>SJYQ01006898.1:46678-69803 GCA_006410935.1 Redunca redunca
AGTGGCCATTTCCCCTTTATCCTGCTTCAGACCCATACAGGTTTTCTGAACAGTGCTTCTGCCATAAGCCACAGGGCTCAGACTCTGATTCTAGGGAAGCCAACATGTGACAGGGTTATGAAGATGATATTTAATAGGAATCTTCATGAAATGTTATGCTTTTCTTTTGCCTTTTTAAGCAAAGAATCTGAGTGTATAAGTTTTCAGGAGAAAATATTTGCAAATCACATATCTGATAAGGGCTGAATATCCAAAATATATAAAGAACTCATAGAACTCGGTAGCAAAAAAAAAAACAAAACCAGCATGCCTAAAAAATGGGCAGAGGGTCTGAATAGACATTTTTCTAAAGAAGACATAGAGATGGCCAACAAACACATGAAAAGATCTCAGTGCGACTAATCATCACGGAAGTACAAACCAAAACCACAGTGAAATATCACATCACACCTGTTAAAATGGCTATTATCAAAAAGACAAGCAATAACAAGTGTTGGTGAGGAGGTGGAGGAAAGGGAATCCTTGTGCACTATTGGAGGGAGTTGAAATAAGTGCAGCCACTATGGAAAGTGATGTGGAGATTCTTACAAAAAAATTACGGATAAAATAGAACTACCATCTGATACCTCTAGGTATTTATCTGAAGGAAACAAAAACATATTATACAGGAAACCACCGTGTTCACTGAAGCATATTTTTACAATAGCCAAGATATGGAAACAACTTATGTGTCCGCTGGCGGATGACTGGATAAAGAGAGAAAAAAACGTGTACACACAACACAGTGAGTACTATTTGACCACAAGAAAGAATGGATCTTAGCATTTGCAGCAACGTGGATGGTGCTAGAAGGCTTATGTTAAGTGAAATGTCAGACAGGGAAAGACAGATACTTATGTCACTTATATGTAGAATTTTAAAAACAAAAAACCTGCCCAGGTTCATAGGTACAGAGAATAGATTGGTCATTCATTACTAGAGGTAGCAGTGCATAGTGGGCAAAATGGGTGAAGAAGGTCAAAACATAGAAATTTCAGAAATAAATGTCATGGGGATGTAGCGTATGGCATGGTGACAATAGTTAACAATACAATATTGCATTTTTAAACATTGCTAAGAGAATAGCTCTTAAAAGTGCTAATCACAGGAAAAAACTGTATGGGGACAGAATTACTGTGGTTGTCATTTTGTGAATCATTGTATTATACAATGAAATTAATATGTTAAATTAGACCTCAATAAAATATATAGAAATATAATTTTCATATTTTTGAGTGACTTCCTTCTCAATGAAATAGGGGCATTGCATTGAATGAGACATTTTCCCTGCCAAATCTTATGTGTCTTTGACTTTGTCACTGTGAACATCACTTTGGGGATGGAATGGAGACAGACAGACTTGGGTTCAAATTCTGACTCCGCATCTAACAGCTGAGGGTCCTTGCGAGCTGTTTGGTCTTGCTGAGCTGCAGTTCCTTCATCTGCTGGCTGGGAAGTGGTGTCTAGCTCAGCGCTGTAGTGAGGACTAACGAAATAACCTATACTGAAGCACACAGTGCAGCACCTAGCGTAAATCACAGCTATTACACTAACATCTCACTTCTGTATTAAAGCAGGGACATCTCTCCAGGCTTATGAGACAGCTTGCCCTGTACCACATGGCCCCAGGCCACTGTGCTCTTTGAGTTGTTGAATTTGTTTCTCCCTGTGCCTTCAGGTTTTCAACTATCTGGAACAAGTCTTTCCCACATTTGAATTTTCTGACTCATCTGCTACAAATTGTAGAAGCCCTCAAATCAGACTTATAGCTCTGACTGGGGCCTGAGTCGTCTTGTGGTAAGTTGCAGTTGGGCAGCTTGCAGCTAGACTCTGGCCCTGTAGAGCTTGCAGTTGATGCTGGAACCATCTATCAGTCTCTAACAGCTAGTCTAGGCCAGCAGATAGTAGGGATCCAATGAACGCTAGTTAAAATATGCTCTTAAGGGTTGAAAATAAAATGTAAGTAAAGAGGCTCAAAATGAGGCCCTAAACCTCTGCTACAAAATCAAGTCCACATTTTTTTTTGTTCTGGATGGTTGAAGCTTCTGGTTAAAAGATTTTGTGATCTAAAAAGGTTTTATTACATAAGTGGACACTGAAAGGGGAAAAGAGAAAGTGAATTTTATCTCCCAATTAATGTTAGTACAAGGACTAAGAGGCTGAAGGTTAAAATTCTGCTTTTCTTTTCCACAGTCCCCACGATGGGCAGAGTGTCTTAACATTACGGGCTTTGCAAACAATAGAGAAACCCAAGGGAACAGCCACATTGTGTTTGCTCCCTGTGGCTCCTAATCACCCTCCTGCCATTCTCCTTTGATGTCTTCCTTGTTCATTTCCCTAAATGACACAGAGCCTCCTGGCCTGCTCTTGGGCAGAGTTGTCTCTTGCTTTTGGAGAGTCAGACAGGAGCCAGATGAGAGAAAGCAAGGATGCTTAATCAGCTGTCTTTACTGCTCAGGCCACCAGGCAGGGATGGGAGGGGAAACGGCCCCTCTGAGATCAAACTCTACAAAGTGCTGCAGTGGTACATTTTGTTCGCACAACAATTAAACTGGTTAAACACTGCCTGACCCTAGGACTGCTGGCTGGGAGCCCAGGTTTGGTCCTCTTAACTGTCTAACAGGAGCCTACAGCTCAAGAGTCCTTCTGGGCTGCCTTTAGGCCTAGTAGGGAAATATATTTCTTCCTTATCTTAAAGGTCCAGCAGCTTGTGTGCAAAACTCATCTGGCCAAAGCTCAGTGGAAATGGAGGCATCTCCTTTCAAAATCATTACCATACAGGTTCCCCGAATCCAGTGGCCCTCAGCCTTGTAGCCCATCAGAATAATCCTGGGTCTGGTGCCCAGGCTGTCCCCCAGACCAGTTAGCTCAGAATCTCTGGGGGAGGGACACAAGTGGCCAATGTTGGAAATAAATGGCCTTGGATGAAGACCCCAGCAGAGAAGATTAAAAGATTTCCAAAGACTGAGCTCAGAGTGGAGCAGAGAGTGTGACCTTAAGATTTCTGCAGGGCTTCCCTGGTGATCCAGTGGTCAAAAATCTGCCTGCCAACGCAGGAGACATGGGTTCGATCCCTGGTCGAGGAAGATTCCACATGCCTCAGGACAGCAAAGCCCCCGCACGATTACTACTGAGCCCACAGGCCACAACTCCTGAAGCCCATGCACCAACCAGAGAAGGACCGCAAAGAAGCCTGCGCACTGCAGCTAGAGAGAGCCCGCGCAGCAGTGGAGATCCAGAGACGCCAAAAACAGAAACAAGTAAGTAGAAACGTTTCTGGAGGCCCCGGTGACGGAGCAGAAGAAACTTCTACGTGGCATCAGACTCACGGGGCTCGGGTGCTGGCCCTGCCACCTGCTACCTCTAGACCTTGGGAAGCGAACTCTGGGCTTCGATTTTCTCATTTATAAAATGGGTATCATGCAGTAGATAATACATGGAAAATGTCAGTACGTAACAGGTATTCAGACAGTAGTCGTTATTAGACTCACAGCCTTAGAAACAAACTTATGGTTACCAAAGAGGAAAGGTGTGGGAGGGGAGAGCGAAATTAGGAGTTTGGGATTAACATACACACACTACCGTATATAAAGTAGATATCAACAAGGACCGATTGTGTAACATATGGAACTCTACTCAATATTCTGTGATAACCTGTATGGGGAAAGAACCTGGAAAAAATGAATATTACATAGTATAAAAGAATCACTTTGCTGTAACCCAGAACTAACGCAACATTGTAAGTCAACACTATTCCAATATACAACAAAGATTGAACTCGAAAGTACAAGGAGGCTTAATAAGAGGCTATATACATGTGTACATGTGTACATATATATGTTAATTGTTATTATTAACACAGGCAGTGCTTCCTTAGCCAGATTGAGCTCTTTTTTTTTTTTACAGGAAGCTAATAGCAGTTTCATTTAAAATAACACACATAGGAAAAAAAATTAATAAAACAAAATTCCATCAAAAGGAGAACGGGCCATCAAAAGGACAATGCCCTCTGGGCATGGCCGGGGGTGCGTGGCACACCCTGCCGTCCGCGGGAACGGGGCCAGTGCTCAAAGTTCTTCCTCCCAGGACACGAGGTGCTGCGGGGAAAGGCGGCTGCCCCCTGCCCTCCACCACAGGTCCCTCACCGCACTTTTGTGGGGAACCTGGTGCTGAACCATTCACAGACCACGACCTGCTTCTGGGTCAAGGTTTGGAGTTCCCTCACTGTAAGGAAGTAATAAAGATATGATAAATATCTTTTAAACAATATATAGAACGGAAATAAATACAAAGAAGACCAAAAAATAGAATTTAAAAAATAAAAAGAATAAATAATTCAATTTTGATTCCACACAATGGAATGCCACAAATAAAGATTAAACTACTTCCCTGGTGTAGTTCCCTGGAAAGGTTACCCACCCCAGCATTCTGGCCTGGAGAATTCCATGGACTGTTTAGCCATGGACCCGCAAAGAGTCAGGCACGCCTGAACAACTTTCACATGGGGTTCTCGAGGCAAGAATACCGAAGTGGTTTGCCATTCCCTTCTCCAGTGGACCATGTTTTGTCAATCCGAAAGGAAATCAGTCCTGAAGGACCGATGCTGAAGCTGAAGCTCCAATACTTTGGCCACCTGATGCGAAGAACTGACTCGTTGGAAAAGACCCTTAAGCTGGGAAGGATTGAAGGCAGGAGGAGAAGCGGACGACAGAGGATGAGATGGTTGGATGGCATCACCTCCTCGATTGATGTGAGTTTGAACAAGCTCGGGGAGTTGGTGATAGATAGGGAAACCTGGCCTGCTGCAGTCCATGGGGTCACAAAGAGTCAGACACAACTGAGCGACTGAACTGAACCCCTGGAGTGGGGAGGTTACAGACCAAGGGAATCACGAGAGGAATATGCATCATGCTTGAAGAGACCCCCTTTCCTTGTCTTTTCTACACTGGCAAGCCTTTCCCCATTTAAATTGGGAAGGAGGATTAGGAAACATTGAAACTGTTAAAGCTGATACTGTAGATACTCTAGACTTTCTTTTTTGCTACATACTTTTTACATTATTTTCCAGTCGAACTAGTTAACAGTCTTTTCATATGTTCATAGACAGTTATGCTTTCATGGCATGACAGGTAATTAATTTTCACAGTTCATTTAAGTGACCAAAAAAAAAAAAAAAACACCTGTGTGGAGGCTACAGAAATTATGATAGAACTTTTCCTTGCTATTCTAGTCCTAGTTCTACCCTCTCTTAGTCAATCATATACCCATCAAAATTACCTTCATCGAGTTCCACTCAAAGGATGTGAAGTTAATATAAATACTCCCTGCTAAGTTTGCTGCAAAATCTTCAACCAAAATTAGTTTAACTCACAGTGTCTTCTGAGTCTTTTAATTCTGAAGATTGTGTTTCAACAATTGATAGGAATCTTCCCTAATTTTGTCATGCTATATGAAATTGCACAGTTGTAACTTCCTCAGATGTATAAACAGTCCCATAAAGTTTTCAGAGAATACTTAACATGCTAGAATTAAGGATGGTCTGTGGTCACCCACAAAAGTTGGTACTCATCTAAACTTGGTTGCATCAGTTCAGTTCAGTTCAGTCGCTCAGTCGTGTCCGACTCTTTGCGACCCCATGAACCTAAGTAATGTTAATTAAAAGCTTATTATATGCGTGGAACTGGGCTAGGTATTTTACTTGCATTATTTCATTTAACTCTCTCAGCAACTGTGACATAATACTATTATAATATTGTAAAGTAACTATATTCCAACAAAAACTGATTAAAAATAATGATATGATAACAATTCTGATTTGACAGCTAAAGACATTGAGACCCAGAAAGTTGATTTATTCAAGATCAAGTGGAGAACTGGGATACAAACCCATACCCATCTGATACTAAAGTTTGATCTTAAGACTTCACTCTTTACAAAAAAGGGCTTTATTAAGATATGATTAACACACCATATAAGTCAACCACATAAAGCATGCAATTCAATGACTTTTACCAAACAGAGTTGTATAATCCTCACTACAATCAGTTTTAGGACATTCTTGAAAGTGAAAAGTGAAAGTGTTAGTTGCTCAGTTGTGTCCAACTCTTTGTGACCTCATGGGCTACAGCCCACCAGGCTCCCCTGTCCATGGGATTCTCCAGGCAAGAATACTGGAGTGAGTAGCTATTCCCTTTTTCCAAGGGATCTTCCCAACCCAGGTCTCCTACACTATAGGTGGATTCTTTAATGTCTGAGCCATCAGGAAAGTCCAAAAAGAAACTCTGTCTATCAATTAATGAATGGATTAAAAAACATCATTCATACAATAGAAGGTTATGAGGGAGACGAGGAACGAAGTTCTGGGGTAGAAGACTTGGTTCTTTTTACTGCTCTTCTTTTTGGTATCGTGTCTAAGAGTAATGATACCGTCATACGTATTATACCCTTGACAGTTGATGGAGAGTATATTTTAAATGTTATTACCACACACGCTCACAAAAAGGAAGGAAATCAGTGTGAGGTGATAGTCTTAACTAACCTTATGGTGCCCATCATTTTGCAATTTATGCATGCATCATCTCATCTATACACCTTAGACTCACATAGGTTATACATCAATTCCATCTCAACGTCTTCCCTTCACCTGAACCTTCAGTACTCCAAGGTATCACCAGTGTTAGCCCTCGGGGGAATCCTGTCACCGTCACGTATTAACTGCTCGACTAGAGCCACAAGTTGCTTAAACTCTAGAAGACTCTGTTTTCTCACCTGTGAAATGGGTATACGGATACTCACTTTACAGAGATAGTTGCTGTGAGTTACAAATAACATTTCTAAGCACCTGCAATACTGCACGGACTTGATGGATGAGACTAGACATTGGCTCCTGCCATAAGGTTACCAGATTTCATAAATAAAAATACAGGATACCCACTTAAATCAGAATTTCAGATAAATGACCAAATTTTCTAGTTTACCTAAATATTCTAATTTAGCTGAGTGTTCTGTATCTTACTTGTCAACCCCCAGTGGTTTTTTTCAACCACACCCCAGTCTGTACAAACCTGGACCTATTCCTCTGTCTCTGTTTGGATGCCTTCCACTCTACTTTCCTGAAATCTGCCACCTGTTTGAAGGACTGGCTCCTCTCTCTGGAGGTCTTCTCTGGCATCCTCAGAGCATTGCTTTCTTCTTCCTCTCCACTCTCAAAATGCAGAGCAGACTGATCCTGCATTACTTACCTGCTTCTACTCGGGACATGTATACCCTGTGCCTTATTTCCCCTGGAGCTAGAAGCTTCCTGAATCCACAAACCAGACCTGAAATGCCACCTCATGCTTTGCATTCAAGAGGTGCCCCATAGCTATTTGTTAAATGAAAAAATGAGACTCAATTGTTCCAAATCAGAGTTGCTATCTATTTTCACTTTCAGAGTGGATTTTCCCTTTTAAGTCTAGAATCTGGGCACCACTGCCATATGGGGCTTTTAAGAGACTTAACTGAACTCTTCCAATTTAGGATAAAGGGAAGAAATGTTAATCTTTTTCTTCTCTGGACAAGGAAATAGAGTTTGGCTGGTGGGAGGTGGGGGAAGACTCTGGACAAGGAAAGGAGAGTTTTGTGGGGGGCGTGGGGGGAGGAGACTCAGCATTGCCAAACCACTGGTTACAAAATGAAATAAATACAGCATTAAATGAAAATGTCTCTATGTGAACAAAGTTCTCTTTTCTTGCTTGCACAGGCAGACTGATGTATTCCAGCATCTGTCTGAGTAGGTTTGTACTGAAAAGCAAAAAAAATGAAATCTCCGGGGCGCTATTTGCTGAGGGATTTGCTCCCCTTCTTTGTCTGTTCTGACTAATCCCAGAGTGGCTGAGAGCTGCCTATTTTGTTTCTGGGTTCAGGCAGAAGGGAGAAATGTTTCCCAAAATCGCCCATGGGATGGCTGGGCTCCCTGAGACAGGATTTGAGGAAGGACAAAGGCATCGTGTGGGCATTTTGTGAAGGGTGTCTGGATGGGGGCTGTCACGGTAGGCGTCTGCGCCTGCCATTTGCACATCTTACGGTAATCCTCCATTGGCCGCCTGCGCGCCTTCCTGCCCACTTAGCCTGTCCCTCCCCGCCGGGCCTTGATGTCAGGCCCTATTTTACTGCTCCAATTCAACGGCTGCTAATTGGAGGCTCTGCCAGCCTAATGGCTTCTTCCCAACTGCAGAGCTGACATTTACTCACTTGATTTCCACCCCTCCCTGTGCTCTCTGGCCTCCTTTGTTGAGCAGAGCTTAAATTAGGCAGGATTTCAGATCCAGCACCTTTTTATATTCCAGCCTGGGCCTCTTTATCGGGAGGAGGGGATGGCTAAGTTGAGAAGAACCCTGGAAATAGACCCTAGGCTGGTCAATCCTGACACCTGCAGATAAACCCAGCTCTGTGACTTATCTGTATCCCAGGACGCCAGCTGACTCTGGGCTACCTTCTTTTGTTTGCTCTTTAACCTGGACCCAGCCTGCTAATTTCAATTGGAACTCGATTTATTTCATCACCTAACATCATACCGCTGCCAAAAGACCCAGTGCTCGTTTTCATCATTGGCAAGGTTTGGGTTGAACATGAGACCCTCTCATCGCTAGGGTTTCACATTCAGAACTGCAGTTTAGGGCTATGATCTTAATGGCTATCTTAGTTGTCACGATCCCAACTTGTCCCCTTTTCTTCCCTGTCCCTAGACATAAGCATCTTTGGAGAGATGAAGGAAGTAACCCCAAAAGGATTTCATGTTTGAAACATCTTCAGCATATCATCATCTTTGCATTTGTCTCTGACTCAGTCTTGTGCCCCAAAACAATACAGAGACACAAGAAGAGCCAGTGCCCGCAAACATTTGCTTAGAATGGGTAGTCACAGACTGAGTTTAAAATTATTCTCAGATTATGGATTAGGGATATGTTTATAGGCACCAATCCATAGGACAAACAAACAAGAGAGATTCTGGGGCCATTTGGCAGCATGGATTCTGTCTTCAGCGTCATCCAAGCAGCTATCCTTCAGGCAAGCTGTTTGCTTGTGGCCTATAATCTGTCTCCAGGGGTCAGTTTTATTTGATTCTTAATTGTATTCTACTTTCACCCCCTCCAGTCCCTTTACACATGTGCTCATGCATACACACACACATATACACACACAACGCCTCTTTAATTGGGCTGTAGCAACCTCTCTCAGGCATTCCTAATGTGGCACACGGTTCCTTCCTGGGCTGCTCTGATGGACAGCTGTCTCCCCGGGCCAATGTTTCATTAGGTGTGATAGCCTGCAGCCAACCGTCGCCATGCCACCCTGCTCAGGGGCCAAAGTGCAGCTCCGGGGAATCTGGGAGACAAAGAGCAGAGGCAGTGGAGGGGAGATGGCCCCTGGAGGGGCAGGTGAAGCAAGCTGGAGTGCAGCTCACTGTCTTGTACCGGATTATGACATCAGGACCTGGGTTAATAAAGGAAACTCGGTTACCCAGGTGTTGCCTCTGTAACTGAGAGATTGACGTTCAAGCCTCAGGAAATATCCAGAATAACTGAGTCTCCACAGGTGGTCCATTACCTCCAAAATCAATGTGGCCCGTGTATGGACACCCCCTCCCTACGCGGCCCTCCTCTCCCAGTATTCACTATCTGTCCGCCTCTGTCTTCACGGAGAGAGATCAGGGAATGAGAATATTTCCTAAATTCTAGACACTCGTGACTGATGCATTTGTTTATATAAACTCATATAAAAATCAAAGTGTCATTTACACACAATAAAATCCACAGTCTGATGGGTTTTGACAAATGTATACCCTGTGATAATCACCATGCCACCGAGTATAATCTCGTAATCCTCCCTTTTAATTCCCATGAGAGATATTGGTGTTATTGGCTCACTTTTATAGCTGCGGAAACAGAAGACCAGAAAAATTACCGACAGTAACAATAGCAGTGGTAAACACTACAGGCCAGGCACTATTCTAAGGACTTTACTCACGTATTACCTCACTTAATCCCCTCCACAACCCCATCAGTCCCATTTTACAGATGGATAAACTTGTCTCTTAGAGCTTCCCTAATAGCTCAGTTGGTAAAGAATCTGCCTGCAGTGCAGGAGACCCCAGTTCCATTCCTGGGTCGGGAAGATCCCCTGGAGAAGGGATAGGCTGCCCACTCCAACATTCTTGGGCTTCACTTTGGCTCAGCTGGTAAAGAATCTGCCTGCCATGCAGGAGACCTGGGTTCCATCCCTGGGTTGGGAAGATCCCCTGGAGAAGGGAAAGGCCACCCACTCCAGTATTTTGGCCTGGAGAACTCGCAAAGAGTCAGACACAGCTGAGAGACTTTCACTTTCACACCTGTCTAAAGTCTCCCAGCTGAATAGCTGGTGGGATTTCTGGGGCTCAGTTGATGGTCTTACTCCAATAGTACCTTCTCCTCAGAGAATAAACACAGTGTTACCCTAGTTAGATTTTCTTTTGCCCAGAGAGACAATCCTCCCAAACAGAAGAGCCGTAGAATGGAGAAGCCGCGTGTGCGACATCTCTGCGATTGCCCCCGCTATCTGTCTTCAAGCTCTGGACAATCTGCTGCAGCGCATAGAAGAGATGGGGCTTGAAATGCAGCCTTATCTGGCTACCCCTTGGGACTCTGCACTTTTCATCATTTCTGCGAGCCATCTCCTCAAGCAAAGTGATCCAAAGTGCCCTGAAAGGTTGGCAGCCTGTCTAACGTTTCCAGCAGTGCTGGGTGTTTTTGAGGGACCTGCTCTCCCTCTCTGAACGCTGATGCCCACTCTGTGCACAGAAGGACAAAGGTGTAGGGTGGCTGTTTGGGGCTCTAATACCAAAAGGTCAACATATGCCTCTGCCTTTTACCCACAGCCCGGAACAGGGAAACTGGCCATCACTGGATCAGGGCTGAAGTGGACATGTCACTTTTGCATAAAGGTCCTGCCACAAAGGGCGGCCGCTTTCTCTCTTCCCTCCTTCTCTCCCACCTGGCAGAGGAGTCCGTGTCCCTAAGTCCTCTTGCTGGTTAGTTTCCATGGCAGTCATTGTCTGTGTGTGCGAGTGGTCCGCCCCACACCCTCTCTCCTCTGAGATGAGGCCCTGGCAGCTGAGGCCCTCAGAGGGAGGGGCAGGCAAAGCCGCCGGATCCATAAAGGGCCGAGGCTCTCGCGGTGGGGGATCACGCCTCCTGAGCGGAGGACTCCTCCCAAGCATTGGAGGCAGCCCTCTGCACAGGACGTGATCCTCGTCCATCAGCCAGAGGCGGCGGCAGGGACTCGAGTCCTGGAGGAAGCCCCGGGACCCTGGGGCCCCTGCCGTCCCTGCCCCCAGCCTGCTCCTGGAGGAGCCCCGGGCCGGCCCCGCCCAGGCCTCTCCAGCCCCGTCTCCTCCTTTGTCTTTGGCAGGCGATCACTGATGCCCTTTTCCCCGGGTCAGGTAAGTGTTATTTTAATCCGTCTCTGCGCCGTCACCTTGGCACCCCCAGAGCCTCTGCTGGGGAGACAAGCAGCAGTGTTAGAGACGGGCTGGCGGGGGACTGGGAGGAGTGAGCATCCCTAAGGGCCTTTCTTCCTCAGCTGGGCCACTCTAGCTTTGCACTTAAAGGTTTGCTCCCAGACTGGACAACACACAACCAATATCCAGAACGTTTGGCTTCTGGTCTGAATTCAGCTCAACTTACCGAATACCAGCTATGTACAAGTTGCTCTGCTTGGTTCTGAAGGGATGGCGAGAATGATACACAACACTGGCTCCCACCTTCAAACTGCTGATCATCTGGTAAGTCAGACAGAACCTCTGCCCAAATGGTATGTGGACTCTGAGGTCGGCCAGTCTGGATTTCACTCCCTATTCTGGCTCTCTGACCTTCAGCAGGTCACTTAACCTAAATCTCAGTTTCCTCATCTGCCAAGTGGGGATAATACTGACTACCTTATACACTAAATTATACACATACATATGGATAGAACTATAGTCACTATAATAGTAACTATCTTACAGGCTAAATTTTACACACACACATACATAAAACTGTTCACAACACTAATAATCACCATATACTTGTTAACTATTATTAAGTTCATATGAAATTCGAATGATATGAAATATGTAAAGAGTTTAGAATAGCGCTCTGAATATCAGTGGTGGTTATTATCACGCAAGGCAATTGTTGTAAGTCACAGATAAAATTCTACAGAACCAGGAGAAGATTGCTCTTGCCTGCCAGGATCATGAAAGGCTCCTGGAAGAGGTGACATTCAGCTTGAGCATTGGAGAAGGAACAAGACTTCAACAAGCAAGAATGTACAAACGCAGCAGAGAGCAGCAAGCCACGACTGGGCCCTGAGCCTGGCCGAGAGGCTGAGCTGGACTTCGGGCCCCAGCACCCGGGGACAAGGGCCAGGTTGGGGTGTGACACTGAGTTCTGGAGTGTAACCAGCCTAGCCAGAGAGGAGGGGAGTGTGACACGTGAAAGAGATCCAGGCTGAGAGCCCCAAGACTAAGGTTCAGGCTCTGACTGAGCTTCCAGTTGAACTGGGTGCTCTGAGGCTCATGTCTTCACCTCCCCTGGGTTTGTTTTCTCACCTGTGAAATGGGAATAATAAAACTTGGTGCACCTCTCAGTTTTGCTATAATTATTAACCGTGGCATAGGAAGGTGAATTTATAAATCCGTATGTAAAACACAAAGTACAGTTCTTCGAGACAAAGAAGAACTAGTGTATCACCGGCAGGGCTCTGGGGGCAATGCAGAGGAATAAACTATTTAACAAGGAGGCTTATGAAGGTCACCTAGTACAGCACCCGTCATAACGGTAGTTGAATGAATGATCTCTCTCACAACTGACTGATCGGCTAACTTACCCATTCACTAAATCAGTAAGCATTCCTGGAGTCTCCACTGCATGCCAGGCATTAGGCTTGGTGATGGGAGAGAGTGGTGAATAAGCAACTCAGGGAACTGGCAACCTGAAGACGTCCCTCTGCCCGATGCTAGCAGCTTTATCCTACTGGCCCTCTTCTCCTTTCTTTCAAGAATGATTGCTGCTGGTCGTTTATTTTTGGGTGAAATTAGGTTCCCAAGACACACAAGCTTCCATGGGTCTTGAGAGCGCCTCCTCTCTGCCCTCTGCTGGTGGGGAGTTGTAAGGGCTTTGCAGTAAACAGCAATAAACAGCGCGCATTCCCGCTGCCTTCCATCACCCCAGAGAGGTACTAAATGCTTTAATATTTAAAGAGGAATGAATTTGTAATTAACACCTTAACTGTTATATCAGAGCCATTCTGGAGGTTTTCTATTTAAATGCAAATTGAGCCTTCCCGAAGGAAGCCTAATAAGTGATGAAAGAAGATGGCAAGAGATGAGGAAACGAGGAGGGAGGCCTGACTGTGCAGCTGTCCGCGGTGCTGTTGGCCTGCTTCCTGCGCGCACACTCCCCTCACCCAGAGACTGGGCCTGACGCCGAGGGAGCCTGAGGGGAGGCTGGGTCCCCGAAGCCAGAGTCTCATCCCTCTGTTCATGGGGAGGCCCAAGACAGCAGCCATCGGGGCGGGTCCTCTCTGGGCCGTAAGAGTCATCTTCGCATCACGCTGGCCTGGGGATGATCCTGGCTTTGCAAGAAAGTATTTTCAGACAGAACTGGGTTTGAATCTAGACTCCTCTTCTGATCAGCCGTAAGAGCTTGGGTGGATTTCTGAAGCCCTCTGAGCCTCCAGGCCTTCGTAATGTAAGCAGCTGTTAGTGCTTGCCCCTCTCAAGACTGCTGTAAAGAGGATGTGATAAACAGGAAACGTGCCTGCTAGACAGTCGGTGTCCAGCAAAGCTTAGTTTCCTTCCATCATCACAAGATATTTCTGCGCCAGCTTGACATGTCAAAGTAAGCGAGAAGCAGGCTGTCAAGAAGAAGGTGGTATCCCTCAGTTTCCCTTTAAAGGGGCCTAAATGGGAGGGCAGTGCACAGACACTTTCTGTAAAGGGCCAGATAGTAACTACTTCATACTTTGCAGGCCACGCGCTCTCTGCTGCAACGATTCCACTCCCCATTTCAGTGGGAAGGCAGCCACTGACAACACACGAACGAGTGAGTGATGAGCATGGCTGTATTCCAATCTAACCTTATTCATAGACGACGAAATGTGAATTTCACATAATTTTCATGTATCACAAAACATTTTCCTTTGGATGTTTTTCCCCAACCATTTAAAAAATGTAAAAACTGTCCTTAGATCACAATGCCGTACAAGAACAGGTGGAGCCCTGGATGTGGCCCAGGAGTCATGCTTGTTCAGCGCCCCCATGCACAGCCCCGGAGTGTCATGAGAGACCTTCACCTGTGATTCGGGAGAGTCTGCACCGAGAAACCCCTCAGAACATGACTCCCGAGGCTGGGACACAGGACAGCGGAGTCATCCAAGGGAGAAAACAGCCCTCTGGGCCAGGACCATCAAACACAAAACGACACACAGGACCCTGGTCTCTGCTGGGGTGTCCACCCAGGGTCAGGGCGTGAATAGAGGTGTCACTCAGTACGCTTCCCTGGGGGTGTCCTGAGGACTCGTGGGCATTGAGCAGCCAGCCATCCTTGGTGACAGGCTAGGGATGGGGGCTCACATGTTCTCGCCTCAGCTGGGCAAGTGGTGCAAGCTCCCTGGGCGCCTCAGCCCTCCCGGGGGCCCACCTAATGAGGACAGGCAGAAGGTCTGATTCACCCCGACTCAGCCTGCATCTCCCCTCTGCTGGGCGCTCATCTCTATTCCTAAGTATGCACACACACAAAGCCCACTTCCAGCCAGCCTGTCACGCCTCTCCCTTCTCTCTGTCTCCAGCACAGAGAGAACGCAGGTCACCACGCCAGATGGCAACCTTGCTTCTGCAGCAGATTGCCGGTCTCCCGTGGGAGGGAGGGTTAAAGCAGGGCACAGGGTGATGCCAGCTCTGCCGTGCCCACCCCGCCCCCAACGTGCCCCTGCCTGGTCCCTTCTCCACAACCTCTGGAGAGGAGGGTGTGTGTGTGCGCGCGCGTGCTTGTGTGATGTGGAGCACAGAGGACAAGGGGAGGAGGTGTGGAGAGACACTGCCAGAGGGAAACCTTCTCTTCCTCCATAACGGTCCCAACGAGGGTGGACAGACATTCTTTCCAGCTGGAGGATGAGCCGACCCTGCTTCTCAGGCACCCGTGGGAGATGGTGGACTCCTGGGGGTGGAGGTGAGAGCCACAGGCTGGAGAATGAGGCTGCTCAGCTAATAATAGAAGCTGCCCGAGGCCTGGCAAGAAGGCAGAGGCACAAAGGGCTAGGACCTCTGCCGGTAGGCTCTCCCAGCTCCCAGCCCTCTAGAGGCCCCAGACTGAGTGCCATCTCCCGCCGGTCCAATCCGTAGGCCCCGGTCCTCATCCTTCCAGCTCCATAAACAGCCCCAGCACCTTCGATCCCGTTGCACATCAGGTTCAGGCAAAATTTGGGGCTCCAAGGGAGGCAGGGAAGGAGAGTCAGGCCGTGGGAAGGCGTCCTCCTAATGTAAGCAGTGATGATCAACAGAAAAGCAGTAAGTGTGATTTGCTAGGTGAGCCATACTCACCTCTGGGCAGGGGACCTGGCTGAAGACAACAGCCTCCAGCCTGAGCATTTGTCCTCTAATGAAACAGTTTCGCTGGGAAGCGGGGGGCCCTGCAGGAGGGGAACAGGCGAGCCTTTTGTTGAGGAAGGCCTTATTCCTGGGACCCGACAGGCGAGCCTTTTGTTGAGGAAGGCCTTATTCCTGGGACCCGACTGCGTGTCCACTGCCCTGCTCACTGAGAACCCGCCAGCCGGAGAGCCAGCACCCCCCACGGGGCCCCCAGCGCATACACACACACACGTGCACGCCTGTGCCTGCCCTGACAGGCAGGCCGGCCCATCTGCCAATCAATCTTCCTCGCCCAACTCCCAGCTGGAGCAGCGGGACTGGTGTGTAAATCATTCAGAGCCCTCTCTCAGCTCTGCCAGGACATGGAGCTCTTTTTAATTAAGAAGAATGGAGGACGCGGCTGGCTCTGGAAATGGCGATATTAACTTACTAATGGGCATTTAAAGAGCTGTGTTTGAGTGCTCCACGGCTGCCTCCCCCAGCCGGCAGCCCCCAGCTCCTCTGCAGAGCCCCCGGACCCCCGTGAAGGCCTTGCTATCCTCCAGGTCAGCAAGCGTGTGGGATATGGCCCACCGCACCCCACCCCCAACGCCCATCCAGGCTGTGGCCTGGTGACCTGGGATAAAAGCACCCATTTTTTTTACTTTTAGAGGAGGCTCCAGAATCGGTGTGCTTGAGCCCCGAGTCCTCTGCCTCCTGTTCCTGCAGCCTGTGGAAAGGCAAGAGGCACCCCGGAAATGTCAGGGTCCAAGAGGACAGGCTTCTGGGTGGGTGCCCAAGGTCTGCCAGGAGCCAGCCCCTTAGCAGCAGCAGCAGCTCGCCCAGGTCCCCGGGTCCCTGCTGAGCTGGGGAAACGAGGCTGGTGGCCACAACAGCGCCAGGGGAAGGTCCCTAGTATGGTCCCTTTTGGGGACAGAACCCTGGGGAGTGGGGAGCACCCACAAGAGCCAGGGAGGCCAGACCTCTGTACGGTTGCCGCACCCGGAAGAACGTGAGGATGTCCATTCTGGAACCTCCTGCTTTGTCGCTCTGGTTAAACAGTGATTTCTCTAGGGCTTCCCACCCTGTGTGCCCGCTGCAGGAGGACGCTCCAGCTGGGAGAGACCTCAGGCCACTGTCTACTTCCCTCCTCTCTCATTTTACAGACACCAGAATAGATATGCTTGGCCCAGAGGTCCACAGCCTGGTTATGACAAGATGTGAGCTGAAACAGAGGTCTTTTGACTCTCAGCCCTCGGTCTTTCCTATTTCCAGTATATCCCAGGGGAGGTGACACCACGGTCTCTCACCTCACCTCATGCTGGTATTTTAATTTTCTGATGCTCCCGGGGCAGGAAATTCTTCCTTTTTATAACCCAGATCCTCAGGCTTTATTACAAGCCCCATTTCCTCTTACAATTTCCTCAATAAACACAGAGAAGTAGCCGAAGTCTTTCCGAGAAGGCTCCTCTTCCTGCGGTCTTTATCATCTGATGCATTAAGGAGCAGAGGAATTTGTGCTCCCCAACTCTTCCTTCTAAATTGTGTATTTTGTGAATCTGAAAATCGAGTTGACCACCCTGCCAATGCCTTATCTGTGACCTACTTTCCAATGTCCCGGTTTTACCTAAATGGGCAGAGGTTGCTCCCAGACAGACGGATGCGTGTATAGTGACCCCCTGTAGGCTCCAGGCTCTATGCTCTACGCTGAGTGTCATGCCACGTGCCACGCTCCATGCACTGCACTCTGTGCTATGGGGGGGCGGGTAGCGGAAGGAACGTGGCTGACTCAGCCCTCCAGTTGAGGCTGCATGGTCAGGAGGGGAGGCCCTCTCATTCGAGGGTATCCTGAGGGGCCCCAGACTGCCACCCCAGAGGTTGGCGGTGCCGTGGGAACAGATCCAGATGACAGTTGTGCCTGCTGCCCCGGTGCTGCCCTGGCCCCACTCAGGTCCACTCGAGCCTTGAATTCTTCCTTGGGGCTGAGCAGGAGGGGCTCTAATGAGGCTTTTCCAAGTTGGGGGAGAGATCGGCCCTCCCCTTAGTCTGCTGTGGCCTCTGTCCTAATTGGATGAGTCATCCTCGCCCCCGGCTCCCTGAATCCGGCCCAAGCCTCAGATGAGGAATAAGAAGGTGCTTATCTAAAGGAAGGGCACCAGCTGTTCTCCTGATCCAAATACTGTTCAGGCTGCAGTGGGAGAGACTCCAGTTCAGTTCAGTCAGTTCAGTCGCTCAGTCGGGTCCGACTCTGCGACCCCATGAATCGCAGCACGCCAGGCCTCCCTGTCCATCACCAACTCCCGGAGTTCACTCAGACTCACGTCCATCGAGTCAGTGATGCCATCCAGCCATATCATCCTCTGTCGTCCCCTTCTCCTCCTGCCCCCAATCCCTCCCAGCATCAGAGTCTTTTCCAATGAGTCAACTCTTCGCATGAGGTGGCCAAAGTACTGGAGTTTCAGCTTTAGCATCATTCCTTCCAAAGACATCCCAGGGCTCATCTCCTTCAGAATGGACTGGCTGGATCTCCTTGCAGTCCAAGGGACTCTCAAGAGTCTTCTCCAACACCACAGTTCAAAAGCATCAGTTCTTCAGCGCTCAGCCTTCTTCACAGTCCAACTCTCACATCCATACATGACCACTGGAAAAACCATAGCCTTGACTAGACGGACCTTAGTCGGCAAAGTGATGTCTCTGCTTTTGAATATGCTATCTAGGTTGCTCATAACTTTTCTTCCAAGGAGTAAGCATCTTTTAATTTCATGGCTGCAGTCACCATCTGCAGTGATTTTGGAGCCCCCCAAAATAAAGTCTGACACTTTCCCCATCTATTTCCCATGAAGTGCTGGGACCAGATGCCATGATCTTCGTTTTCTGAATGTTGAGCTTTAAGCCAACTTTTTCACTCTTCTCTTTCACTTTCATCAAGAGGCTTTTCAGTTCCTCTCACTTTCTGCCATAAGGGTGGTGTCATCTGCATATCTGAGGTTATTGAGATTTCTCCTGGCAATCTTGATTCCAGCTTGTGCTTCTTCCAGCCCAGAGTTTCTCATGATGTACTCTGCATAGAAGTTAAATAAGCAGGGTGATGATATACAGCCTTGACGCACTCCTTTTCCTATCTGGAACCAGTCTGTTGTTCCATGTCCAGTTCTAACTGTTGCTTTCCGACCTGCATACAGGTTTCTCAAGAGGCAAGGTCAGGTGGTCTGGTATTCCCACCTCTTGAAGAATTTTCCACAGTTTATTGTGATCCACACAGTCAAAGGCTTTGGCATAGTCAATAAAGCAGAAATAGATGTTTTTCTGGAACTCTCTTGCTTTTTCCATGATCCAGTGGATGTTGGCAATTTGATGTCTGGTTCCTCTGCTTTTTCTAAAACCAGCTTGAACATCAGGAAGTTCACAGTTCATGTATTGTTGAAGCCTGGCTTGGAGAATTTTGAGCATTACTTTACTAGCATGTGAGATGAGTGCAATTGTGCAGTAGTCTGAGCATTCTTTGGCGTTGCCTTTCTTTGGGATTGGAATGAAAACTGACCTTTTCCAGTCCTGTGGCCACTGCTGAGTTTCCCCAATTTGCTGGCATATTGAGTGCAGCACTTTCACAGCATCATCTTTCAAGATTTGAAACAGCTCAACTGGAATTCCATCACCTCCACTAGCTTTGTTCCTAGTGATGTTTTCTAAGGCCCACTTGACTTCACATTACAGGATGTCTGGCTCTAGGTGAGTGATCACACCATCGTGATTATCTTGATCGTGAAGATCTTTTTTGTACAGTTCTTCTGTGTATTCCTGCCACCTCTTCTTAATATCTACTGCTTCTGTTAGGTCCATACCATTTGTGTCCTTTATCGAGCCCATCTTTGCATGAAATGTTCCCTTGGGGTCTCTAATTTTCTGGAAGAGATCCCTAGTCTTTCCCATTCTGTTGTTTTCCTCTATTTCTTTACATTCCAGTTAGCTAGGAGGAAATATCCTGTTCAAGACACAGACCCAGAAGTGGCTGGATTTCTGGAGAGGTGTGGGCTCTGGTAAGGTGCCTCCCTTGTGAGACTGGCGCCTGCTGTTCAGGCTCTCTGGCCAGAAGTATGGAAACCTTCCATCACAAGGGGAAGAAAGCACACTGCTCTTTACAGAGGACCTGCTGCCTGCCTCAGAGCCACGCCTGGCATCTTGTTCCCCGCATCGTGATAGAAAGTAGTTTCCTTCTTCCCTTTCTCACAGATGAGGAGCTGAGATTCAGGGATTTATGCAAGGTCACACAGCCGGGCGTGGCCGAGCCAGGATTCAGCCCTGTCTGTCTGATTCCAAAGTCCACACACCTTCCCAAGGCCGTCTGCCTGCAGAGAGAGAACTGCACTGGGGAATGCAGGGTGCCGTCCCCCAGCATCGCACCCACCAACGGGAGGGTAACCTGTGTTTCTGAAGACAGAGAAAGAGGCTACTGCAGCATTTAAGAGCTACACAACTCCCCTTTCCCCACCCCCAGCACAACTGTGTTCTATACTCGACCAGCCCCTTGAGGCCCTGCACACACATACGTCACCCCCAGTATGTCTGGCTGGGACTCAGCCTACTTTCCTGGGCAGAGACTGTCCCCTCACCAACACCCTTAGCTTCCCCACTACCTACCACAGAGTTCAGTGAAGGCCAGCCCTTGAATATCTAATAAACTCTACTGATGCTGAGTCAGACTGTGCAGTTTCTTGTATGTAAATTAGGCCTGCTGCTACTGCTGCTAAGTCGCTTCAGTCATGTCCGACTCTGTGCGACCCCAGAGATGGTAGCCCACCAGGCTCCCCCATCCCTGGGATTCTGCAGGCAAGAACACTGGAGTGGGTTGCCATTTTCTTCTCCAAATTAGGCCTTAATAAACCCAAAACCTGGAGAAGGAAATGGCAACACACTGCAGTATTCTTGCCTAGGAAATCCCATGGACAGAGGAGCCTAGGAAATCCCATGGATGACCCCACAGTCCGTGGGGTTGTAAAAAAGTCAGACCTGACTTGGCGACTAAACAACACCCGAAAAGAGACTTCTTTAAAAATATACTTAATAAGTATTTCTGGGGCTAAATACCCTTTCAACCAATTTGACTGATGCATCGACATCACAATAATAAAGGCTCCTGAGTACCAAAGGCTTCATGTTTAGAGACTTTCATGAATTTCCTCTCCCCACCTTCCTACCTTTCCAGTGCTACCTTATAACCAAGGCAATAACTCAAACAGTATCTAAAAAGGAAGAGAAACCCAGACCAATGAACACAAAGTCTGAAAGCAAGAAGGATTTAGGCTTCTAAATCCTTCCTCTAAAGAGGAAGACCTTCCTGACAGGTAATGTGGTTACACTCTGGAATGAGCTGATGAGGAATCAAAAGGGATCACTGGACCCCCTACCTCTGCTTGGCACTGTG
The DNA here is from genome assembly GCA_006410935.1 of Redunca redunca. Lineage (NCBI taxonomy): Eukaryota > Metazoa > Chordata > Mammalia > Artiodactyla > Bovidae > Redunca > Redunca redunca. The sequence continues at coordinate 67,765 of SJYQ01006898.1, forward strand.
TAAGTCCCCAGCCTGGTGCACTCAGCCCAGGCATGGAAACGGCAGGTGACTCAGGGAATCCTAAGTGGCGGTTGCTAGGTTACAAGCTTCCTCAGTGTACTTCAGTGTAAGGACTAAAGGATGTCACCTGGCTGGGAGGAAGAGCTGTGGGGGAAGGAGCGGGGGCGATGCAGAGAGGCCAGGACTTCCATGACAAGCAGTGAGGCCGTGGCCTGGAAGGCATCCTGTCTTAGTACTTTTCCAAGGGTCTGACTCCCTGGGTCCCACAGTCTTCAAAGAGCGTGATGCTTGCCGGACATGAACATTAGGTTAGAACTGTCCTATTCTGGGGGCTGATTCTGGTCCTTTCCCAGCTATGCTGCCTGGCAACGGGGAGAGGGTAGTCCCTGAAACCTCTGAGGGCCCCTGCTGCTTCCTTCACTGCAACTGGACTGAAAGCCGAGTGGGAGGAGAGAAGTTTGACGTCCTTAGTAATACACAGTTCTTTCATTTGTGATTTAACTGGAATACAGAGAAAGGCGCTGGATTTGGAATTCACCAACTAGACCCACCTGAATGGTTCATATGGTCATAAGTCAATTACTTCATTTCACTAAGGCCCAGAGTCCTCATCTTCAAAAGCAGATACTGATACCTGACTGACAACATTTCCTAGGGTTGTTTTCAAGATTATGGGAAAGCGGATCTGCAAGTTTATTTCAAGTTAAGCAAACATAAAGTAGTATGAGCTTTATACACCTGCTCACTGAGCTGTCCCAGCTGGGGTGGGTGGGGCCACAAGAAGCCTTGCCTCCCTGCTTTGGTAGAAGGCTCAGTGGGCAAAAGAGTCTGAAGGCGGACCCACCCAACAAACCGCTTTGAGGAATACGTACTGCGTTCAATACTCCTGATCATCGTGTCCAGATCTTGTGAAGACAGTTTAAGTTGATAGTTGAGGGTTTGTTCCCAATTCCTCTGGGCAGATTGTGACCTCCAGGAAAAACAGAAATGTTTGTTGCTTCCGTTGAAACTTCATTAATGCAGACCACATTTTTTTGAATTTATGCATTCTTATTAAATAAACAGAACATTACTTTCGGGGAGGGGGAAATATTTCCCTTCCCCATCTTGAGTTCTTTCTAACTGGTCTAATAATTAAAAGAACAGAAGATTATCAGCAGGGATAAAAAATTTAACTCACATATCCAGAGGTCCCATAGAAATGGGACCCCCAAAGTGACCAGGGCAGGTTGCTTATATATCATTTTTTAGACAAAGAAACAACTATTTGTGAAAATTTAACAAAGGAATTCATGCCTGGTGTAGCAGACTAATAAAATAACAAAATTTCTTTATACGAATTTCTTAGCCTTGAATTCCCTACCATTCCTCTGGTGGTGAGGTTGCTTTCTCTTCTCTTGGTTTGGGTAGGGTACTTTGACATGGAAGATTTATTTCCCACTTTCAGGGGTAAAGAAGGAGTTCAGAGTGTTTTTCAACATCAATTTTTTTCCCGCCAGCTGTTTCTTAAATAACTAACTCGAAACAGTCAATATGCCATTGTGGTATATCTCGAGGTAGCCTGCTCTGAGCCCCAGCACAACCATCCTCTGTGAGGTTCTAGAGGTGCTTAATGCGTAAGTACAGAGAACTCAACCTAAAAAGCAGTGGAATTTCTAAGCCAAGAACTCAAGATGTTAATATGGGCCTGTTGGGAGCTGTGACTTCTGTTTCTCACCGGAAGTCATTTCTCAGTGAGGGGCAAATTTCCTTTTTCTTGGTTTTGTTGACAGTAGTTGTAATAGTTACAGCATTAATGGCGATTTACCAGGCCCTTGCCATGTGTCAGAAGCTGAACTGAACACTTTACAAATGTCTTCTCTTTTAATCTTTGCAAAAATCTACAGTGATGTATCTATACCATGGAATGCTCCTCAGAAACAGAAAGTAGTGAACTGGTGATATATGCAGCGACTTGGATGAATCTCCTCAGAATTATGCTAGGAGCAAAAAAAAAACCACTCCCAATAATATTCTTTTTTTTGGCGGGGGGGTGGGGG
>SJYQ01006898.1:69818-86630 GCA_006410935.1 Redunca redunca
TGGGGTGCGGTGGGGGGGTGGACCATCACTGTGGGATCTTAGTTCCCCAACCAAAGACTGAACCCCAGGACCCAGCAGTGAAAGTGCCAAGTTCTAACCACTGGACTGCCAGAGAATTCTCTACACAACATTCTTGAAATGACAAAATTATGGAAATGGAGAATAGATTAGTGGTTGCCAGGGGTTGGCGAGATAGAGGCAAGAGGGAAGAATGTATGGGTATAAGAAGGCAACATGTACATCTGAAACTAACATAGTGTGAATCAATTATAGCTCAACATTTTTTTAAAAAGACAACATGAAGAGTTCTTGTGGTGATGGGAATTTTCTGTATCTTGACTGATAACTTCCACATTCTGGTTAGGATATTATTATACTATACATTTTGCAAGATGTTACCATTGAGGGAAGATGGGTAAAAGGTGTTATTTCTTACAACTGCGAGGGAATCCACAATTTATCTCAAAATACAAAGTTTAATCTAAACAAAATAAGGAAACTGAAGTTCAGACTAAGTAGTTAAATTCTTTTAAGAGTCAGAATTTAAATCCAGGTCTGTGAGATTCCCAGGCCTGAGTGTTTCAAGACTTGGCTCTGTTCAGGAGAACTGCCTAGGGGGACCCCAGAAGCCTGCAGTTCCTCACACCAGGCAGCCGGCTCACCGGGCTCAGGGGCACCCGTTACTGCAGACCGCTGTCCTGATAAGGCCATTGCCGGTCTTGAAAGAAGTATTTGGCAAGCCCTGTGGGTTGGTGCTTGAGGGCCCAGATTTGGTACCCAGGCTTTCCCTTCCTAAGGTGTGTAAAGAAGGATGACGTGGAAGGGACCACTCACGTGTTCGCCTTTCCACTTTTGTCTGGCTGGCTTTGTGTCCGCCAGACCGCATTTCTCAGTTTCTCCGTGCACGTGGCCATTTCCGGGTGGAGGGTGTGGTGTGATGTGTAAATCATGCGTTGTGTGCACAGGTCAGCGTGTACATTGATGGGTGCCCCTGGGTCAGGTCTGGGGGTGTCACACCCATATAACTCGTTCCTATTAGGTTAAACCATCTGATAATACCTCCCCCAAAGCAGAGCCCACTGTTGAGCCAGTCTGTCACGAACTGGGTCTGTGTACTGTAGATAAACTGGGTAATTGGACTCTCCGCCTCCTCACCCAAAACAAACACTCACAAACCGCCCACCGCGCCCTGGAGCGAGTCCCGGCCCGTCATCCGGATGCTCGGCTCTAGGGCCCCGCTTTCCCTGAACAGTAGGCAAGGGGGTGCGCGCGTCCCGCCGCGCCCTTTGCCTCCCCCGCGGCCGGAGCACCGAGGCTTACGTAAAGCGGCCGCGGGGCGCACGCGGCTTCCCGCCCAGGTGTGGCGGCCGCGGGGAGGCTATGCGCCGGGCCGCCCCACCGCCGGCGGCAGCTCGGCTTCTGCTCCCGCGGCTCACTTCTTCTCCGCATCCGCCTGGGTGACGGCGGCGCGCGCTGGGCAGGACGGCGCGCCCCCTCCCCTGCGCCCCGCGCCGCTCTCGCGTAATGCGCTTTCCGCGCCCCGCCGCCCGCCGCACCCTCCGGCCTGGCTGTGCGAGCGGCGCGGGGCGGGGGCGGGAGTCGGCGGGCGGGGAGAGCCGCGGGGCACGGGCGGCGGCGCCCGGAGGTGTCAGCTCCTCGCTTCGCCGGGAGGCCGCCCGGCGCCCGGCGCGCAGGGGCCCTCCCGGTCCTCCGCGCGCGCCCAGGGTCTCGGACCCGCGGGGCACAGAGCGGTGCCGGGGAGACGCCGCCGCGTCTTCCCTTGAAAGTTGGCCGGGGCGGGGGGCTGGGAGGCCAGGAGGCCGCGCGCGGGGCCCCCGCCGCCCGTGATTCGCCCGGCTCCTCCCGCGGGGCCGGGCGCGGACGTCGCCGGGCCGCCGAGTCTAGAGGGACCGAGAAGCGCTGGCCGGCGTCGGGGCCCTCTCCGCGGGGCTGGCGGCGGCGGAGCCCCGCGAGATGGAGACGGCGAGGGCGGCGCGGAGTAGCTGAGCGACCCCGGGCTCGCTCCGCGCTCCGCGGGGGCGCGGCGGGCGCGGCCCCCGGGACTGCCATGGAGGTGCCCACCGTCAAGGACTTCCAGTGGAAGCGCCTGGCACCGCTGCCGAGCCGCCGGGTGTACTGCTCCCTGCTGGAAACCGGGGGACAGGTCTATGCCATCGGGGGCTGTGACGACAACGGCGTCCCCATGGACTGCTTCGAGGTCTACTCCCCCGAGGCCGACCAGTGGACCGCCCTGCCCCCGCTGCCCACAGCCCGGGCCGGCGTGGCCGTCACCGCCCTGGGGAAGCGGATCATGGTGATCGGGGGTGTGGGCGCCAGTCAGCTGCCCCTGAAGGTCGTGGAGATGTACAACATCGACGAGGGCAAGTGGAAGAAGCGGAGCGCGCTGCGCGAGGCCGCCATGGGCATTTCGGTCACAGCCAAAGGCGAGTGGGGCCAGGGCTGAGGGTGGGCGGAGGAGGGGTGGGAGGCCCCGGGAAAGGGGTGGAAGCCAGCCCTGGATGTCCAATTACATGGACACTGGAACCAAAGACCCGCTGGCCTGGTTTCATAGGTGGGAAAACTGCGGCTCAGGCAAGGGAAGTGTGTGGTAAATCCGCATGATGCCAGAGCTCCACTCCAACCCAGCAGCCTCCTCCCAGCAAGGTGGGCAAGCCGGCCGAGGGGGGAGCCAAAGGGTACTCTGTCCATACCCCTGTGGATTCCTTCATTCAGCAGAATGGTTGGGCCTCCCACCCACAGCAGCAAATCCCTGGAAATCTGCCTTGCAGGTGCCACCACCTCCAGACACGTATTTGGGGTCCTGGGCCTGTTCATGCCATCTTCATACCCTCCCCAGGCCCCACAGGGAGGGTCTTGGGACCTGATTCCAGGACTGTCTCCCTACAGTCTGCCTCCTAATCTCAGAGGTACTGATGAGTGGAGACCAGAGCGTTGCTGAGGTCCATGCTCCTGCAGCCTCTTGCCCAGGTTCACTAGGTTCTCAGGGCATGCGAATGCTCACCACATAGCTTTGTGCTTATCTCAGTTTCTCCAAGCCCATCCTGTCTTTCTTTTCTGGCCTGGTATAGCCCAGAGCAGGGAAGGGGCCCTGGAAACTGTCTTTCTAAACCACAGTTTTATGGGAAATGGCCCAGTAGGAGTTAGGAGACCCGAAATGCAGATCAGGCAGGCTTAGAGGTTTGCACCCTTATCTCCTTCTCTCACAAAATTATTTCAGCTGCCTGTCAGGTCTACTGTTAGGTCAGAAATCAGTATTTCTTGAGCACCTGCTCTGTTCCTGGCACAGTTCTAGGTCCCAGGTGGGAAGGAAAGAGGCAGAAGATCCGATCCCTGCCTTTAGGAGCCCAGGTCTTACCAATGAAGATCAGACAGAGAAACTCAAGAAGCCCTCAGGGCAGAGTAGCCAACAAAGCCTCCTGAACTCACAGTAAGAAAGATGGAAGGCCTGGAGGCCCATGGGGAAATGGAGAGGGAAAGGGGAGCCCTTTATCCCCAGGCCTCAAGAAGTGGTGCTGAACAGTTAAGAACTAACATTTATTGAGTCCTTACCTAGGTGCTTAATAGGTGTTGACGCCTTTGACCCTCAGAACTTGTCTGATGAGGCAAGTAGTACCACTGTCCTCATTTTACAGAGAAGCAATGTGGGCCCCAGAGAGGCTGAGTAACTCACCCAAGTAACAGCCTGCAGGTGATGGTCCAGTCTGTGCTCTTAACTGTGGCGCTGAATGGGCTCAGCAGTTAGCTTACTAAAAATGTACATGCTCGTGTGGCAGGCTTTATACCAGATGCTGGGGCCACAGATTAACAAATTTCCAGGACCTAACAATCTATTGAAAGAAACATACAAAGGTTATCCCAGTAACAGTGTGTCAAAGGGTGATGGTCACAGGAGCCACCACCTTCAGCCCAGCCTTGCAGTTCGGGGACACCAAGATGATTCTGAAAGGATGAGTAAGAATTGGACGCAGGATTGGTAGTGTGGAGTGGAGGGGCGGGTTCCCAGCTTCAGAGGTATAGGTGAGAACAGGAGTGGGAGACGCAGTGTGCGTAAGGTGAATGTCTCTTTAGCAAGCCCCCATCTCCTAGCCACAGGCTAGGGTTGGGATTTCTTTGTTTCTCTCTTTAGTAAGATTGGAAAGTAGAAAGAAGTACTCATTCCTGTAATTCTCTTGAAAAATTAAAGCCTCTTAGAGCCAGAAGTGGTGAGGACTGGCCTCTAGTAGACAGAACCCCGAGCAGGGATGGGTCCCTGGGAGAAGAGGGCTCTGGGGGTCGGGCTGTGTCCTGAGCGGGCTGCCTGAGGCCCTGGGGTGAGGGGAGCTTGGAGGCTGCGCGGCCTCCCCGGTGTGCTATGTCACCTGCCGCCACAAGCAGTAGAGAAGCTCTCCTGTCCTCAGAGTGCCCAGCTCGCTGCCTGCTCAGAGCTTCTTTCATCCAAAGCCTCTCTCTCCTTCACCCCTAGCCCTATCCCATTCAGTGCACGCTGCCTCCTGGAGCCCCCAAGCTTTCCTGTGTGTCCAGGAGGATGGCCTTCCCCAATCCAGAGAAAGAAAGGGACAGCAGCAGGCCAGTGTCCCACAAGGCCAGCGGCAGCAGGGCTGACCTCACCTCCAAAGGCTCCCTCTAGGTCTCGAGTTCTGGTCTGGGAGTGCCTGGCATCAGGCTGCTCCTGGAGGGCGTCAGGGAAATACTGTCCCTCTTTGGCATCTCTCTGGCTGCCTAGGAAGGAGAATGGGGTGGGGGGGACAAGACCTGCAAAGGGTTGTCCAGGCCTGGACTCCACCGCAGTCTACCTCTGGGCATGGCTTGGCATCTTGGGCTTAACCAAGGGCCAAGCACCAAGGAAGGTAAGGCGCGTAGGCCTGACGTGGTTTCAAGAAGACCCAGGCTCGAGTGTGCCAGGAGCTTTCAATGGTGCCACCAACCCATTCTCTGGCAGAGCAGCTGTTGGGAATGTGGCTGGGTTTCAGTGCTGGGATTCAAGGGGTTGACAGAGCCTGGCCAAGGTAGCGGCTGAGTGCCACAGGCCTGTCTCACAGTGTGGCCTTTCTCCTAGATTACCGCGTGTATGCAGCGGGCGGGATGGGCCTGGACCTCCGTCCGCACAATCACCTCCAACACTATGACATGCTCAAGGACATGTGGGTGTCTCTGGCCCACATGCCCACTCCGAGATACGCCGCCACCTCCTTCCTCCGAGGCTCCAAGATCTATGTGCTGGGTAAGGACAGACTGTCTGGCCCATGCCCGTCTCTCCTTCCCTTCTGGATCAGTTCCTGTTGGAAGCAGTGTTTGTGCGCCCAGCATATCCTGGGCACTGGGGTTAATCACACTGCCCTCACCCCACCCCCCTCACCCCTGCCCCAGGGAGCTTCCTATGTGATCGAATAACAGTGAGAAGGGGGAACCCAGCCCCAGTCCCCAGGGGCTTCCTCTCCTGCCCAACCTGTGCCCTGCCCTGGCCTCCAGGAGGACGGCAGTCCAAGTATGCGGTCAACGCCTTCGAGGTCTTTGACATCGAGACTCGCTCCTGGACCAAGTTCCCCAACATCCCCTGCAAGCGGGCTTTCTCCAGCTTTGTGACCCTGGACGACCGCTTGTATAGCCTGGGGGGCCTGCGGCAGGGCCGGCTCTACCGGCAGCCCAAGTTCCTCCGGACGATGGACGTGTTCGACATGGAGCAAGGTAAGCTGGACACCAGGCCCTAGAGACCCACCTCCCTTCTGCCCAACCCCCACCTTGCCCCCATCCCACCCATCTGCCCCGAGCCCGTTTACCCAGAGGCGTGAGCCTTTCAGAAGTCTGAACACTCCTCTCCATTCAGGGAGGGCTACTCTTGGGATCAAATTCTTTCATCTGTCCAGGGCTCCCTCTGATTGGCTGGCTGTTTTTATCAAAGCGTTTCCCAGCTGTTGTTCCTTCTTACAACATCCAGCCAGGGCCAGGTGAGGGAGGGCTTTGAAACAGAAGGATGCTGACTGGGACACTCTCTGCCTTTCCAGCTTAAAGTCTGTGAAGACAGAGGTGGGACAAGGTGATTCATGCTAAGAGCTTGTGGTTCCTTGGCCTGCAGCAGGCATGGAGAGGGTAGGTTGAGTGCCATTTCACACGGCAGGAGGCACTGTACTGTACGTGCCCTGAGCATACAGGGTAGATGGAGTCAAGGTGCCGCCCAGGGTGAGAGCGGTTTGGCACTCGTGCGTATTTGGCAGGGGCAGTCAGCATCTCATTCTCTCTGTGTTTCTCCTGACATCGCCCACGGCCTGCAGGGGGATGGCTGAAGATGGAGCGTTCCTTCTTCCTCAAGAAGCGGCGGGCAGACTTTGTGGCCGGCTCTCTGAGTGGTCGGGTCATAGTGGCCGGAGGGCTTGGTAAGGATGGAGCTTCCAGGCTGTGCCTGGTGCTCCGTGGACTCTGGATGTGCATGAGCAGAAGAGGGTGCTGCCTCCTGGCACACTGCCTGCCTACCACCTGATTCCAAAGCACTCTCTTCCTCCCAGCCCTGACGTCCTGCCTCCGTGGGTGGGCCTCAGATATGGTCTCTCTGTTCTCTTACATGGGAGAAACCGAGGCTCAGCATAAGGGACATGCTGAGAACTGTGTGACACAGGCCAGCTGAGCCCAGGTCCCCGGGCCCCTGTCCGGGGAGGGCTGGAGGTAGAAGGGATTGGCCTTGGTCCTCTTTATCTTCTCCCTGAACTCTCAGCTCTATCAGGGAGTAGGAAAGCAGTCTGATCAAATCAGCTGTTCTGATGAACTCAGGATTTGTTGAATGAGCCCTTCCAGAGATCAGGGAAGTTTGATGGTGGTGTCCCATCATCAACTAGGGAGAGATAAGTGGGCAGTGGGGCTCCTGGGAACCCAGAGTTTACTCAGTGTGGACAGATTCCCTGACTTTATCACGCAGGAAAGGAACTTGACGTGAGCTAGACTGTGTGAACAGCTTTCTTCGTCATGGGCAGGAGAGAGGCAGTAGTGTCTAGAAACGTGTGGTAAAAGCAGGCAGTGGGGGAAGAAAGCTGAGTCTTTCATCTTGAGGGGATGGAAGGACCGAGAAGGCAGGAAGGGCAGAATGGCTGTTTGACAGAGGGTGGGGAAGGCCTGCTGCCCAGGGAGTCCAGGGTGCTGGGCTTCTGCCTGGGGTTCCTGAGGGAGGCAGGAGGTGGGTCACCTCCCCAGGGGTGGAGGGAGGGAGGGAGGGCAGTGGGGTACCTTCTGCCTGTGCTTCCAGAAGGAGGGTGGAGGTGGGCCTTTCCCCCAGGCGGGCTGGTGGCTGGATGCTTGGTGAGGCCCGGCCCCTTGCACTTTCAGGGAACCAGCCCACGGTCCTGGAGACGGCCGAGGCGTTCCACCCGGGGAAGAGCCGCTGGGAGGCCCTCCCCGCCATGCCCACGCCCCGCTGCGCCTGCTCCAGCCTTGTCCTCAGGAACTGCCTGCTGGCCGTGGGCGGCGTCAACCAGGGTCTGAGCGACGCGGTGGAGGCCCTGTGTGTCTCGGACTCCTAGCTGCCCCTGGACCCGGCCACAGCGTCCCGGACTGGACCACCAGCTCTGAACAAGAGTTGGGGCCACTTGCCCAGGTGCCAGCTCCTGTCCGCAGCCAGTCGGGTCAGGCCCCGGGGCTCTAAGTGACCTCTCCACCTCCAAACCCTACCAACCCAAGGAAGCTGGAAGACGTGTCTGGGACGCGGCCACCCCTCCTCCCCACTGGAGCCGAGATGACCAGGGCGGGGGGTCTTCACTTATGCTCAGGCAGAGAAAGGGACGGGAGCGCCTGCCACCTCCCCGCTGTGGGCTCACCTCTGCCACCTCCTGGGTTCTGACCCAGAGCATGGCTGCTCACCGCTGTCCTTTCCCTGGCTCTGCACCCATCCGAGGGTCCCCTGGGATGAAAAACAGACAAGGGCTGTCCCAAAGCCCTCTTGCCTCCCTCGGTATCCGTCTCTTCCCCGCTGGTGGCCGGCTGTGGGCCTGCCCCGAACCTCATCTGCTCAGCAAGAATGGCCCTGGAGCTGGAGGCGGCTGGCTTGGGAGGGAAGTCAGGTTCATGGGGGCCGGCCAAGTTGGCCGCCCTGGCCAGAAAGGACCGGTCCCGCTTGGGGTCCTGGTGGGAATGTAACGACATGGAAGGGGCAGACTGCTAGCCCAGGATCTGTTCCCCACCCTTCCCACACCGTTTCTCCTCCGGGCACCCCTCCCCACCAGAAGCCTGGCCCTGTGTCACTGATGGGCCCGGAGCACTTCCGTGTGAAGCTTGCCCATTTACACTGTGGCGTCCACATCCATGAAGCGTGGATTCGTTGCACTCTGGTTAAAAGCAGCAACACAATGATTAAAACCTATATTCCTATCTCCTGTGGCACCCTCATGCGGGGGTTGGGTGGATGGGGTCTGGATACGTGGAGGGGACCCCATAAAGCAGTCCCTCTGACGTTCTCAGGCCACATGGCACCCTGAGGGGCCACTCGTTCTCGGCTGCTCACTCTGAGAAGGTTCCTCCTTCAAACCACCTCGCCCCGATCAGTCGCCCCACTCCTAGGAAAACAGCATGCTTTCCGTCTCTGGAACGTTGACGCGCGTGGGTGTGCTGGGACAAGGTTGCACTCGTTAGCTGACCTCTTTGTCAGGTTACTCTCGACCTGACCTATGTCAAGCCTAGCCTCATTTCATTCAGCTCATGCTCATTTCTGTTTTGCCCAGAGCAGAAAGAGAATGGCTCGCTGATGTGAAATCGTAAAGGATGTGCCTCCTTTTAGCTGGTATAGCGCCTCTTCCTGATTCCAAGTTGCTTTTAAAAGCTGTGCTAACACCAGGACTACAAAGATGAAAAAAAATACCTGCCCTGGAGAAGCTGTGGGGAGTCAGATAGCACTCACTACGCAAGGGTATCATTACGTCTCTTGAGGCAGGAACTCCTGTCCAAGGGGCCGGGGGGAGCCTCCTGGAGGAGGTAACCCCTCCAGCAAAACTTCAGAGACAAGGGGAACCAGGTTCTGGACAGGATGGGGTTTTCTTCCCTTTCTCTGGGCACCTGCTCTTCTTTACTGGGCCCTGGAAGGACACTGCCACCTGCTGACCAAGCTGTTCCTTCCCACCCTAGCATTGCATGGCAGCTGGTGCCCCCTGGTGAGCAGACTGCAGGAGGCCTCCCCCACTGCATCCAGCACCCCTGCCCCATTTTAGTTTAGCCCTTTGAAGAGACTGTTAGGAAAGGGGGCTGTGGAAGCCAACACTGTGAGGAATGGATGATACGTTAGGGGGAGCATTGCCAAACCCAGCCCTGGCTGCCTCCTGGCCCTGCCCTGCCTCCTTCCCTCTCAGCCCCTCCCCAGGAAAGGTATTTACAACTGAGGCCCCTCCACCCTTTCTGACAGGAAGCCTAGCCTGTGTGTAGGGGGCTTTCCAAGCACCCCAGATGGCACCACACGTGTGGTTTGGACTGAGGCATTTCAAATAGTTGGGGTTCCTTGGGGGTACAGCCTGCCCCAAAGATTCTTCCCATCATGAGAATAGGGGACTGACCGCTGGAATGTGAGGGCCGTCGGACTCAAGCTGGTGTCTGCTAGGACTCACCTGTTGGAGTCCACGCTGGGAGGACTGGGGGAGCTTACTGAGGAGCCAGGGAAATAGGGGTATCAGAAGCACACGTCGCAGCTGTGCCCCGTGGAGCTGCGGAGGGCGCCCAGCGTTGGGTCCAGTGGCCTGGCACCAGGCCTCAGCTCCTCTCCACCGGAGCCCTTCTCATCCCCGTACCTCTCTGGGCCCCTCTGCTTTCTTGTCTCCACTTCCCAGCCTGTAAAACAACAGCAAGGACAGTGCCGTCTCACCCGGTGCGTCAGTCCTCAGGTTAACCCTGGAGTAGGCAGCATCCTTGTATTTTCCACTTGAGACAACTCAGGCTCCAAGAGGTTATATAACTTGTCCACAAGCTAGTAAGTGACGGAACCAAGTCTGACTCCAAAAGCTGCGACCAGAGCACTGCATTGCCTCAAACGGAGTAGCACATAGAATAAGGGAGACAATCAGCTGGACTGCACTGTGTAAGGGGCTCAAAATGGCAAACCTGGAAAGAAAGGCTTGGGTTCCTGAGGAATGCGTGTTTTCTGTTGTTGAGGGAGAGACAGAAGTGTTCTCAAGCCACTGGGGGACAGCACACACACAGAGAATCCGGGGAGATGCAGGCAGTGCCGGTCTAGGGGCCTTGCATGCCTTGCAAAGGGCTCTGGACTTGATCCACGTGGGACACCGGGAACAAATTAAGGACTTTGACTGGAGAAGCATCATGGGACCTTCTTCTGAGAAAACTGAAGTGAGTAAAATTACCAGGGCATATCTAAGATCACAAAGGACCCCAGTGGATTTCCCCGGGGGTCCAGTGGTAAAGAATCTGCCTGCCAACATAGGGTACACAGGTTCGATCCCTGGTATGGAAAGATCCCACATGCCAAGAGCAGCCAAACCCACGCAGCTCAGAACCCGCGCTGCTCACAGCAACTGGAGAGAGTCTGTGCACAGCGATGAGGACACAGCACTCGAAACAGGAACAATAACAACGTCCGGTAGTTAGGATAGGGAAAAGGAATCCAAAACGGCGGTGGCTAAAAGACAAGGAAGGGAAAAGCCTGCCAAGACAGAACAGAGGAAGGTCAAAGGAAGGTCTGAGGCCTGGAGTGAGCACTTCAGGTAGAACAGCGTCCTGACTAAGCCCAATTTGCAGAGGGCAGGCCCAGGGGGAGAAAAACATATAAAAAGAGAAGCCAACGGGCTCTCCGCACCCCCCACCCAGGGCGCGCTTCGCTCCGTGTCTTTGGATCTACATGCCCTCACGCCTCAAAGATGGATTTTCCCCGCTATCTTCTAAATAAAATAGAGCTGTAACACTGATTTGTCTAAGAGCTATAACACGGTCTGTCCGAGACCCGAGAGCTGTGACGCGCTGAGGGGGCTTTAATGTCCGTCCCTCCAAATCTCTGTTGTGCCGAGACAAAAACCAAGGAGCATACACTCGCCAGACAATAATAACAATAAATTTTTTTTTTTAAAAAATGAAGCCCAGTTGGTGTTGGAGTCCTCAGAAAAACATGTGGGCCAAACCCTTCAGGCCTCCTCTGGAGGGAAGTCTGACTGCTGTGCAATCAAAGTGGCAGGAGGGTTTGGGACCACGGGGAGCAGATGGTCCCTCCTTTCCGTTGCTGCTTCTCCCCCAGAATTTCTTTCTGATGATCTCTCGCATTTGACTGAGCTTTCTGGCCCAGAGAGACCCTCACAGGAGATGGGGTACCATCGGCTTTTTCCAACCTCCAGCTTGTAGAAGAGACTAAACCAGCAGCCCTGTGCTAACAAGTGATGGAACAGCTAACAAGTGACAAGAAGGAGATTCGAATTCAGCTTGGGGGCGTGCAAACCTCCTCCCAAACCGTTCTGAGCTCTGCAGGAAGAGACGGCACCCCCATCCCCACCCCCACTCCCAGTGTCTGCAGAGCAGGACCAGTGCTCAGGTCAAAGGCCTCCAACTCCAGAGAGCTGGAGAAATCTGCTTGGTGAGATCAAAGAGTTGCGTGGGCAGGTGCCTCTTGTTGGAATTAAACAACTGCAGAAGGCAAGAGGCGGAGCACGGGCAGAGCTGAAGAGGCAGCTCATAAAAGCACGCAGACAGGTCGGGCAGATGAGTTTCCTAGGGCTGCCATAACAAAACACAGCAGACTGGTGGCTTCAAAAACAACAGAAAGGTACTGTCCCACTCTTCTGGAATCGGGGGTTGGCGGGGAGGCGGGNGGGTGCGGGGCGGGTGGGGGGAGTCTCCTTGCTTCTTCCTAAGTCAGAGGGCTGAGCTGGCCTGCGAAGGCATCCTGGGGAGCCTGCTGGAATAACTGGGCCTAGGGGAGGCGGGGATTTGGCACCAGAGCGCACAAGGGAGTAGGGAGTGATTCGAGAAAAGCTTGGAAAGCAAGCTGGAGCCCATGCAGACCTGGAGCGGTGGATGAGTGCCTCGGAAGAAGGGTGATGGTTCAGCCCGTCCAGGCGCACCCTCCCTACCCAAGGTGTGGGGAGTGACAGGGGTGGGCCCAGGGGGAGCTGATCTCTGGGCAGGGGCCAGGCCAGCCGGCTTGAGAGCACAGTGTCTCTACAGAGCCTGAATTCTCCCTCCGGGTGTGACCCTTCAACGCTTGAAACTGTAGGCTGTTTCCCCAAATATTCCAGTTCATCTGAGCTCAGCAGGCAGGTGTGCGCCTGGTGCGAAGATGCCCCAGAGCCCACGCTCCTGACAGCATGGAGCGGAGCACTGAGAATCCCCCAGCCGCAGCCCAGAGGCCAGAGTGGCCCTCTTTCCAAGACCAAGGTAGCCTTTATAGATCTCCGCACTTGGCATTTCACCCCAGACGAGCTTCCTGTGACCCCAGCCAGCAGGCTGTGGGCCAGCCTGACTCCTACACACACACATACTCACAAACATACACACATGTGCAAGCTCATACACATATACACACACACATACACACATCTTTCTCCCTTTTGCCACCTCTATCTCTCATGCTCACACACACCTCAAACACCCACATACCCCTCACTCTAACACAGACCTTACGCACGCACACATCTTTACACTCACATAATCACTCATGCTCACAGACATGACTCACACACCTCCCTCTTATGCTTCACACTTGTCTCATACCCTTACAGTATGGCTTAAACTCACCCGTGCCTTAAACTCATACTCACACACCTCAAACACACCTCACACTTTTACACAGTTGCATGGATGTCACATGCTAATGCATACCTTTTCTCACACGTATTTACACTCTTACACCTTGCACTCACACATATAGCCCCCACACTTATGCTATGGTACACACCCTGGGAGCAGGCGCCTGGGGTCAGAACCCCTTCACTGGGGACGGTGAGTTGTGAGTTGCCAGCGCAAGAGCACCCGCTGCTTCGACATCCACCCTGCGCCCCCTCCAGAACCCCCTGCAAAGTTTGCTGCAAAACAGCCAGAGGAACGTTCACGCCCTTGTTTCCCTAGGAGCTTGGGCAAGACTGGGATTCTTCAGTTTTACAGGAAACAGAGACCCAAAGGAGTCCTGTGACCTCCCCATTTCACCACGTGCTCCATAAATAGGGGACCAGGTCTTCCCTGAAGCTGAACGGTTCTATGAAGACCTACAAGACCTCCTAGAACTAACACCCAAAAAAGATGTCCTTTTTATAATAGGGGACTGGAATGCAAAAGTAGGAAGTCAAGAGATACCTGGAGTAACAGACAAGTTTGACCTTGGAGTACAAAATGAAGCAGGGCAAGGGCTAATAGAGTTTTGCCAAGAGAACGCACTGGTCATAGCAAACACCCTCTTCCAACAACACAAGAGAAGACTCTACACGTAGACATCACCAGATGGTCAATTCCAAAATCAGATTGATTATATTCTTTGCAGCCAAAGATGGAGAAGCTCTATACAGTCAGCAAAAACAAGACTGGGAGCTGACTATGGCTCAGATCATGAACTCCTTATTGCCAAATTCAGACTTAAATTGAAGAAAGTAGGGAAAACCACTAGATCATTCAGATATGACCTAAATCAACTCCCTTAGGATTATACAGTGGAAATGACAAGTAAATTCGAGGGATTAGATCTGATAGACAGAGTGTCTGAAGAACTATGGACAGAGGTTTGTGACATTGTATAGGAGGCAGTGATCAAGACCATCCCCATGGAAAAGAAATGCAAAAAGGCAAAATGGTTGTCTGAGGAGGCCTTATAAATAGCTGTGAATAGAAGAGAAGCGAAAGGCAAAGGAGAAAAGGAAAGATATACCCATTTGAATGCAGAGTTCCAAAGAATAGCAAGGAGAGATAAGAAAGCCTTCCTTGGTGATCAATACAAAGAAATAGAGGAAAATATTAGAATGGGAAAGACTAGAGATCTCTTCAATAAAATTAGAGATACCAAGGGAACATTTCATGCAAAGATAGGCACAATAAAGGACAGAAATGGTATGTACCTAACAGAAGCAGAAGCTATTAAGAAGAGGTGGCAAGAATACACAGAAGAAATATACAAAAAAGCTCCTCATGACCCAGATAATTATGATGGTGTGATCACTCACTTAGAGCCAGACATCCTAGAGTGTGAAGTCAAGTGGGCCTTAGGAAGCATCACTATGAACAAAGCTAGTGAAGGTGATGGAATTCCAGTTGAGCTATTTTAAATCATAAAAGATGATGCTGTTAAAGTGCTTCACTCAATAGGCCAGCAAATTTGGAAAACTCGGCAGTTGCCACAGAACTGGAAAAAGTCAGTGTTCATTCCAATCCCAAAGAATGATTAAACTACCACACAAATGGCATTCATCTCACATGCTAGCAAAGTAATGCTCAAAATCCTCCAAGCCAGCCTTCAACAGTAGGTGAACTGTGAACTTCCAGATATTCAAGCTGAATTTAGAAAAGGCAGAAGAACCAAATTGCCACCATCCGTTGGATCACTGAAAAGGCAAAAGAGTTCCTGAAAAACATCTACTACTGCTTTATTGACTATGACAAAGCCTTTGACTGTGTGGATCACAACAAACTGTGGAAAATTCTTAAATACCAGACCACCTGACCTGCTTCCTGAGAAATCTGTATGCAGGTCAAGAAGCAACAGTTAGAACCAGGCATGGAACAACAGACTGGGTTCTGAATCAGCAAAGGAGTATGTCAAAACTATATATTGTTATCCTGCTTATTTAACTTATATGCAGAGTGAAAGTGAAAGTGAAGTCGCTCGGTCGTGTCCGACTCTTTGTGACCCCATGAACTGTATCAGGCTCCTCCGCCCATGGGATTTTCCAGGCAAGAGTGCTGGAGTGGATTGCCATTTCCTTCTCCAGGGGCCCTTCCCAACCCAGGAATCGAACCCGGGTCTCCTGCATTGCAGGCAGATGCTTTGCCATCTGAGCCACCAGGGAAGCAGAGTACATCATGCAAAATGCCAGGCTAGATGAAGTACAAGCTGGAATTAAGATTGCCAAGGGAAATATCAATAACCTCAGATATGCAGATGACACCACCCTGATGGCAGAAAGTGAAGAAGAACTAAAGAGCCTCTTGATGAAAGTGAAAGAAGAGAGAATAAAAGCTGGCTTAAAATTCAACATTCAGAAAACAAAGATCATGGCATCCAGTCCCATCACTTCATGGCAAATAGATGGAGAAACAATGGAAACAGTGACAGACTTTATTTTCTTGGGTTCCAAAATCATTGCAGATGGTGACTGGAGCTATGAAATTAAAAGATGCTTGCTCCTTGAAAGAACATCTATAACCAACCTAGACAGCTTATTAAAAAGCAGAGACATTACTTTGCCAACAGAAGTCCACATAGTAAGAGGTATGGTTTTTCCAGTGGTCATGTGTGGATGTGAGAGTTGAACCGTAAAGAAAGCTGAGCTTTGAAGAATTGATGCTTCTGAACTGTGGTGTTGGAGAAAACTCTTGAGAGTCCCTTGGACTGCAAGGAGATCCAGCCAGTCCATCCTAAAGGAAATCAAGACTGAATATTCACTGGAGGGACTGATGCTGAAGCTGAAACTGCAACACTTTGGCTACCTGATGCAGCCAAACAGCTGACTCATTAGAAAAGACCCTGATGCTGGGAAAGATTGAAGGCAGGAGGAGAAGGGGACGACAGAGGATGGGATGGTTGGATGACATCACCAACTCGATGAACATGAATTTGAGCAAGCTCCAGGAGTTGGTGATGGACAGGAAGGCCTGGTATGCTACAGTCCATCGGGTCGCAAAGAGTCAAACATGACTGAGTGACTGAACTGAACTGAGGTCTTCCCTGCTTACTTCACATGCTCAGCACACAGACTGAGCAAGTGTATGGAAAGATCCTAATGCCCCAGTCCCAGTTCCTAGTTTGGCCAGACAAGATGCTCCTGGCTCCTGAGACTTTTATGGTTTGTTCCTTTTTTTTTCCATGCAAAACCTCCCAGCCACCTACCTCCTCTGAAGGGGAAATATCTGACAGATGACTCAGAAGGTCAGTGGGGTGAGGGGCTGGAGGCCAGAAATGTCTGAAGACTTGATGCCTGAGGTGATGCTTTAGAAGTGATGGGTTTTCTGGGTGGCTTCAGGAGAGCTCCGTCTCTCTCAGGCTGGTGGGGTCACTCTCCCTTCCCTGCACCGTCCAAGTTGCTGCTCCGAGGTGATGAGGTGGACGGGGAGCTCCCGGCTTGCCGCTGGCAGCCTTCTCACCTGCTGGGGCCCTAACTGGGCCGTCCAGACTCCAGGCTGGGTCAGCTGTGGAGGTGCGGCCGTCCCAGGAGGGCAGGGCCCCGGGCCCATCCACTATCTCCAGGACTTATCTGCCTTATCTGCAGGGCCCGAGGGAGCACTGGGGGTCTGGCCTCCCGCTCAACAGAAAGTTGAGTCTTGACTCTCTGAGGTCTCAACTCAAGTTCACTTCAGTTCAGTCGCTCAGTCGTGTCCAACTCTTTGCAACCCCATGAATCGCAGCACACCAGGCCTCCCTGTCCATCACCAACTCCTGGAGTTCACTCAGACTCGAGTCCATCGAGTCGGTGATGCCATCCAGCCATCTCATCCTGGCTCATCCCCTTCTCCTCCTGCCCCCAATCCCTCCCAGCATCAGAGTCTTTTCCAATGAGTCAACTCTTCGCATGAGGTGGCCAAAGTACTGGAGCTTCAGCTTTAGCATCATTCCTTCCAAAGACATCAATTCTTTAGCGCTCAGCCTTCTTCACAGTCCAACTCTCACATCCATACATGACCACTGGG
>SJYQ01006899.1:36562-46705 GCA_006410935.1 Redunca redunca
GTTGGTTGCAGTGATTGTGGTAACGAGGTTAGTGGCAAGCAAACTGGGGAAGTATGATTAAAGGTGCCAAGTAATTTGGAGGTTGTAAGCAAGTAGAAGAAGCCAGGATTTGTAACATTTCAAGGAATTTTGCTCTTTCTCAGATGGAAGCAAAACTTGAAAAAGGAGAGAATAGATAAGCTGTGAAATCTGGCAAGGCAGGGAGAGAAAGAGAAGAGAGAAAAAGGAGAGGGCAAGGTCTGTATAGTTTGCTTGTGTTTTTCTGGGTGTTGTTCAGCAGTGGATTACTAAGTTCTCTGACTGCAAAAAATGAAGAAGGAATTGGAAAGAACGATAATTTTCATCATACTCTTTAGGGAAATGTTGCATTATTATTTTTCAACCTATTTCTTAAAACAAAATAAGAGGATCAACATTTCACATAGTGACTCACCCCTCAAAAGAGTATGATTTTTTCCTTGTTTTAATTTTAAATGACTGGTGAGGAGCCCCAGAGTTCTAATTGCTTGATATTGGGAGAGCAGTGTGAACAGGCAGGCCAGTGAGTCATCCAGGTGTCTGGATGGGGCAACTGGGGTTATTTTATGTGTAACTGAATTACAAGAAGAGGCCCTTTGCTTGTATATTTCAGTGGCTCCAGGTGTTCCCTGCAGGGAACCTTGGATGGTGGGTGAGGCCAGTGGTGGGTGGGGGTATTGAGCTAAGGAGTGATAGTTCACTTTTCTATTCTTACCTGGTTGTTTTTCCACTAAATGATTCTCTTTTTGGTCCTTGCCTTGTGAATGTTGCTATTTCTATCAGGAAAATACATTTTTAAACAGTGCTATGAAAGGTTTTGATGTGCAGTGTATCTTCATAGGTAAATGAAATAGCAAAGCAATATATTTCTCCCTGTTGCTCTTAATGGAACAAACACCTGCTTTGATCCTACTTTTTCTCCCTTATTTTGAAATTAGCTGCTTAATTCCAAGTATCATGGTAGAGGAAATTATCAGGCTGAAAGTCCATCCCAGACAATGGCAAGACCTCTTAGTAGGTGTTTTCCAAACCAGGGCTGCAGGTGTACAAAGGAGAAAATGTCATTTTCTGAGTAATCACAGATCCCTCCTGCTTTATAAAATTAAGCAATTCTGCTGTAAACTAGGTAGCCAGTTTATTTTAATTTCTCTGGAAAGCTTCCCTGGTGGCTCAGCTGGTAAAGAATCCATCCGCAATGCAAGAGACCTGGGTTCTATCCTTGGGTTTGGAAGATCTCCTGGAGAAGGGAATGGCTACCCACTGCAGTATTCTAGCCTGGAGAATTCCATAGACTGTAAAGTCCGTGGGGTTGCAAAGAGTCAGACATGACTGAGCGACTTATAATTAAAAATCATGAAGTGCGATATCTCTGGCTTTGTTCTTGGGCTTCCCCTACAGTTCACCTGGTAAAGAATCCACCTGTAATGCAAGAGACCCCGGTTCAATTGCTTGGTCTGGAAGCTCCCCTGGAGGAGGGATAGGCTACCCACTCCAGTATTCTTGGGCTTCCCTAGTGGCTCAGATGGTAAAGAATCCACTTGCAAGGTGGGAGACCTGGGTTCGATCCCTGGGTTGGAAAGATCCCCTGGAGGAGAGCATGGCAAATGGGTCTTCTCTTGTGGCTCTGACGGTAAAGAATGCCTACAATGCAGGAGACCCAGGTCTGATCCCTGGGTCAGGAAGATCCCTTGGAGAAGGGCATGGCTACCCATTCCAGAATTCTTGCCTGGAGAATTCCATGGACAGAGGCTCCTGGCAGGCTACAGTCCACGGGGTCGCCAAGAGTTGGACATGACTGAGCGACTAACAGTAAGTTTATATAATAGACATGAACAGTGATCACATATAGGAATAAGCACTGTCAACAAAAGTGCTTGCTCTAGAAAACAGTCCAGTTGTGTCTGAAGTACATAGTCTTGTTTTGCTTATTTCTCCAGCTGTTCTAGAAGAAAAGGAAGGATTAAGGCATTGCCACACCAGACCTCTAAAGAGGATCCCTTCATGAAATTCCAGGGAATTGTTGGAAAACACTTGACCCATGACTTTGAAAGTCCTTGGGCCAGTGTGGCCAGGTGAGAGAGGCCTTTGGACTTGGTGATGAGAAGGCCTGGGCACCAACCCCTCATCAGTCATTCAGTGCACAGGGAGATTCCTGCCTCTGAGCCTGGGCCTGGCACTTGTGGGGAGGGGTGGGAACTGGACCCTTCCAACATCCCAGGGCAGACTGAGCTGTAAATGAAGAACCAGAATCCTCAAGGTTTCTGTGGATTCTTGGTGGGTATAGGGTGATGGCTCTGGTGTGGGAAAACAAAGTTACACCTACTTGCTCTAGCTGTAAAAACTGCTCTTTCTGTCATGCCCTGGTAACTTATGCTGTGTCTGAATGTCCATAGGTTCAAGCCATGTGTGGCAAAAGGCCCCCACTGGGTTTGCAAGGTGATGATCTCAAAGCATCAGTCTCTTGAAAAGTGAAAGTTGCTCAGTCCTGTCCAACTCTTTGCAACCCCATGGGCTATATAGTCCATGGAATTCTCCAGGCCAGAATACTGGAGTGGGTAGCTAGCTTTTCCCTTCTCCAGGGGATCTTCCTAACCCAGGGATCGAACCCAGGTCTCCCACGTTGCAGGTAGATTCTTTACCAACTGAGCTATCAGGGAAGCCCAGGAGCCAAATAATTGTCAGGTTTTGTAACAGAGCACATAAACCTCCTTGGAAGTAGGTTTTCTCATTTAGACTCTGCAGGGAAATGTTGCATTTCCCTTTGCCTTTATCAAGAGCTTAAGAACTCTGTCAGGCTTTTCCAAAACATTACATAAATATTAAATTGACTTACAAAATATTGTTTATGAGAAATAGAATATTGTTCTTTCTTCATTTAAAAAAAATTTGGACTGAACCCTGCAGCATGTGGGAGGCAGAGTCTTAACCACTGGACCTCCAGGGAGGTCCCTGAAAGTATTGTTCTTGTTGTTTGATACATTTGGAGTCTGTCTTGACTCATGTCTAACAAATTCCCCAAGAGGGAAGGATACTTTGCGGGTTGATGAGTTTTTCTTCTGATTCTATTTCTAATGATTGGGCATATTATAAAAGTAACAGGTTGTTCTTTAATTGTAGAGTGAGCATGACCACTAATAAATGTACTCCATATTTACATATACAAGTGGCACCTCTGGGAGGGTAAGGAGCTAAGGGCAGTCAGCCTTTCATATGCTAATGCCTGAGCTCAAGGCACACTAGATATTATTCAATCAAGCTAATATTTAGCCTTGGAAATTAAAGCATAAATTAATGAATTTGATTAGCATTCTTTCTCTTCATTGCTATTTAACCATAATATATGTATGTGCACAATGTTCCAAGATTTTTCCTTTCTGCTTTTAATTTTTACAATGTATGCTTTACTTACTGCAGTATTTGTTGAATTCGTGAAGGCTGTTGTTTTTCAGGAGCAAGCCAAGAGGTGTTGAATTCCCAGTGTGTCTTCTTGCTGTTTGTCTCCTTATTAATGTGAACCTTAGACTTTCCACGGAACTGCCCCTCCTTGATAGAATCTGATGCTCTCTAGAATGACTGTATGGGTTTGTGGCATCAAGGCTTTAGCATTATTTTATAGGTGCTCAGAGATGGAAGGTGACTTGCCTAAGGTCACACAACTACTGTAGAGCTAGGACTGGATTCTAAGCATTCTGACTTCAAGAATGTTTTTGATTTCCACTTAAAAAAAAACTTTTTATTGAAGTATAATTGATTGCAACATTAAATAAGTTTCAGGTGACAACACAGTGATTCAATATTTTTATTGATTATACTCCATTTAATGTTATTATAAAATATTGGCTTTATTCTCTGTGCTGTATCTTGTAGCTTATTTATTTTATACATAGTAGTTTGTACTTCTTAATCCCCTACCCCTATTTGTTTCTCCCCCTTTCTTCTCCCCACTGGTAACCACTAGTTTGTCCTCTATCAGTGAGTCTGTTTCTGTTTTGTTACATTTGTTCACTTGTGTTTTTTAAGTTCCACATATAAGTGAGATCATAGAGTATTGGTCTTTCTCTGTCTGACTTATGTCAGTAAGCATTATACTCTCCAGGTGCAGGAGTGAACAAGCCTTTGTGCACACTCTTCATAAGAAGAGTCTAGGTTTCCAGCAGCCCGCTTGTAAGTCCCACTGGTTTTCAAACCAGCTAAGAGGTCTTTGAACAGCTCACTCCCCAGTGAGGATCTCTGAGCCCCCAATGTCCCCCTCTTCTCCCACGTCTCCTCCTAGGGGAACAGGTCCCAACCCGCTCGCTTCTTTTCCCTTCCTACCTGACTTCCTGTGGATATGTATGGCCTTAGTCATAGAAGAGTCTTTCTGCCAGTGTCCTGTTTGTTTCAGTGAGGACTGCTCTGCATGTAGATGTCACCTTGACATATTTGTGAAGGGAAGTGAGCTCCACATCCTCCTACTCCACCATCTCGACGGCTTGTCTGATTTCCACTAGTTTTGTGATCTTGTTAAGCCATTTGGGGGCTTCACTGATAACTCAGTTGGTAAAGAATCTGCCTGCATTGCAGGAGACCCCAGTTCGATTCCTGGGTTGGGAAGATCCGCTGGAGAAGGGAAAAGCTATTCACTCCAGTANCCACTATTCTTGGTCTTCCCTTGTGGCTCAGCTGGTAAAGAATCTGCCTGAGATGCGGAAGACCTGGGTTCGATCCCTGGGTTGGGAAGATCCCCTGGAGAAGGGAAAGGCTACCCACTCCAGTATTCTGGCCTAGAGAATTCCATGATAGTCCATGGGGTCGCAAAGAGTTGGACATAACTGAGTGTCTTTCACTTTCACTAAGCCACTTGAGTAGTAATTTTTAAAGTGTGGACTAAAGCATTTTTTTGTTTGTTTGTTTTTTGACTTACTATACTCTAACTTCAGATCTCCCATTTGGGAAAATGAACTTGTAAGTCAGTTGTTTCTTCATAGAAAGCAATACATATATCCCTTAGTCTAGGCATAAGTTGAGGAAAGCTTCATTTTCCTTCTTAGGCTGGGTCAAGACAAGTTTGAAACATTTCTGGGTACCATGCAGACAAAGCTTAGTTAAATCTGTCTATTCTTTGCCTTCTATAGTATCAGCTCTGTCTGCCGATCTTCTCAGGATACTTAGGTGCGAGCTCTGCTGTATGGCAAGGACCACACAGCACTTGGAAATAAGAACACTTGAAAGTCACAGGCAGGAGTTGCCTGGGAAACAAGGCTCTGTCTTCACAAAAGGATTGTACTTTGAGGTGAAATTCACAAAGTCAATCAACATGAAGACTCTGGAAACTCTCATTGCGAGCTATTTCATTTTTCTGTGCATTCCGCAAGAATCAAGTGGGAACATTTTGTGTAAAGTTCCAGCACATGTGATCCCAGAAGGTATTTGAAGTGTATTGAGCAGGGAGGATATTGCAGCTGTCAGCCAAGGCATTCACCGGGCATCCCTTTCATGTGGCCGTGTCTCAACCATCAGCACTGAGAAAAGGATTGTGCGAGAGTGGATTTGGGAGGAGGATGTCTGGCCTGGGCACAGCTAAGAGTCAGCCACAATGAGGGAGATCATTTTAAGTGAGGAGGTCTACAGTTTTTCATTTAGGAAATGGAAGGTTTCTTTGGCCCCTCTTTCTAATTTGAGAACTGTGTAGCTAATAAATTAAGAATTAATAAATTTACTAAAGTGTTATGCATTTTTAAATTTTTCACTGGAGAAGGAAATGGCAACCCACTCCAGTATTCTTGTCTGGGATATCCCATGGATAAAGGAGCCTGGTGGGCTACATACAGTCATACAGGGGTTGTAAAAACGTTGGGCATGACTGAGCCACTTTCACTAAAATATAAATAGCAGACTGAAGTATTTATTTTAGTAATCTTACTAAAAATCAAAACGTCATTTGTCCTTAGCAATTTTATTTAAATATCTTAAAAATAGCCAAATAAATTCTTCATTGAGTGACATAAACAGTCATACTCTGTCATCTCTTAATTTCTCAAAATCATGATACAAATAAGCAGCAAAATTATAGAACATTAACATTCTCATAACCAATTGATAGTTCATCCCAGAAGGTTGTATTTCTAAAAAAAATGACACCNAAAACCTAAGATGCTTATTTGGAATAGGTTATGTTTTGATGTAATAAAAATACATGTATGGTTTTTTAATCTTTTGTGTGACATTGGCGCATAATTCATATATTGATCTTAAATTATTTTTGTTGCATAAATGAATATGAACCCCTTAAAAAAATGCTCAACAGCTTCTGGGAGACAAGTTCCCGGTTTTTTTGGGTAAGGCAGCCTAGTATACACAGACGAATGGACTAGGATTCAGGAAAACTGGGGATTGGGCTGGGGAATTACTTCAAGGCAAGGGAATTAAATTAGGAGAAACCACTATACTTCGAAAGGGCTTATTATTCCTTAGTTGAATAATAGAGATCAGTCAGAGAACAAATTGTATTTATAGAATTGTCAAAGCTACATTGAAAAAGACTGGGAAAAAAATCATCTGAAACGGCAGTATTTGCTTCTGAGTGGTAGAATTCTGTTTGCCTTGAGTCTCTGCTCTATTTTGTAAATCTAACAGTCTCAAAAAGAGGAAAATGAAAATCAGGTTTCTTTTTAAAAATTTGAAATCGCAAAAGAAACCAGAAACCTGGCTCTTTCCAGCGTTCTAATGGGAAATTATATAGAGTTCCACAAAACTGTCTAAAGGGCTGTGCCGTGCTGATAGATTTCCATCTCTTCAGGAAGTATTGTAGGTAATGGCAGGTCCCTCAGCCCCTCTCTGCAGAGATCAGGCTCCTGGACCTTTGTTTTGAGCGGCGAGAGCACCCAGCATGCAGCCTCGCGCACCAGTAATGGTCTGTGCCTCACGGAGCACCTTTGGGGGCTGAAGCTGACAATTGTCCTGCCTCTGATTGGGTAAGCTGTCCAGCCTGTGGGCTGCCAGCTGCCTGAGCTTCACCAAAAGGAGGCGGGTCATTCCTTCTTTCACTGGATTGTCAGCTGAATAAAGCGGCCTGCCACATCCTGTGCACAAAAGCTCTCCATTAGGATTACGCTGCCAGGTTGGAGAATGGTCCTTTCAACGCTGCAAGGCCTCCAAGAGGGGCTGTACTCTGCTGACCACCTTTATGCAAATCCCTCTTCATTGTCCAGAGGCCCCATGATGGAGGCCAACTAAGCCTTTCTGGGCGGATAGGCTCCGTGCAGGGCTGGGAGGGAGCTTGCCCAGGTTAGGTGTTTCTAGGAAGAAAAGCACAATGATTTGTAAAATGCTAGTGTTAATAAATTGAACACTGGGAAGAAAAACATCTTCTTATATTTTGAGATGTTATTGATCAGGAACAAGTGATTCCTCAGATAGAACAAATGGAAGTGGTATAGAGTCTGGGAAGGCAGAAATTATGGTGCTCTGACATTATGCAAAACTGATAACGTCTGTATGTGCTTTTGCCAGTTCTCTCCTGGTTTCTTTCCTGATCCTGGGCTTCTTCCTCATCCTTCAGGGTGGAGAAGCTGCCTGGTCTCCTCACTTGCTTGGGCTCTCTTATCTCCCCTGGTTGCTGCTCACTCCCTCCATCCTTCTCATTGAATATTTCCAAGGTTTTATTTTCCCTTCCTCAGGTCACTCCCTTGGAGCACTCATAGTGATGTGTCAAATTTCAAATGTTCTTTTTTTTTTTAAAAATTATTTATTTATTTTAATTGGAGGATAATTGCTTTACAGTATTGTGATGGTTTTTGGCCTACATCAGTATGAATCTGCATAGGTGTACATGTGTCCCCTCCATCCTGAACCCCCCTCCCATCTCCCTTCCCACCCTATCCCTCCAGGTTGTCACGAAGCACTGGCTTTGGGTGCCCTGATTCACATATCAAACTTGCACTGGTTATCTATTTTCCATATGGTAATGTATATGTTTCAGTGCTTTTCTCTCAAAGCATCCCACTCTGTCCTTCTCTCCTTTGTGTGTGTCTTGTAGAATGGACTAGAAGAGATCACCAAGTGATGCATCCAACTATTGCTCTTATCTATCTCCATGGTCAGATTGATCATTCTTGTCAAATAGAGAGTAGGTTTTCTTGCATGTTTCATTGAGGCCTAAACATGTAAGAGAACCCGCAGTTGGTGATTTCTCTTTTCAGACTCTTCCATAACCCAGTTTCCCTCCAGTAAAGGATACCTTTGGCCTTGTGACCTTTAGCCACTTCAGCCCCTTACTGCTGCAGGCCCATAGCAGCAGTGTCATTTCTGCTTTGTAACTCATTCTTTGTCTTTTCTCCTTTTCATCTGCTTCCTTTATACCGTGTCAAAAATCCATCCTCTCTTTCAGCTTTTTTCTGTTCCTTCTGCTGACCTCCTAAACTCAAGTCTTTCCTCAGCCTGTCCACTCAACTCCTGGCATCATCTCTCTTAAAGTTGCTTTGATCCTATCAGTCCCTTCTCAGAAATTTGCTATACTGCCCAGTTAGCTTACAAATTAAATTAAAATGTTAACATCTTCGGTTAGAGAACATAACTTATCTGACAATATGAGTTTCCCCATTTGATTCTTATACTTTTCAATATTCTACCTTCTCTCTTTTTAGATAATTATTTTGGCAGTTATGTAGCTCTTTGAAATAATTATTGTTTCTCTGTAGGTCTTTTAGCTTTAAGACTGACAATAACAGCAATAAAAAAAACCAGCACAGTGCCTTGCCCATAGTTGATAACTATTTGGGATACAAACAACTAACTAAATCCATGGAAGCATTTGAAATTGCTGAAGACATCTCAATTTGGCCAGAAAACAGAAGCATAGGACTCAATGTCCTGAAAACAGAATTCTTGCTCCCTTGGTAACTTCTTATGGAGTCAAATAGACTGAACCTTAAGAAATATGGACCAAGNAGAATGGCCTAAAATACTCCAGTGTAATATGTATCAGGTTCTTGACTCAAATTCAGTATTTTTGTGAGTTTGTATATGTGATTTCCTAGAAAGTTCTGCTATGAAGAGTTCCTGTATAATTTTCCTTGCTTTGTTTCACCAGTTTATTTTCAGATTTTTAAACTGAAAATGGACTGAAAACAGAGAAAACTTACCTATCAGATTCTTTTTTTGTGGCACATGGGATCTTAGTACCCCAGCCAGGGATTGAAACCATGCTATGTGTAGTAGGAGCTTGGAGTCTTAACCACTGGACTGCCAGAGAAGTCACCAGAGTCTTACATGATTTACTAAGATTTATTTCAATGGTTCACTTAAAATATACCTTTATGTAAAGAGAGAAGGCTATCTACATATTAAGTCATCTCTCCTACATTTTTTCCTACGTCTTTTTCTATATCTTAGACTGTTATTTTCATGAATCCTAGGGCCTCTCGGTCAGCTCAGTTCAGTCATTCAGTCGTGTCTGACTCTTTGCCAACCCATGGACTGTAGCAGGCCAGGCTTCCCTGCTCATCACCAACTCCCAGAGGTTACTCAAACTCATGTCCATTGAGTCTGTGATGCCATCCAACCATCTCATTTTCTTTCACCCCCTTCTCCTCCTGCCTTCAATCTTTCCCAGCATCAAGGTCTTTTCCATGAATCAGTTCTTTGAATCAGGTGGCCAAAGGATTGGAGCTTCAGCTTCAGCATCAGTCCTTCCAATGAATATTCAGGACTGATTTCCTTTAGAATTGACTGGTTTGATCTCTTTGCAATCCAAGGGGCTCTCAAGAGTCTTCTCCAACACCACAGTTCAAAAACATCAATTCTATGGTCCTCAGCCTTCTTTATGGATCAGCTCTCACATCCATACATTACTACTGGAAAAACCATAACTTTGTCTATATGGACCTTTGTCAGCAAAGTAATGTCTCTGCTTTTTAATATGCTGTCTAGGTTGGTCATAGCTTTCCTTCCAAGGAGCAAGCATCTTTTAATTTCATGGCCGCAGTCACCATGTGCAGTGACTTTGGAACCCTAGAAAATACAGTGTCTGTTTCCATTGTGTCCCATCTACTTGCCATGAAGTGATGGGATAGGATGCCATATCTTAGTTTTTTGAATGTTGAGTTTTAAGCCAGCTTTTTCACTCTTCTCTTTCACTTTTATCAA
>SJYQ01006900.1:0-13836 GCA_006410935.1 Redunca redunca
TTTCCCGAAAATGTCTTTTCCCTCATCTCAGACAAGGAGCTGACACAGATAAGAGCAGACTAGATTCCACCTTTACACAGATTTTTTTGCTTCACACACACACAACTTACTCTGTTCTTTAGAACACATGCACCCGAGGGGGGAAACCCGGAAACAGAATTCTTGCTGTGCACAGAGGTATTTGCACAGATGCCATCCCCACCCCCCAGCTAGGCACTAAGCTACCATTTCCTTCAGTCTGAAGGTGTTTTTTCACTTACAAAAAAGGACTTGAAGTTTTTATTGGACATGTATATTGCTTGAGGCATTTTACCTCTGCTAAATGTAACATCTGGTCAGTTTTGATTTTTATGCTTAGCTGCATCTGAGTTAAGACTCCATGGGGGTATGGTTTTATAGTTTATCTTTTGGTTTTCTTTGAGCTATACTAGTAAAAACATTCAGTTGTGTTTGTTGAGAACAGAGTTAAATGACGATTTTTGTACCCTTAAGCTGTTAAGCTGTCTGACATTCTGCACTGGAGGGAACATAAACTTTGGCACGTGGAAGAGCAGCTCTGTTCTCATTGAGTGAGTGTGTGGAGATTATGATCAGAGCGTCAGTAAGACCCTCTTGCAAAAAGAGACCTCTCACACTGAAATCAAAATCCCTGAAGTTGGCACCATTCATTCCTTTTAAGCTTCACTCTCTTCTAAAGTACTTTTAAAATGCTAATATTAAGAAGAGCTAACATACAGGCCTCAAACTGATAATTGAGAATTCATTGTTTTAACCTCTGAACTTGAGAATATAAAGCCTTCCAGAACTCTGAGTATCTGCGTAGAGAAGGAGCTCCTAGGAGAAAGAAAAGGAGTAAATGTGCTGTTTTCTGTGATGACTTCACACTTCTGTCCAGGGCCATCAGGGTTAGAGGAATGACTCAGGAGTCCCAGAATCATGAGGAAACGTAGGATTTTGTGAACTAGAAAAGCCCCAAAGTGCAATTGCAGGGTCTCTAGTTTTCAACAAAAACATCCATTTTTTCAGACACCAAGTCCCTGTAACTTTAGCAAATTTTGCAGATTTCATGGCCTGTTGTCAACGCAATAGATTTTCTTTTTTTTGCTATTCTTTACTGCTGCTGCTAAGTCACTTAAGTCGTGTCCGACTCTGTGTGACCACATAGACGGCAGCCCACTAGGCTGCCCCGTCCCTGGGATTCTCCAGGCAAGAGCACTGGAGTGGGGTGCCATCGCCTTCACTAAGTGATACTTAAGTCTGATAGGGTAAAAGGTCGTGTTTTGTGTAGAAAAACAAAATAATGTGACTTTGGGGATTTAGGCATAAGAATAAAAGAATCTGAAGCAATTTTAGGTTCCAGGAATATCCCAGACCAGAGCTATGACACTGCCTCATGAGGTTGAGCATGAAAGATACATCCACCTATTTTACTCACATTCTACTGGGTGTTAACTTTTGAAGAATAATTCTTGATTGTCTGGTGGGGAGAGATGCTTCTGTTCCTAGCAAGTCTGTCTGTATTTTCCCCACAAATCAAGGCCAATTACTTCTATAATTTCACACAGAAGTAACCAAAGGCCTGGCTGGAGATTGGTTCCTTAAGAAGGTACGGTTCAGTAGGACTTGGGGTCACTTGACTCTTCTGGTTTCCAGCCAGGGAGACTGGAAATGACTCAGATTTGGTTGCAGCTTGAAAAGGGATGGCAGGAGAACAATTGACACTATTCGGCCAAAAAAAATGGAGGCTGACGAAGACATTTAATATCACTTCACCACCGCTACCCCTTTAATGGTTTTCCTTTTATTATTTATTTCCTGAGGCCAAGACCCAGGTTTAGAGATAAGTAACAACCCTGGATCCTCCTCTGCCAGTGCTGCACTTTCTTCTACTCACTGTTGACAATAATTTTAACTCCATTCATCCTAGTAGTCATCAAACTGAAACACTTCTTTCTAAACTTTGAAAAATTCTGAGTCTAAAATATGTCTGATCCCAATTGTTTTGGATAAAGGATCATATATCAGAATATACAAACCAAATAAACTGTACAAAATAACATTTACCCTCATAAGTTCTCCCCCAATGTGTGTGTGTGTATGTGTGTGTATACAATGCTGGGTGAAATCCATTAATTTTGTCATTCACAGTTTGAGAGCCTCTATCCCAGATGTCATTAGCCCTCTGGTGTTCAATTGGAGTCAATGTTTCTAGCTTTTTGAAGAGATCTGAAAAGTGTTAATGCCAAGAGTTTACTGTCATTTTGAGGAGGGTAAATTTTAAAAGCTGTCCTTTAAGTTTGAAGTGGCTGATACATTGGCTGAAGTTACAATTCAGTCTTCAAAGTAACAAAAATTCTTGGGAATGTTATTACAGGTGTCTAATCAAGGTCCCTGAGGCATTAGTCCTGCATCTCTTAGGGAAAGAAACAGGATTTGCTTTCAAGCCTGGCTCATGTCAGTTTCTGGGAACTGTATGTGTTGGACTATCCTTCTCCCCTTTTAAACACCAGAAGCAAGACAACCACATTTTAGACATAAAGACATTCTTGATTTGCCAAACTTAACTAAAAATAAAAATATATCCAGTGTTGACTGTAATATGAAGCAAATTTCTAACAGTACTATTTTTTCCCTCTACAACTACTTTGTGACTCTAAGAGCAAATCTTACTTGCAGAAAGATGAGGGGAACCAGGCCTGTGATGGTGGCAGGAGATTAAGTGACAGTCAGATCAGTGACAACAAGGGTGGTAGACTATCATGGTTTACCTGCCGAGAGGAGGTTGAGTTAGTGTGAGGCAGGACCTTCAGTTTTTAAACCAGGCAAGTCCCATCCAGCAAAATGAGTTGGTCACCACAACACATCTTTCCTTCATGGTTATGGGGAAGTTTGAGAGTTTCTTTAAAGAGAAAGATTTCCCCTCCAATAAAACCCAGTAATTTAAAGGAAAACATGAATAAAAATTTGTAATTGGAGACAAAAGATATTTTTAAAAGAATCATTAAGTTAGACCCATTTGTTAAAAGACAAAACTGAAGTCCCAAAAAAATGGTGATGGAAAGGATCTTTCCCTGTTATAAAACAAAGTGAAATTGCACAGTGGTGAGAAAATGAAGTTTTTCAAAAAGGGAAAATACCATAAAACATTGGCTTTGAATATTCCTGAAGTACTTGCAGCAAGGTTGTCAAAGTTTCAGCCTGAAGTTTGGAAAGACCAGCATATCAACATTCAAGATTGAGACTCAGATTGTTAGTTTAACTTTTAAAATTTAAATTTTGATTTATCAGTGATGTCTTTCTTCTTCCCAACAAAAAAAAAAACATTTTGACCAAAAAGGCATAAATTTCAAATGTTCAAATTTGATATTTTTGTGTCTCTGCTTTACACTCTACTTGAATGAGTCTATGATAATTTTTAAAATCCTGAAATTTAGACTAACCAGCTAGTATAGCTGTCTCTTTATCCAAAGTAGTCAGCATCTCCTACATTAGGAACAAGGGCAGAACTGTAAATGACATAATACACATTTTTTCCAGAGTGTATTTTTAAGAACTTGGTATTTTTAGTAGTTTGTTATGGTTTTATAGCAAAAACTAGTTATTTTTTCTTTCTGTCATAGGTAGGGCAATGTGTAACTTGCAAAGGATACCATTAATTTATGCCCCCAAAAGATGTTTTGCCTTTTTTTCAATGCCTTTCTTATTGAATCCTAGGAAAAGTGGAAAGTAAAAGCTGCTAAATCTCCTATCTGTTATCTGTCAGAGGAGAAGCCCGAGATTTCAGGGCATCCTAGGGAAAACAGAACAATTAAAAAAATTTATCTTTGAACTACACAAAGAACAGTCAAGAAACATGGATGAGCAAACCATGATCTACAGTTAATGAATGTAGTGCAATTTTGTATATGGCTATGACTAGGGTTGTAGAATGTGGTAGAAAGAGAACTTTGGACACAAGAAGGACAGGCCCCAAGTGCTCCAGGCAGAATGCTGGGGGTTTTATCTTTCCTTTAATTAATCCTCAAAACAACCTTATGAGGTGGATGGTGTTTACAGGCAGGGTTGCATGAAAGACTATATTTTTCCAATTCCAATACTCCAATGAATATCCACTATACCATTTTCCCAAGTGTAGAATAAAGACTTCTGGTGGTGAGAGAGAATATATCTGGGAAATCACTGCCTTCCAAAAAAAAAAAAACAAACCAGTTTGTGAGTCTCAGCACTGA
Organism: Redunca redunca; assembly: GCA_006410935.1. NCBI lineage: Eukaryota > Metazoa > Chordata > Mammalia > Artiodactyla > Bovidae > Redunca > Redunca redunca. Next base: position 4,230 of record SJYQ01006900.1, read on the forward strand.
CGCTTGCTAGGTACAAAACTTCTATGACATTTAGATTCCTACTTTTGAAAGCAAGCAGTACCAGCTTCTATATGTACCCAAGGGCTGGTGCAAAGACTGAATTAGATGACACCAAGTCATGCAGATGTAGAAAGGGCTTAGTATTTTTCTATGACAGACGAGAAAACAAAGCCTAAATGTTTTCATGACATTGTACAGGAGACAGGGATCAAGACCATCCCCAAGAAAAAGAAATGCAAAAGGGCAAAATGGTTGTCTGAGGAGGTCTTAAAATAGCTGAGAAAAGAAGAGAAGATAAAGGCAAAGGAGAAAAGGAAAGATATACCCATCTGAATGCAGAGTTCCAAAGAATAGCAAGAAGAGATAAGAAAGCCTTCCTCAGTGATCAATGCAAAGAAATAGAGGAGAACAACAGAATGGGAAAGACTAGAGATCTCTTCAAGAAAATTAGAGATACCAAGGGAACATTTCATGCAAAGATGGTCTCTATTTCTAGGACAGAAATGGTATGGACTTAACAGAAGAAGAATATATTAAAAAGAGGTGGCAAGAATACACAGAAGAACTATACAAAAAAGATCTTCACGACCCAGATAATCACGATGGTGTGATCACTCACCTAGAGACAGACAGCCTGGAATGGGAAGTCAAGTGGGCCTCGAGAAGCATCACTATGAACAAAGCTAGCGGAGGTGACAGAATTCCAGTTGAACTATTTCAAATCCTGACAGATAATGCTGTGAAAGTGCTGCACTCGATATGCTAGCAAATTTGGAAAACTCAGCAGTGGCCACAGGACTGGAAAAGGTCAGTTTTCATTCCAATCCCAAAGAATGTTCAAACTACTACACAATTGCACTCATCTTACATGCTAGCAAAGTAATGCTCAAAATTCTCCATGCCAGGCTTCAACATTACGGGAACCATGAACCTCCAGATGTTCAAGCTGGATGTAGAAAAAGCAGAGGAACCAGAAATCAAATTGCCAACATCCATTGGGTCATTGAAAAAAGCAAAAGAGTTCCAGAAAAACATCTGCTTTATTGACTGTGCCAAAGCCTTTGACTGTGTGGATCACAACAAACTGTGGAAAATTCTTAAAAGAGATGGGAATACTAGACCACCTTATCTGCCTCCTGAGAAATCTGTATGCAGGTTAAGAAGCAACAGTTAGAACTGAACATGGAACAACAGACTGGTTCCAACAGACTAGTTCCAAAGGAGTACGTATTCCTTGGCTGTATATTGTCACCCTGCTTATTTAACTTATATGCAGAGTACATCATGAGAAACGCTGGGCTGCATGAAGCACAAGCCAGAATCAAGATTGCTAGGAGAAATATCAATAACCTCAGACATGCAGATGACACCACCCTTATGGAAGAAAGCGAGGAACTAAAGAGCCTCTTGAGGAAAGTGAAAGAGCAGAGTGAAAAAGTTGGCTTAAACCTCAACATTCAGAAAACAAATATCATGGCATCCGGTCCCATCACTTCATGGCAAATAGATGGGGAAACAATGGAAAGAGTGACAGAATTTATTTTTGGGGGGCTCCAAAATCACTGCAGATGGTGATTGCAGCCATGAAATTAAAAGATGCTTACTCCTTGGAAGGAAAGTTATGATCAACCTAGACACCATATTAAAAAGCAGAGACATTACTTTGCCAACAACGGTCTGTCTAGTCACAATGGCATCCTACTCCAGTACTCTTGCCTGGAAAATCCCATGGACAGAGGAGCCTGGTGGGCTTCAGTTCATGGGGTCGATAAGAGTCGGACACGACTGGGTGACTTCACTTTCACTTTTCACTTTCATGCGTTGGAGAAGGAAATGGCAATCCACTCCAGTGTTCTTGCCTGGAGAATCCCAGGGACGGGGGAGCCTGGTCTATGGGGTCGCACAGAGTCGGACACGACTGAAGCGACTTAGAAGCAGCAGCAGCAGCAGCAGTCAAAGGTATGGTTTTTCCAGTAGTCACGTATAGATTTGATAGTTGGACCAGAAAGAAAGCTGAGTGCCGAAGAATTGATGCTTTTGAACTGTGGTGTTGGAGAAGATTCTTGAGAGTCCCTTGGACTGCAAGGAGATTGAACCAGTCCATCCTAAAGGAAATCAGTCCTGAATATTCATTGGAAGGACTGATGCTGAAGTTGAAACGCCAATAATTTGGCCACCTGATGTGAAGAACTGACTTATTGGAAAAGACCCTGATGCTGGGCAATTTGAAGGCAGAAGGGGATGACAGAGGATGAGATGGTTGGATGGCATGATTGATTCAATGGACATGAGTTTGAGCAAGCTCCAGGAGTTGGTGATGGACAGGGAATCCTGGTGTGCTGCAGTCCCTGGGGTCGCAAAGAGTCGGACACAACTAAGCGACTGAATTGAACTGAAATGTTTTGCAAATAGCACTTATGTTTAGTTAGCTTTTGGTGAAGAGCTTTGTAAACTGGCAGGGATACAAAGTGTCCCTTAGGCAGTAGTTCTCAAACTTCAGTGTGCCTGAGAGCTTGTTAAAAGTTTCTTGGGCTCCTTCCATTCCTTCAGATTCTGGTTGAGTAGGTTAGGGTCTGTGTATGGGCATTTCTGATGTGCTCACAGGTGATACTGATTCTGCCAGTCTAGGGTCCATACTTTCAATGACCTTAATCTTAGATATGGGCTTCCCTGGTGGCTCAGCAGTAAAGAATCTGCCTGCAATGTAGGAGACCTGAGTTTGATCCTTGGGTCAGGAAGATCCTTTGGAGGGAATGGCCCCCACTCTAAGTACTCTTGCCTGTAAAATCTAATGGACAGAGGAGCCTGGTGGGCTACAGTCCATTGGGTCACACAGAGTCAGACACGACTGAAGTGACTAAACAATGGCAGCAGCAGCAATCTTAGATATAAACTTAAACTGCTTTCCAAAGAGCCAGAAGCTATTCCAGTCCACCGTGTTGCTAAATTTGGGGGCTGTGGATCATTAAATGATGAAAAAGTACTGCCATTCCTAAATGAGAACTTATTTTTTAAAAAAAGAAAGCACACGCACAAACCAATGATGGTAGGTCTCCAGCAAATGCTGCTGAATTGACAGTATAAAGCAATTTTCAAAAAGTACTTTTCATCCTTTAGTCCAGAAAGGGTTTGTCTGGATTAATTTGTCATAGGACATGTTCAAATTCTACTTTTGCGTGAGAATGAGCTGTCACCAGCCCTGGCACTAATGCTTCATTTTTCAAATATACCCTGCATCTCCTTTGCACTCATGATTTTGTCTACTCGAACCCATCCCATAACTATTCAATTCTTTAGACTTCTCCGTTCAAAATTCTCTTCCTAAAGGAAGCATAGCCTAATCCCCTGGTTTATAAAGGGTGCCCATTACCTGCTTCCATAGCTCTGTATTTTCAAAACATGTGCCATTTGTAATGCCACACTTGTGTGTCCAAACAACACCTTGCAGTAGAAAAAATATGTTTTAAATACTTGAAAATATAAGTTGTTCTCTAAACTATTTGGCAAATCAGGTTATTTTCACTATTCTACAAAGGTCTCATATTAGAGTCACCTAGGCAACTTAAAAACAAAATGATGCCAAGGTTTCATCTCCAGAAATTCGGAAACAACTGCCCTGGGTTTGAGTCCCAAGATTTGTACTTTTGAAAACTCCCAGGTGAATCTACCATGCAGCAGTGCTGAGCCGCAGTACTTGACATTCTAGGAAGCAGTTAGATAGGAGTGCTGTTGGAGGTTTGCCAAAGATGGTTTTCTAGGACCTGGTCAGAAGACATATTATCAATAAGAAGTAAATATTTCAGAAGAGTCAGAAAGGAAGTCACTGCTAGAACAAGTTCAACTGCTGGACAGTCATTTGTTTAGAAAATTTCAGAAAATCTTGATAGTCTTATTGTTGTTCAGTCAGGCTTTCCTGTCCTTCACCATCTCCTGGAGCTTGCTCAAACTCATGTCCAATGAGTCGGTGATGCCATCCAACCATCTCATCTTCTGTCGTTCCCTTCTCCCTTGGCCTCAGTCTTCCCCAGCATCAGGGTCTTTTCCAGTGAGCTGGCTCTTCACATCAGGTGGCCAAAGTGCTAGAGCTTCAGTGTGAGCCTCAGTCCTTGCAGTGAATAATAATAATTAGGGGTTGATCTCCTGGTTTGATCTTGCAGTCCAAGGGACTCAAGAGTCTTCTCTGGCATCACAGTTTGAAAGCATCAATTCTTTGGTGCTCAGCCTTCTTTATGGTCCAACTCTCACATCCGTACCCTTACTTCTTGAAAAAGCTTAATAATATCATATTTCACCAAGACTTAATGCATTGTTAAGCTTGGGAAACAGTATTGAAAGTGATTCTGGATGTGCTCATATGGTTGGCACGAGTAAACACTTTTTTTTTGGGTTGTGCTGGGTCTTCGTTGCTGCTCAAAGGCTTTCTGGTGAGAGGGGGCTACCCTTCGTTGCAGTGCACGGGTTTCTCACTGCAGTGGCTGCTCTTGTTGCAGAGCACAGGCTCCAGGCAGAGGGCTTCACTAATTGTGGCGCACAGGCTTTAGCTGCTCCATGGCATATGGAATCTTCCCAGACCAGGGATCGAGCTCATGTCCCCTACATCAGCAGGTGGATTCTATCCTCCGTACCACACCAGGGAAGTCCCAGAGTAAACTTTTTAGTGAGGACAGTGGGGGCCCATACAAGTGAGACTGGACAAATTGCCAGTTAACAGTAGTGTTAGCATTAGAACACAAATATCCCAATGCCAGTCAACATCTCTTTTCTACTATGGCTTACAACTTCTTTCTGTACGACCTCTTGCTACCCACCCAGCTAACATTTCCTTTTTTTTTTTTCCCCAGTTGGCTCCTCTGATAGCCTAATTTGTTTAACTCTTTCATGTTTACTGGATAAATCTAAGACTTTACATTTACCTCAAAGTACTGCTTTAGCTGCATCTCATCAAGTTTCAATATGCAGTACTTTCACTGTCAGTTAACTTCTGGTTACTTAATTTCCATTATTATTATTTAACTGAGTTAGTCATCTAGGCAACATTTTAACACTGTACTGGATGGTACACTTCAACAGACTGCCTGAATATTGCTAGCTAGGGGAAAGTTAAATCATCATCACAGGTAAAGAGAGGGAGTATTTTCAGTCTTTTCTCCCTGCTATGTACAATGAGCAAAAACATAGTTATAGTATCTGTAGGATGGAGTCTTTTGAGTACCAGAAAAAATGAAGCAGTATTTTTCAAAAGCTATAGTGTTCCTGTGAATCTAGCAAGATCTCACCTTCAGTAAAAAGAAAGAGTTTAAAGTGCCAGCAAAATGAGAAGCAGAGACACACCAGTAGTAATGAGCTCACGCAATGCCCAGATCTTGGTTTCTAAATACCATTCTCTTAAAAGAAACCAAGGCTCCTAGAAGGAATGGCTGATTCTATACGTAGTGGTTTCTTGTACTGTCACAAAGTGCTCTAAAATGCACTTACTGCAGATGAAGAAACGTCAAAGAAACACATGAATCAACCTAAAAGTGCTCCCAAGACCAAGTTCAACTTGAAAATATAAGTTGTTCTCTAAACTATTTGGCAAATCAGGTTATTTTCACCATTCTACAAAGCTGGAACAACCTATGTGACAAAATAATGTGGTTTTGGATTATAACTCAAAATATAAAATAAATATACATGACTCTGAATTGATAGTGAATCAAGGCAAATGGGAAGTGGTCAAATAAGAGATGGCAAGAGTGAACGTCGACATTCTAGGAATCAGCGAACTAAAATGGACTGGAATGGGTGAATTTAACTCAGATGACCATTATATCTACTATTGTGGGCAGGAATCCCTCAGAAGAAATGGAGTAGCCATCATGGTCAACAAGAGTCCGAAATGGCAGTACTTGGATGCAATCTCAAAAACGACAGAATGATCTCTGTTTGTCTCCAAGGCAACCATTCAATATCACAGTTATCCAAGTCTATGCCCCAACCAGTAACACTGAAGAAGCTGAAGTTGAACGGTTCTATGAAGACCTACAAGACCTTTCAGAACTAAAGCCTAAAAAAGATGTCGTTTTCATTATAGGGGACTGGAATGCAAAAGTAGGAACTCAAGACACACCTGGAGTAACAGGCAAATTTTGCCTTGGAATGCGGAAAGAAGCAGGGCAAAGACTAATAGAGTTTTGCCAAGAAAATGCACCGGTCATAGCAAACACCCTCTTCCAACAACACAAGAGAAGACTCTACACATGGACATCACCAGATGGTAAACACCGAAATCAGATTGATCATATTCTTTGCAGCCAAAGATGGAGAAGCCCCATACAGTCAACAAAAACAAGACCAGGAGCTGACTGTGGCTCAGATCATGAACTCCTTATTGACAAATTCAGACTGAAATTGAAGAAAGTAGGGAAAACCACTAGACCATTCAGGTATGATATAAATCAAAAACCTTATGATTATACAGTGGAAGTGAGAAATAGATTTAAGGGCCTAGATCTTATAGATAGACTGTCTGATAAACTATGGAATGAGGTTCGTGACATTGTACAGGAGACAGGGATTAAGACCATCCCCATGGAAAAGAAATGCAAAAAAGTAAAATGGCTGTCTGGGGAGGCCTTAGAAATAGCTGTGAAAAGAAGAGAAGCGAAAAGCAAAGGAGAAAAGGAAAGATATAAGCATCTGAAAGCAGAATTCCAAAGAATAGCAAGAAGAGATAAGAAAGCCTTCTTCAGCGATCAATGCAAAGAAATAGACGAAAAGAACAGAATGGGAAAGACTAGAGATCTCTTCAAGAAAATTAGAGATACCAAGGGAACATTTCATGCAGAGATGGGCTCGACAAAGGACAGAAATGGTAGTGACCTAACAGAAGCAGAAGATATTAAGAAGAGGTGGCAAGAATACACAGAAGAACTGTACAAAAAAGATCTTCACGACCCAGATAATCACGATGGTGTGATCACTCACCTAGAGCCAGACATCCTGGAATGTGAAGTCAAGTGGGCCTTAGAAAGCATCACTATGAACAAAGCTAGTGGAAGTGATGGCATTCCAGTTGAGCTATTTCAAATACTGAAAGATGATGCTGTCCAAGTGCTGCACTCAATATGCCAGCAAATTTGGAAAACTCAGCAGTGGCCACAGGACTGGAAAAGGTCAGTTTTCATTCCAATCCCAAAGAAAGGCAATGCCAAAGAATGCTCAAGCTACTGCACAATTGCACTCATCTCACATGCTAGTAAAGTAATGCTCAAAATTCTCCAAGCCAGGCTTCAGCAATACGTGAACCGTGAACTTCCTGATGTTCAAGGTGGTTTTAGAAAAGGCAGAGGAACCAGAGATCAAATTGCCAACATCTGCTGGATCATGGAAAAAGCAAGAGAGTTCCAGAAAAACATTTATTTCTGCTTTATTGACTATGCCAAAGCCTTTGACTGTGTGGATCACAATCAACTGTGGAAAATTCGGAAAGAAATGGGAATACCAGACCACCTGACCTCCCTCTTGAGAAATCTGTATGCAGGTCAGGAAGCAACAGTTAGAACTGGACATGGAACAACAGACTGGTTCCAAATAGGAAAAGGAGTACGTCAAGGCTGTCTACTGTCACCCTGCTTATTTAACTTATATGCAGAATACATCATGAGAAACACTGGACTGGAAGAAACACAAGCTGGAATCAAGATTGCCAGGAAAAATATCAATAACCTCAGATATGCAGATGATACCACCCTTATGGCAGAAAGTGAAAAGGGACTAAAAAGCCTCTTGATGAGAGTGAAAGAGGAGAGTGAAAAAGTTGGCTTCAAGCTCAACATTCAGAAAACTAAGATCATGGCATCTGGTCCCATCACTTCACGGGAAATAGATGGGGAAACAGTGGAAACAGTGTCAGACTTTATTTATGGGGGTTCCAAAATCACTGCAGATGGTGATTGCAGCCATGAAATTAAAAGACGCTTACTCCTTGGAACAAAAGTTATGACCAACCTAGATAGTATATTCAAAAGCAGAGATACTACTTTGCTGACTAAGGTCTGTCTAGTCAAGGCTATAGTTTTTCCAGTGGTCATGTATGGATGTGAGAGTTGGACTGTGAAGAAGGCTGAGCACCGAAGAATTGGTGCTTTTGAACTGTGGTGCTGGAGAAGACTCTTGAGAGTCCCTCGGACTGCAAGGAGATCCAACCAGTCCATTCTGAAGTAGATCAGTCCTGGGATTTCTTTGGAAGGAATGATGCTAAAGCTGAAACTCCAGTACTTTGGCCACCTCTTGAGAAGGGTTGACTCATTGGAAAAGACTCTGATGCTGGGAGGGATTGGGGTCGGGAGGAGAAGGGGACGACAGAGGATGAGATGGCTGGATGGCATCACTGACTCGATGGACGTGAATCTGAGTGAACTCTGGGAGTTGGTGATGGACCGGGAGGCCTGGCATGCTGCGATTCATGGGGTCGCAGAGTCAGACACAACTGAGCGACTGAAACTGAACCGAACTGAACTGACTAGCTTCCAAACAGACCAGCGTAAGAAAAGGGGAAAAGAAAAGCTAACTTTGGAGTGGAAACCTGGCCAACACCACCGTAACCACATAGTTAAGGTGAAACATCACCAATGATGTCATGGGAGCATCACATACCCCCCATTATGATATGAGAAGGGCACTTCACCTACAAAGTATTTTTATCCCAAACTCATTACCTTAGTCTAATCATTTGGTGCTGGAGAAGACTCTTGAGAGTCCCTTGGACTGCAAGGAGATCCAACCAGTCCATGCTAAAGGAGATCAACCCTGAGTATTCACTGGAAGGACTGATGCTGAAACTCCAATACTTTGGCCACCTGATATGAAGAGCTGACTCATTGGAAAAGACCCTGATGCTGGCAAAGATAGAGGGCAGGCGACAGAATGAGATGGTTGGATGGCATCACTGACTCAACAGACATGAGTGTGAGCAAACTCAGGGAGACAGTAATGGACAGGGAATCCTGGCGTGCTACAATTCATGGGGTTGCAAAGAGTTGGAAACAACTTACTGACTGAACAACAACAATCAGGAGAAAAACACCAGACAAACCCAACTGAGGAACATTCTACAAAATACCTGAGCAGTGATGTCAAGGTCATGACATACAAGGAAAGATTAAAAAACTCTGAGGCCAGAGGACACTAAGAATACGTGATGACTAAATACAATGCGGTATCCTGGATTGCACCCAGAAGAAAAAGGACAAAAAGCACAGTTCAGTTCACTCACTCAGCCGTTTCCGACTCTGCGACCCCATGAGTCGCAGCACGCCAGGCCTCCCTGTTCATCACCAACTCCCGGAGTTCACTCAAACTCACGTCCATAGAGTCGGTGATGCCACCCAGCCATCTCATCCTCTGTCGTCCCCTTCTCCTCCTGCCTCCAGTCCCTCCCAGCATCAGGGTCTTTTCTAATGAGTCAACTGTTCCCATGAGGTGGCCAGAGTACTGGAGTTTCAGCTTTAGCATTATTCCTTCCAAAGAATACCCAGGGCTGATCTCCTTGCAGTCCGAGGGACTCGCAAGAGTCTTCTCCAACACCACAGTTCAAAAGCATCAGTTCTTTGGTGCTCAGCCTTCT
>SJYQ01006907.1:0-15591 GCA_006410935.1 Redunca redunca
AGGTGTCCATAGGTGCATGGATTTATCTCTGGGCCTTCTATTTTGTTCCATTGATCTTTATTTCTGTCTTTGTGCCAGTACGATACTGTCTTGATGACTGTGGCTTTGTGGTATAGTCTGAAGTCAGGCAGGTTGATTCCTCCAGTTCCATACCTCTTTCTCAATATTACTTTAGCTATTCGAGGTTTTCTATATTTCTATACAAATGGTGATACTACTTGTTCTGGTTCTGTGAAAAATATCATTGATAGCTTGACAGGGATTGCACTGAATCTATAGATTGTTTTGGAGTATATTCATTTTCACTATGTTGATTCTTCTGATCCATGAACACGATATATTTCTATCTATTTGTGTCACCTTTGATTTCTTCCATCAGTGTTTTATAGTTGTCTATATATAGGTCTTTTGTTTCTTTATGTAGATTTATTCCTATGTATTTTATTCTTTTTGCCACAGTGGTGAATGGGATTAGTTTTCTTTTTTTCTTTTTGTTTTCTCATTGTTAGTATATAGGAATGCAAGGGATTTCTGTGTATTAATTTTATATCCTGCAACTTCACTATATTCATTGCTTAGCTCTAGTAGTTTTCTGGTGGTCTCTTTATAGTTTTCTCTGTAGAGAATCATGTTATCTGCAAACAGGGAGAGTTACTTAATGTATAAGATGGAAATGATAAATATCATCACTATATGATCATAAAATGCACATTTTTTCTCTCTCTAATGTCTGTGTTATACCTCGCAATTGATGTAGTAGCTTAGAGACCTTTTGAGAAGACGGCAGAGGAATAAGACGGGGAGACCACTTTCTCCCCGACAAATTCATCAAAAGATCATTTGAACACTGAGAAAATTTCACAAAACAACTTCTGAATGCTGGCGGAGGACACCAGGCACCCAGAAAGGGATCCCATTGTCTTTGAAAGGAGGTAGGACAAAAGATAAAAGATAAAAAGAGAGTCAAAAGAGTTAGGGAAGGAGAACTGTCCCAGAGAGGGAGTCATGAAGGACGAGAAGTTTCTAAACACCAGGAAACCCTCTCACCAGCTGGTCTGTGGGGAGTTTTGGAATCTCAGAGGGCAACATAACCTGGAGGAAAAATAAATAAATAAAACCCACAGGTTACCCACCTAACCATAAATCCCAGTGGAGAAGTAGCCCAGACACTCCACCAGCACGCAGGGGCTGAACAGGGAAGTGTGGGTTGCATTGCTTAAGGTAAGGACAGGGCCTGAATGCCCTGAGGACAATCTGGGGCAGCAACCCAAACTGTGGGACAGCCAGAGAGAAAAAAAAGAAAGAGAGAGAGAGAGAGAACTTTTCCGAGAGAAGCTCTAACCTAAGGCACTGCTGGGCCTGCTCACAGAACAAAGAACTGAGTGAACACTGGAAGAGAGCTAGCCAGCTATGGATTGGCCCATCCCCCACCAGAGGCAGAGAGGAACGCGGGTGATAGTCAGAACCAGAAGGTGAGGGAAAATCTCAGCCCCAGAGATGGCATCCTCTACCAAACTGCAAGCAGACTCCTAGTTTCTAACCAAGTCTTCCTGGGATCCTGGATGGTTGACATCTGTCAGGAGGGCCACAGCCAGAGATCACTTCCCCAGAGGATGCACAAGGCACATTTGAGACAGCGCTCCCACTGCGCACCCAGGACAACAAGCAGCTGGGACTGGGGAGGTGATAAGATGCATTGCCTCACAGGGGAGAGTGCGCTCACCAAGCACCTGGTCGCCTGAGCTGCTTGGACCTGGGAAGGGCACAAAATGCAGGCCCAACCAAGTCTGTGCCTTTGTGGAGTACCTGAGGACCTGAACCTGAGAAATGCATGCAACCCAGGGCCCACTTTAGACAGTGCCCCTGCAGAGCAACCTGAAGCTTGAGCAGTGTAGACCAGGAAAGCACACACGCCATGAATGGGGGCAAACTCAGTGTGGCCCAGACACTGCAGCACTCCCCACACATGCCAGTGATATATGTTTGCAGTGTTCCTCCATTCCCACGGCACAAATGAACAGTTCAGATCAGTTCAGTTCAGTTCACTCACTCAGTCGTGTCTGAATCTTTGCGACCCCAGCTTTAGTATCATTCCTTCCAAAGAACACCCAGGGCTGATCTCCTTCAGAATGGACTGGTTGGATCTCCTTGCAGTCCAAGGGACTCTCAAGAGTCTTCTCCAACACCACAGTTCAAAAGCATCAATTCTTCTGCACTCAGCCTTCACAGTCCTACTCTCAAATCCATACATGACCACAGGGGAAAACCATAGCCTTGACTAGATGGACCTTAGTCGGTAAAATAATGTCTCTGCTTTTGAATATGCTATCTAGGTTGGTCATAACTTTTCTTCCAAGGAGTAAGCATCTTTTAATTTCATGGCTGCAGTCACCATCTGCAGTAATTTCAGAGCCCAAAAAATAAAGTCTGACACTGTTTCCACTGTTTCCCGATATGTTTCCCATGAAGAGGTGGGACCAGATGCCACGATCTTCGTTTTCTGAATGTTGAGCTTTAAGCCAACTTTTTCACTCTCCTCTTCCACTTTCATCAAGAGGCTTTTTAGTTTTCTTCACTTTCTGCCATAAGGGTGGTGTCATCTGCATATCCGAGGTTATTGATATTTCTCCCGGCAAACTTGATTCCAGCTTGTGTTTCTTCCAGCCCAGCGTTTCTCATGATGTAATCTGCATAGAAGTTAAATAAGCAGGGTGACAATATATAGCCTTGATGTACTCCTTTTCCTATTTGGAGCCAGCCTGTTGTTCCATGTCTAGTTCTAACTGTTGCTTCCTGACCTGCATACAGATTTCTCAAGAGCCAGGTCAGGTGCTCTGGTATTCCCATCTCTTTTAGAATGTTCCACAGTTTATTGTGATCCACACAGTCAAAGCCTTTGGCATAGTCAATAAAGCAGAAATAGATGTTTTTCTGGAACTTTCTTGCTTTTTCGATGATCCAGTCGATGTTGGCAATTTGATCTCTGGTTCTTCTGCCTTTTCTAAAACCAGCTTGAACATCAGGAAGTTCACGGTTCACGTATTGCTGAAGCCTGGCTTGGAGAATTTTGAGCATTTGCGGTAGTTTGAGCATTCTTTGGCATTGCCTTTCTTTGGGACTGGAATGAAAACTGACCTTTTCCAGTCCTGTGGCCACTGATGAGTTTTCCAAATTTGCTGGCATATTGAATGCAGCACTTTGACAGCACCATCTTTCAGGATCTGAAATAGCTCCACTGGAATTCCATCACCTCCACTAGCTTTGTTTGTAGTGATGCTTTCTAAGGCCCACTTGACTTCACATTCCAGGATGTCTGGCTCTAGATGAGTGATCACACCATCGTGATTATCCGGGTCATGAAGATCTTTTTTGTACAGTTCTTCTGTGTACTCCTGCCACCTCTTATCCATATCTTCTGCTTCTGTTAGGTCCAGACCATTTCTGTCCTTGATCGAACCCATCATTGAATGAAATGTTCCCTTGGTATCTCTAATTTTCTTGAAGATGGCTCTAGTCTTTCCCATTCTGTTCTTTTCCTCTATTTCTTTGCATTTACCACTGAAGAAGGCTTTCTTATCTCTTCTTGCTATTCTCTGGAACGCTGCATTCAGATGCTTTGTCTTTCCTTTTCTCCTTTGCATTTCACTTCTCTTCTTTTCACAGCTATTTGTAAGGGCTCCCCAGACAGCCATTTTGCTTTTTTGCATTTCTTTCCCACGGGGATGGTCTTGATCCCTGTCTCCTGTACAATGTCACGAACCTCATTCCATAGTTCATCAGGCACTCTGTCTATCAGATCTAGGCCCTTAAATCTATTTCTCACTTCCACTGTAGAATCATAAGGGATTTGATTTAGGTCATACCTGAATGGTCTAGCGGTTTTCCCTACTTTCTTCAATTTAAATCTGAATTTGGTAATAAGGAGTTCATGATCTGAGCCACAGTCAGCTCCTGGTCTTGTTTTTGCAGACTGTATAGAGCTTTCCATCATTGGCTGCAAAGAATATAATCAATCTGATTTCGGTGTTGACCATCTGGTGATGTCCATGTGTAGAGTTTTCTCGTGTTGTTGGAAGAGGGTGTTTGCTATGACCAGTGCATTTTCTTGGCAAAAATCTATTAGTCTTTGCCCTGCTTCATTCCACATTCCAAGGCCAAATTTGCCTGTTACTCCAGGGGTTTCTTGACTTGCTACTTTTGCATTCCAGTCCCCTAGAATGTAAAGGACATCTTTTTGGGGTGTTAGTTCTAAAAGGTCTTGTAGGTCTTCATAGAACCATTCAACTTTAGCTTCTTCAGCATTACTGGTTGGGGCATAGACTTGGATTACCATGATATTGAATGGTTTGCCTTGGAGATGAACAGAGATCATTCTGTCATTTTTGAGATTGCATCCAAGTACTGCATTTCAAACTCTTCTGTTGACCATGATGGCTACTCCACTTCTTCTGAAGGATTCCTGCCCGCAGTAGTAGATGAATAGTCATCTGAGTTAAATTCGCCCATTCCAATCCATTTTAGTTCGCTGATTCCTAGAAAGTCAACGTTCACCCTTGCCATCTCTTGTTTGACCACTTCCAATTTGCCTTGATTCATGGACCTGATATTCCAGGTTCCTATGCAATATTGCTCTTTACAGCACCGGACCTTGCTTCTATCACCAGTCACACCCGCAGCTGGGTATTGTTTTTTGCTTTGGCTCCATCCCTTCATTCCTTCTGGAGTTATTTCTCCACTGATCTCCAGTAGCATATTGGGCACCTACTTACCTGGGGAGTTCCTCTTTCAGTATCCTATCATTTTGCCTTTTCATACTGTTCATGGGGTTCTCAAGGCAAGAATACTGAAGTGGTTTGCCATTCCCTTCTCCAGTGGACCACATTCTGTCAGTCCTCTCCACCATGAGCCACTCATCTTGGGTTGCCCCACGAGCATGGCTTAGTTTCATTGAGTTCGACAAGGCTGTGGTCCTAGTGTGATTAGATTGACTAGTTTTCTGTGAGTATGGTTTCAGTGTGTTTGCCCTCTGATGCCCTCTTGCAACACCTACTATCTTATTTGGGTTTCTCTTACCTTGGGCATGGGGTATCTCTTCATGGCTGCTTCAGCAAAGTGCAGCCGCTGCTCCTTACCTTGTATGAGGGGTATCTCCAATGAACAAATGAACAAGTGAGCCTAAATAAGAGACCAACTCCACCCCATTGCGTCAGAGCGGAAATTAAACAATGAAGAGACAGAAGAAGTCAAAATAAACAGAGGGAACTGCTTGGGAAGTGACAGATTAAAACCCTGTTGTTAGCACTGACTACATTGGAAGGGGCCTGTAGACCTCGAGAAGAAGTATAAGCTGGAACAAGGAACTATCTGAAACTGAACTGACTCAACACTGTCTGCAATAGCTCCAGAGAAATTCCTAGGTATATTTTACTATTATCATTTTTAAATTTTAAGCCCCTTATTACTGTTTAATTTTCATTTTTATAATCTACTATTACCTTGCAAAAAAAAAATTCCTATCTTTTAAANTTTTTATTTTTTATATTGTATTTTTGAGAGTCTAACCTCTACTCTAGATTTTTAATCTTTGCTTTTTGGTACTTGTTATCAATTTTGTACCTTTAGGAATCCAATCTTCAGTACCCATTTTTGCTTAGGAGTGTGATTACTAACTTGATTGCCCTCTCCCCCCTTTGACTCTCATTTTTCTCCCCCAAGTCATCTCTATCTCCTCCCTCCCCCTTCTCTTCTCTACTTAACTCTGTGAATCTCTTTGGGTTTTCTGGGCTGTGGAGAACACTTAGGGAACTGATTACTGACTAGATCTGTCTCTCTCCTTTTCACTCCCCCTGTTCTCCTCCTGATTACCACTATCTCTGTCCTCTCTCTTCTCTATGTAACTCTGTGAACCCCTCTGGCTGTTCCAGACTGTGGAGAGCACATAGGGAATTGATTACTGGCTAGATTACTCTCCCTCCTTTTGATTACCCCTCTTCTCCTCCTGGTCACCTCTATCTCCCTCATCCCTCTTCTCTGTGTAACTCTGTGAACATCTTTGGGGGTCCCTCACTGTGAAAAATCGTTTCTCCATTAACCTAGATGTTTTATCATTGATGCAGTATGGATGGAGAAGTCTTGAGGCTACTTTAAGAATAAGACTGAAAACTAGAGGCAAGAGGCTTAAATCCAAAACTTGAGAACACCAGAAAACTCCTGAATCCAAGGAATATTAATTTACAAGAGCTCATCCAAAAGCCTCCATACCTACACTGAAATCAAACTCCACCCAAGAGCCAACAAGTTCCAGAGCAAGACATACCATGCTAATTCTCCAGCAACACAGGAACATATCCCTGAGCATGAATATACAGGATGCCCAAAGTCACATCAAACCCTAGACACCTTGAAACTCACTACTGGACACTTCATTGCACTCCAGAGAGAAGAGATCCAGCTCCACCCACCAGAACACTGATGCAAGCTTCCCTAACCAGGTAACCTTGACAAGTCACTCATCCAACTCCACCCACAGGGAGGAGATTCCACAATAAAGAGGAACCACAAACTTCTAGCATACAGAAAGGCCACCCCAAACACAGTAATCAAAACAAGATAAAAAGGCAGAGAAATATTTAACAGGTAATGGAACATGATAAATGTCCAACAAACCAAACGAAAGAGGAGGAGATATGGAGTCTACCTGAAAAATAATTCAGAATAGTGATAGTAAAAATGATCTAAAATTTAGAAAACAAAAAGGAGTTATAGATAAATAGTCTGGAGACAAGGATTGCAAAGATGTAAGAAATGTTTAACAAGGACCTGGAAGAAATAAAAAAGAGTCAATAAATAATGAATAATGCAATAACTGAGATCAAAAACACTCTTGAGAGAACAGATGAAAGGTTGTTGCTGACCCACTAAAAGATGCTGGAATTCTTGGCCTCTGGAAGAGAAGAATTCAATCCGGTGCCAGAGATGAGGCTTGATGGCTTAGAGCTTTTGTTCAATAGAGTTTTATTGAAGTGTAATAGGGATAGAGAAAGCTTTTGACATAGACATCAGAAGGGGGCAGAAAGAGTACCCCCTTGCTAGTGTTAGCAATGGAGTTATATACTTTTTAATTAGTTATTACAATGAATCAAAAGAATGTTTCAAGTTTGTGAATATTTTAACGGACTTATTCCCACAATTTACACTTTAGGATAAAAAGATTAGAATTTAAGGATAGAAAGTGCCTCCAGACCCACTCTCATAATATACATTCTAAAATATCAGGATTAGTCAGAAGGTTTTCAGGAAGGAGAAACTGTCCTAGAGCCAGGTACATTGTTGTATACTCCTTAGCACAGAGTTTAAACTGAGTTATGTAATTGACTAACACTAAGGAATGCAGAGAGAAAAAAAAAAGTTTGTTCTTTTCTCTTCCTTGAGAATTCTAGACCCCCAATTTCCACTTTGAGAGCCCCATCCCCTTTCTCCTCCTTGGGGACCCTGAACTTCTTATCAATCTGCCTAGGAAATGACTCTCTCACCAACAGTAGAATAACTGAGGCAGAAGATAGGGTATGTGAGGTAGAAGATAGAATGGTGGAAATAAATGAAGCAGAGAGTAAAAAAGAAAAAAGAATTAAAAGAAATGAGGACAACCTCAGAGACCTCTGGGACAATGTCAAATGCACCAAAATTCAAATCGTAGGAGTCCCAAAAGAAGAAGAGAAAAATAAAGGCCATGAGAAAATGCTTGAGGAAATAATAGTTGCAAACTTCCCTAAAATAGGGAAGGAAATAGCCACCCAAGTTCAAGAAACTCAGAGAGTCCAAAACAGGATAAACCCAAGGTGAAACACCCCAAGACACATTTTAACCAAATTAATGAAGATAAAACACAAAGAACAAATATTAAAAGCCACAAAGGACAAGTAACAAATAACACACAGGGGGATTCTCATAAGGATAACAGCTGATCTTTCAATAGAAACTCTTCAGGCCAGGAGGGAATGGCAGGACATCCTTAAAGTGAAGAAAGAGAAAAACCTACAACCCAGATTACTGTACCCAGCAAGGATCTCATTAAAATATGAAGGAGAAATCAAAAGCTTTACAGACAAGCAAAAGCTGAAAGAATTTAGCACCACCAAACCAGCTCTCCAACAAATGCAAAAGGATCTTCTCTAGATAGGAAACACAGAAGGTTTATAAACTCAAACCCAAAACAACAAAATAAGTGGCAATGGGATCATACTTATCAATAATTACCTTAAATGTAAGTGGGTTGAATGCCCCAACCAAAAGACAAAGACTGGCTGAAGGGATAGGAAAACAAGACCCCTATATATGCTGCCTACAAGAGACCCACCTCTAAACAAGGGATACATACAGGCAGAAAGTGAAGGGCTGGAAAAAGATATTTCATGCAAATAGAGAACAAAAGAAAGCAGGAGTAGCAATTGTCATATCAGATAAAATAGGCTTTGAAATAAAGTCCGTGAAAAGAGACAAAGAATGACAGTACATAATGATCAAAGGGTCAATCCAAGAAGAAGATATAACAATTATAAGTATATATGTACCCAACATAGGAGCACTGCAATATGTAAGGCACATGCTAACAAGTATGAAAGGGGAAATTAACAGTAACACAATAAGAGTGGGAGACGTTAATATCCCACTCACACCTATGGATAGATCAACTAAACAGAAAATTAGCAAACAAACACGAACTTTAAATGATACAATGGAACAGTTAAGCCTAATTGATATCTATAGGACTTTTCACCCCAAAATAATGAATTTCACCCTTTTCAAGTGCATATGGAACCTTCTCCAGGATAGATCACATCCTGGGCCATAAATCTAGCCTTGGTAAATTCAAAAAAATTGAAATCATTCTAAGCATTTTTTTCTGATCACAGTGTGGTAAGATTAGATGTCAACTAAAGGAAAAAAAAAGTATTAAAAATAAAAACATGATGGAGGCTAAACAACACACTTCTGATTAGCCAAGAAATCACAGAAGAAATCAAATTATGCATAGAAATGAATGAAAGTGAAAACACAACAATCCAAAACTTATGGGACTCAGTAAAAGCAATGCTAAGGGGAAAGTTCATAGCAATACAAGCTTACCTCAAGAAACAAGAAAAAAGTAAAATAAACAACCTAACTCTACATCTAAAGCAACTACAAAAGGAAGACTTGAAGAACCTCAGGGTTAGAAGAAGGAAAGAAATCATAAAAATTAGGGAAGAAATAACTGAAAAAGAAACAAAGGAGATCATAGCAAAAATCAGCAAAGCTAAAAGCTGATTATTTGAGAAGGTAAATAAAATAGGCAAACCATTAGACAGACTCATCACAAAAAAAAAAAGGGAGAAATATCAAATCAACAAAATTAGAAATGAAAATGGAAAAATCATGACAGACAACACAGAAATACAAAGGATCATAAGAGACTACTACCAGCAACTATATGCCAATAAAATGAACAACTTGGAAGAAATGGACAAATTCTTAGAAAAGTATAACTTTCCAAAATTGAACCAGGAAGAAAGAAAATCTTAACAGACCCATCACAAGCATGGAAATCAAAACTGTAATCAGAAATCCTCCAACAAACAAAAGCCTAGGACCAGACGGCTTCACAGCTGAATTCCACCAAAAATTTAGAGAAGAGTTAACACCTATCCTACTCAAACTCTTCCAGAAAATTGCAGAGGAAGGTAAACTTCCAAATTCATTCTATGAGGCCACCATCACCCTAATACCAAAACCAGACAAAGATACCACAAAAAAAGAAAACTACAGGCCAATATCACTAATGAACATAGATGCAAATATCCTTAACAAAATTCTAGCAAATGGAATCTAACAATATGTTCAAAAGATCATACATTATGACCAAGTGGGCTTTATCCCAGGCATGCAAGGATTCTTCAATATATGCAATCAATTAATGTGATACACCATATTAACAAATTGAAAGATAAAACCATATGATTATCTCAATAGATACAGAGAAAGCCTTCAACAAAATTCAACATCCATTTATAGTGAAAGCCCCCGAGAAAGCAGGAATAGAAGGAACATACCTCAACATAATAAAAGCCATATATGATAAACCCACAGCAAACATTATCCTCAGTGGTGAAAACCTGAAAGCATTTCCCCTAAAGTCAGGAACAAGACAAGGGTGCCTATTCTCACCACTACTATTCAATATAGTTTTGGAAGTTTTAGCCACAGCAATCAGAGAAGCAAAAGAAATAAAAGGAATCCAGATTGGAAAAGAAGTAAAACTCTCACTGTTTGCAGATGACATAGTCCTCTACACAGAAAACCCTAAAGACTCCACCAGAAAACTACTAGAGCTAAGCAACAAATATAGTAAAGTTGCAGGATATAAAATTAATACACAGAAATCCCTTGCATTCCTATACACTAACAATGAGAAAACATAAAGAAAGAAAGAAAAATAATCCCATTCACCATTGTGGCAAAAAGAATAAAATACATAGGAATAAATCTACATAAAGAAACAAAAGACCTATATATAGACAACTATAAAACACTGATGGAAGAAATCAAAGGTGACACAAATAGATGGAGAAATATATCATGTTCATGGATCAGAAGAATCAACATAGTGAAAATGAATATACTACC
The DNA here is from genome assembly GCA_006410935.1 of Redunca redunca. NCBI lineage: Eukaryota > Metazoa > Chordata > Mammalia > Artiodactyla > Bovidae > Redunca > Redunca redunca. Next base: position 10,663 of record SJYQ01006907.1, read on the forward strand.
CAAAACAATCTATAGATTCAATGCACTCCCTATCAAGCTATCAATGATATTTTTCACAGAACCAGAACAAGTAGTATCACCATTTGTATAGAAATATAGAAAACCTCGAATAGCTAAAGTAATATTGAGAAAGAGGTATGGAACTGGAGGAATCAACCTGCCTGACTTCAGACTATACCACAAAGCCACAGTCATCAAGACAGTATGGTATGGTACTGGCACAAAGACAGAAATATAGATCAATGGAACAAAATAGAAGGCCCAGAGATAAATCCATGCACCTATGGACACCTCATCTTTGACAAAGAAGGCAAGAATATACAACGGAGAAAAGACAATCTCTTTAACAAGTGGTGCTGGGAAAACTGGGCAACCACCTGTAAAAGGATGAAGCTAGAACACTTCCTAACACCCTACACAAAAATCAAGTAAAAATGGATTAAAGAGCTAAACGTAAGACCAGAAACTATAAAACTCCTAGAGGAAAACATAGGCAAAACACTCTCTGACACAAATCAGAGCAAGATCTTCTATGCCCCATCTCCCAGAATAATAGGACTAAAAGCAAAAATAAACAAATGGGACCTAATTAAACTTAAAAAGTTTTCACAGTGAAGGAAACTGTAAGCAAGGTGAAAATACAGCCTTCAGAAAGGGAGAAAATAATAGCAAATGAATCAACTGACAAAGAATTAATCTCAAAAATATACAAGCTGTTCATGAAGCTCAATGCCAGAAAAATAAATGACCCAATCAAAAAAAAATGGCCAAAGAACTAAACAGACATTTCTCCAAAGAAGACATACAGAGAGCTAACAAACACATGAAAACATGCTCAACATCACTCATTATTAGAGAAACACAAATAAAAACCACAATGAGGTAACATCTCATGCTGGTCAAAATAGCTGCTGTCTAAAAGTCTACAAACAATAAATGCTGGAGAGGGTGGGGAGAAAAGGAAACCCTCTTACACTGTGATGGGAATGCCAACTAGTACAGCTATTATGGAAAACAGTGTGGAGATTCCTTAAAAAGCTGGAAATAGAACTGCCATATGACCCAGCAATCCCACTGCTGGGCATACACACCAAGGAAACAAGAATTGAAAGAGACACGTGTACCCCAATGTTCATCTCAGCACTGTTTACAATAGATAGGGCATGGAAGCCACCTAGATGTCCATCGACAGAAGAATGGATAGGAAAGTGTGGTACATATATATAATGAATATTACTCAGCCACTAAAAAGAATGCATTTGAATCACTTCTAATGAGGTGGATGAAACTGGAGCCTATTATACAGAGTGAAATAAGTCAGAAAGAAAAACACCAATACAGTTTACTAATGCATATATATGGAATTTAGAAAGATGGTAATAATGACCCTGCATGTGAAACAGCAAAAGAGACACAGACATTAAGAACATATTTTTGGACTCTGTGGGAGAAGGCAAGGGTGGGATGACTTGAAAGAATAACACTGAAATATGTATATTACCATATGTGAAATAGTTGACCAGTCCAAGTTTAATACATGAAACAGGGCACTCAAAGCTGGTACACTAGTACAACTAAGAGGGATGGGATGGGGAAGGAGGTGGGGCAGTTCCAAATGGGGACACATGCACACCCGTGGCTGATTCATGTCAATGTATGTTAAAATATATATATATATATATATATATATATATGCTCTGCTGTGTGCTCAGTCATGTCCGACTCTTTGTGACCCCGTGGACTGCAGCCCACCAGGCTCCTCTGTCCATGGAATATATATATATAATATAAAGCAACTCAATTCTCTTGCCTGGAGAATTCCGTGACGAGAAGATCCTGGTGGGCTACAGTATATGGAGTTGCAAANTGTAACTTTATAACTTATTTAATCTAAGATACCACTGTAACATTGATTATAAGACCTAAGATATACCATTTCTATGTGCCACTAAAACAGAAAAGAAAGCTGATGAATAAGCTACTACATTGATTGTGAGGTATAAGAGACATTAGAGAGAGAAAAAAATGTGCATTTTATGATCAATTAGTGATGGTATTTATCATTTCCAGTTTACACATTAAGTAACTGTTAGGAGAAACAGCAAGATTATATAACTTGTCTAACATTACACAACTAGAGACTGTCAGAGCTGTACTCTAGCTTCAAGATCCTCAGGCATTAACCACTACTTAATACTCTCTCAGATTAGGGAAAAACAAACAAAAAAACTAAACCTAAGTCAGGAGTTCAAAATGTCTGGAAGAGAACAATAAGCCAAATATTGCTGTGCTAGTATAGAGTGTAGTATAGTTCTAGTGTCTGACATCTTAAAAATAATAAACAAAAACTTTTACAGGAGTTCAAAAATTTTCACAGAGCGTATGGTTTTTAGGGATAAGCAGTTATAGAGATATTTTATGTCAATTAAAAATGTTTAATATGGCTGATGACCTGAAATTTTATTTAAATGAAATGGTGGAAATAATTGACCAAAACCAGCAGGTTGCAAGATAGGATGTATATTTATGATACACTTTTGGTATGCACATGCATGTGCAGATAAATCTCTAGAAGGGAATAGAAATGTGTTGGTAAACTACCTTGATGGGGGGCAGCCCTGATTTATAGTGAGAGTTGATTATCATGATATGTATCATAGCAAACAGTCCTAGTTTAATCAAATTTCTTTATGACCCAACTCTCACACCGATACATGACTACTGGAAAAACCACAGCTTTGACTAGACAGACCCAGCAAAGTAATATCTCTGCTTTTAAATATGTTGTCTATGTTGGTCATAGCTTTTCTTCCAAGGAGCAAGTGTCTTTTGATTACATGGCTACAGTAACAATCTGCAGTGATTTTGGAGCCCAAGAAAATAAAGGCTCTCACTTTTTTCACTATTTCCCCATCTATTTACCTTGAAGGGATGGGACCAGATGCCATGATCTTAGTTTTCTGAATGTTGAGTTTTAAACCAAATTTTTTACTCTCCTCTTTCACTTTCATCAAGAGGCTCTTAAGTTCTTCTTCACTTTCTGCCATAAGGATGCTGTCATCTGCATATCTGAGGTTATTGATATTTCTCCTAGCAATCTTGATTCCATCTAGGGCTTCATCCGCATTCATCATTCCACATGATGTAGTCTGCATAGAAGTTAAATGAGCCAGCTGACAGTATACAGCATTGACGTACTCTTTCCCAATTTGGAACCAGTCTGTTTCATTTCCAGTTCTAACGGTTGCTTCTTGACCTGCATACAGATTTCTCAGGAGGCAGCTCAGGTGGTCTGGTATTCCTATCTCTTGAATTTTCTACAGTTTATTGTGATCCATACAGTCAAAACCTTTGGTGTAGTAAATGAGGCAGAAGTAGATGTTTTTCTGGAATTCTCTTGTTTTTTCTTTTTTTTGCTGAGTAGAAGGCTTTTATTGTTCATGAGGCAAATTGTTATTTTTCTATGATCCAACAGATGTTACCAATTTGACCTCTGGTTCCTCTGCCTTTTCTAAATCCAGCTTAAACATCTGGAATTTCTCCTTTCACATACTGTTGAAGCCTAGCTTGGAGAATTTTCAGCATTACTTTGATAGCATATGAGATGAGTGCGATTGTGTGGTAATTTGAACATTTGGTGTTGCCTTTCTTTGTCAACACCTGTAGCAGTCCTGTGGCCAATGCTGAGTTTTCCAAATTTGCTGGCATAGTGAGTGCAGCACTTTCACAGCATTATCTTTTAGGATTTGAAATAGCTCAACTGGAATTTCATCACCTCTACTAGCTTTGTTTGTAGTGATGTCTCCTAAGGCCCATTTGACTTCACACTCCAGGATGTCTGGCTCTAGGTGACTGATTATAGCATCAAGGTTGTCTGGGTCATGAAGATCTTTTTTGTATAGTTCTTCTGTGTATTCTTGCCACCTCTTCTTAATATCCTCTGCTTCTGTTAGGTCTGTACTGTTTCTGTCCCTTATTGTGCCCATCTTTGAATTAAATTTTCCCTTGGTATCACTAATTTTCTTAAAGAGATATCTAGTCTTTTAGCTAAGACCAAATGTCCTGCAAGGGACAGGGAGTTGGATGCAGATGCATCAGTGTTTCTAGCCAAGGCCAGAAGAATTGCCCAGTGGAGTTGAACTTAAATTATTAACTTGTTAGTACTAAACAATTTTCAAATGGTCTGTGATACAAATGTAAAGCATAATTCCTCTTATATCAACTATCGAAAATAGTCAAATTCACTGGACTTCTCTGGTGGCTCAGACAGTTTTAAATCATCTGCCTACAATGTGGGAGACCCGCGTTCAATCCCTCAGTCGGGAAGGTCTCCTGGAGAAGGAAGTGGCAACCCACTCCAGTACTCTTGCCTGGAAAATTCCATGAATGGAGGAGTCTGGTAAGCCATGGTTCATGGGGTCGCAAAGAGTTGGACACTACCGAGTGACTTCAATGTCATGTCAATGTCATATCATTGAGTCAAAGAGTGGAAGACTGGTTGCCATGTGCTAGGGGGAGACGGAAATAGAAATTTACTAATCAAAGAATATTCCTATAAATCATAAAGTTTCAGTTAAGCAAGATGAGTAAGCTCTAGATATATGATGTACAATATTCTACCTATGCTTTAAAACACTGTATTTTACACTCAAAGTTTTGTTAGGAGGGTATGCCTCAGGTTTTGTTCTTACCACAGTGTAGATAGATATAGATATAGACATAGGTATAGATATGTATTTAAATGTAAAGCAAAAGTAATATTAATTTACAACCTGGGTAGGGAAGTTATTTTAATATTTTGTTAAAATTTAGAAGCAATAAAAGAGAAGATGGATAATTTAGCCACTTAAAAAAAGAACTTTTTGTAATAAGGAAAACAGAACAAGAGAAAGGAAAATATTTTCAACAAATATCACACGAAACATAGGC
>SJYQ01006907.1:15596-25786 GCA_006410935.1 Redunca redunca
CATAATCACTTACCTAACATAAAATGAGCTTTAAAAAAAAAAAAACACACTGACTGAAATCTAAAATTATTATACAAAAGTAGGCTCTCAGACACACAAAATAGTTGACAGTTCACCAAATAAGATTTACCATCATAACATGTGAGAAGACTTTTTTGCTCATAATAAAATGTGCAGATAAAATTTCTCTTGAAATTACTCAAATATATAAAGCTAAACAACACACTCTGTTGCAAGGCTATGAAGAAAGCAGTAGTTTAATTTATTCCTGTGGAAGTACAAAATCGGACTATACCTATGAAAGGGATTTAACAATTGTTAGGGAAAGTATATAAATAGTCCTGTTTAGGCTTCAGAGACCAAGCAGAGTAGACCTCTGACCTTGCTTCTAACCTACCTAGACACTACCCTGATGGTGAGTTGACAGTGAGTAATTGCCTGCTGTGAGTACAAGACTTGCAGCAGCTTAGATAAGACGGAGGACGAATCTTGACATATTGAGCCCATGGAGGGGACCTGGACAGCCAAACCCAGGCTTAGTAACATTCTGAGTTTTACATGACAAAATCAACAGCATTAACATGAAACCAGAGCTGCAAATTGGTCACGGATTGATGATGAAATCAGTTTGTGTCCTGGGATTATAAGCATGAAGCCCATACTGCAATCTTTGAGGTCTTAACCATGCAGCGGATGCACTGCCTGGTACCTTTTCCCAATTGAGACTCCAGATGTGCTGTGACATGGGATTTCCCAGTGCTGATTAAATCTGGATATTGGTCAAAACCCAGTTTGGTAATGTATCCTCTGCTCTATTTCTCTTCTTTGAATGTTAGTATACTGAAAGTAAGCTAGATAATTCTCTAATATATATTTGTATTATTTATTTGTAAATAATGAGTGACTTATTTTGTTAACAAATTCTTTGAACCTGAGATGAAAGTGAAAACTTTAGGCAAAACAACGATCAGTGCAAACATATCTTTTCCTGCTCTGAATTCATCCTAAATATATACTCCACAGTATAAAATATGTGTGCACAAGGTATATGTGATGACATTATACGTAAAAAAATATATATATTAGAAATTACCAATACCCACCCACTGGAAACTGGGTACAAACACTGCAGTGGGTATCACACAGCTGGGACTTATGCAGTCATTAAAATATCTGGGAGGATCCACTTGATCTGACACGGACTGACTTCCAGGATGTACTGTTAAGTAAAAATATATATATATTTAAATGTAGAAGAAATCTTAGGTCTATCTCTATGTTTTGGTTCAGTGAGACATTTTCTGTAAGTTTAAATAAATTTCTCTGCAAGTGTGTTAGTAGCTCAGTTGTGTCCAAATCTTTGTGAATCCATGGATTATAGCCCACCAGCCTCCTATGTCCGTGGGATTCTCCAGGCAAGAATACTGGAGTGGGTAGCTATTCTATTCTTCAGAGGATCTTTCCAACTAGGGCCTCCTGCACCACAGGTAGATGCTTTACCGTCTGAGTCAACAGGGAAACCCTAAATGAGTTTTAATTATTTCACATGGGTTTTGATATTTACACTCAAAAGAATATCAATCAGTACACTAATTGTATAGCATAACACCCACTTTTGTCTTTATCCTTCTCCATGGTAAGATGAAACCAAAAATATAGCTTTTAAGAAATCAACTGCTCAATCTGATACAGCTCCAACACCCTCCAGGGAATTTCGTTTTGAAGGAACAAGTTTTCTTCTTTTTAAATCCTATTTTCTCTCATTTTCTTGTCAGTTCCTGCATGTACTCTATGTCCACCTTGCCAAATGCCACATTTATATGACTGAGTTTCAGGCGATGAGAGCAAGGTCAATAAACCTCTATCCTCTCCAACAAGCATATCTCTACATTAATATTGGAAGAAGTAGCAGGGACTTTTAAGAAATGGATATAAACATTTCCTAAAGTATAAGGCTTCCTGATATAACATTGGGGAAGAAAAAATTAAACACACTTTGCTATTAAAAAAAAACAACAACAACAATAAGCTACAGTATCCTGATAGAAAATTGAATATTTTTAACAATTATAATGAGAACTGTCTCAAAATGCTTATGGCAATGATGGCATTGAGAATGAATCTACCACCTCTAGACTGGAAGCATGGGGTCTGATGGGATAGATGATTATAAAGGGATCATTTATTCTGACCTTTTAATGTCTAATAAGACATTAATGAGGTAGTTCAAATATCTAGGCTAAAAACAACTTGGATTTTATCACAGAGTTGGTAGAGACAAACCAACTAGACAGTTCTTAAGGAGTTAACTCCTTTCATATGACTTCACTCAGTCAAGGTTATATTCAAGACACTTTTTTAAAGTAAATTCTCTGTTTTCCCACTCCACAAATCTATTCTGCTTTTCCAGTGTAGTATTTGCATTTCTTAAAAATAATCAGGGGAGATTTTAAACTTATGAGTTTGGGAAGGAACTTTAACTCCCATATATTCTTAAGAAACTGATTCTGAATAGATTTCATGTCTCTTCACAGTTTCAAATCTTTCAGAAAATATCTGGAGGATACTACTCAATCACATTTAACTTGTATACAGCATTCACACTTTTGCTCTGTCGACTGAAAAGAGAAAAACACCCACAAAGTAAGAGCTGTGAGTTTCCATTTTTTCTTTCCTAAGGACTTGATGACTGTAGTCCAGGAGACAGGGGAGCTGCTTCCAAACAGTGTGTGTTGCAGGGTGAGGCGACCAGTAAAGGGGCATGCACAGCCAAGCACACATCTTGGTAGGTCACTGCTAGTCAGAAGGAACAGATATCTCAATCAGTGATTTTACTACTGTTCTGAGTTTGGAAAGACAGAAGAATCCAGGTTCACAAACATTTTCTCCTGAAATGTTTCTAGTTATCTATGGGCTAGTAATACCTGTTTTCCTAGAGCCTCATTCTTACCTTTGTTTTGAACTCCTTTCAGGGTGTCTTAGAGGTCAATAACTATAAGGACTAATTATGTGATTCTTGCAGAACTGGATGGTGGGTAATATTCTTTGCTTTACAGTTTCTACAAGCTATCCATATAAAGGAACTTCCTTGGGAAATAATTCTACTGGTTTCTTAGTTATTTCCCATTTGGGGGCGACAGTAAGAAACAGATTTCCCAAAGAACATAGGGTAGTCAAAGACTTTCAGAGGGAAATGAACAACTGTGTTATATTTTGCAAATGCTGTCTCTTGGCAAGCAGAGTTTTCAGAGTTTTCAGCTTGAAATTCACACTTACTTGTTCTATGATAGTTTAAAAAAGAAAAAAAGAGAAAAAGAAAAATTCTACTTGTTGACCAAAAAAAAAAAAAATGAAAAAAGGATGTGGTTTAGGTNTGAAAAAAGGATGTGGTTTAGGTATGAAAAAAAAATGATCTTTCTCCTAATCTCAGACATTTCAAAAATTCAAGACACTATTTTAAATAAATGTTATTTATTTTCATGATAGTCAACTTGAGGGTATTTGTGTTTAAACATTTTATCAAGGAGGAAGGAAATTTCCTCCACCCTCTCAGGTTCTTCTGGTGATCTAAGAATTAAAATGACATGAGACATCTTAGCAGAAAAAAATCAAACAGATGTTTAACAATATGTTTACATGGGAGAGACCCAGAGGAACTGATAACTTGCCAAAATGGCTGGTGCCATCACCTTCAAACCATCTTTGGCTAAAGACAAAAGATGTTGGGGGTAATGGTTTAGGACTGCAAAGGGGGAAATGGAAAGTCATATGAAGATGCAAAAACTCAGTGGTAAACAAATGTTTGCTGGCCCATGCAGAGACAATGGGGCCCAGAGATGAATTCTAGCAAAGAGATTTTGCTGGTTTCATCCTTATCTACACACCTAGTTCATGTTAGGGCTATCTATAGTGATCATCATAAAAAAGTTGGCTTAAAACTCAACATGAAAAAACTAAGGTCATAGCATCTGGTCCCATCACTTCATGGTAAATAGATAGGGAAACAATGGAAACAGTGACAGACTTTATTTTGGGGGGCTTCAAAATTACTGCAGATGGTGACTGCAGCCATGAAATTAAAAGACACTTACTGATTGGAAGAAAAGCTGTGACAAACCTAGACAGAATATTAAAAAGCAGAGACATTACTTTGCCAACAAAGGTCCATCTAGTCAAAGTTATGGTTTTTCCAGTGGTCATGTATGGATGTGAGAGTTGGACTAGAAAGAAAGTTGATCGCCGAAGAATTGATGCTTTTGAACTGTGGTGTTGGAGAGTCCCTTGGACTGCTAAGAGATCCAACCAGTCCATCCTAAAGGAAATCAATCCTGAATATTCATTGGAAGGACTGATGTTGAAGCTGAAATTCCAATATTTGGCCACGTGATGTGAAGAACTGACTCATTTGAAAAGACCCTGATGCTGGGAAAGATTGAAGGCAGGAGGAGGAGACAACAGAGGGTAAGATGGTTGGATGACATCACTGACTCAATGGACATGAGTTTGAGCAGGCTCTAGGAGTTGTTGATGGACAGGGAAGCCTGGCTTGCTGCAGTCCATAGGGTCAAAAAGAGTTGGTCACAACTGAGCCACTGAACTGAACTGATAGTAAACATCCTTGTCCTTTGTCTATGTTCTTTTAGGCAGATAGAGGGAAGGTCAAATTGTTGCCTTGAGTCTTTCTCTGGGGTCTGATTGTTTTCAGCTTAAAATAAACTGCATGCTAGAGATATTTTGGGGTGGCAAATTTTGTTCTCCTACAGTTTTCTATCTTCTCTGATTAAAACAGATATCGGTTAAATTATTATTCCTAAGTAGAAAATACTACTTAGAAACAGTTTGCAAGAAAAGCCAATTTTCTATTTTATAAATATCACTTCAGTTCAGTTCAGTTGCTCAATCGTGTCCGACTCTTTACGACCCCATGAATCGCAGCACGCCAGGCTTCCCTGTCCATCACCAACTCCCAGAGTTCACTCAGAATCATGTCCATCAAGTCAGTGATGCCATCCAGACAACTCATCCTCTGTCGTCCCCTTCTCCTCCTGCCCCCAACCCCTCCCAGCATCAGAGTCTTTTCCAATGAGTCAACTCTTCACATGAGGTGGCCAAAGTACTGGAGTTTCAGCTTCAGCATCATTCCTCACAAAGAAACCCCAGGGCTGATCTCTGTCAGAATGGACTGGTTGGATCTCCTAGCAGTCCAAGGGACTCTCAAGAGTCTTCTCCAACACCACAGTTCAAAAGCATCAGTTCTTCGGCGCTCAGCCTTCATCACAGTCCAACTCTCACATCCATACATGACCACAGGAAAAACCATAGCCTTGACTAGACAGACCTTAATCGGCAGAGTAATGTCTCTGCTTTTGAATATGCTATCTAGGTTGCTCATAACTTTTCTTCCAAGGAGTAAGCGTCTTTTAATTTCATGGCTGCAATCACCATCTGCAGTGATTTTCGAGCCCCACAAAATAAAGTCTGACACTATTTTCACTGTTTCTCCATCTATTTCCCATGGAGTGATAGGACCGGATGCCATGATCTTCGTTTTCTGAATATTGAGATTTAAGCCAACTTTTTCACTCTCCTCTTTCACTTTCATCAAGAGGCTTTTTAGTTCTCTTCACTTTCTGCCATAAGGGTGGTGTCATCTGCATATCTGAGGTTATTGATATTTCTCCAGGCAGTCTTAATTCCAGCTCGTGTTTCTTCCAGTCCAGCATTTCTCATGATGTACTCCACTATACCTCATCAAAATTTGATTTTGAATATTTAATTATTTTCAACATTTCAGAGTTCAACATATTAAGAAAACATTTGTAATTAACTTTTTAAAAAGATTCTTGTTTTTAAACTGGGACTTGCAGACTATTTCTCTGCAATATTTACATTTTTTAAAATGAATAAGCTGATGGCTCCTTTGGTAAAGAATCCACCTGCTATGCAGGAGACATAGAAGATGCAGATTCAATCCCTGGGTCAGGAAGATACCCTGGAGAAAGAAATGGCAACCTCACCAGTATTCTTACCTATAAGACCCCATGGTCTGAGGGGCCTGGCATGCTATAGTGCATAGAGTCACAGAGTTGGACGCAACTGAGCACACGCACACAATCAACATCTTACAGAAACCTGAAAGCATATTTATTCAATGCAGAGTTTCTGCAATGACTGGTATAAGTAGATTCCAATGGGTTATCCTAAATATCATCCTAAATGTAATGATGAAGAGTTATGCAGCTTTACCAGGATTAACATTCCCCAGTATTTGACTTGGGATAAGAATCAAATCTAATTTTACAGTTTGGTAAGAAAAACCTGGCTACTGTAGAGGAATAAAGAAATATTTAAATGAGACTAAATCCCACTGTATCCTTTGTTCTCAATGACACTGAGCACAACAAGGTATTGTCTACTCTCCATGTTTCCAGTTTCATTTGTGATGAACATGCCATGGGGATAGAACAACACTGAGAGTCAAAAGGTAAATTTTGGCCTCAATGCCAATTGAAATTTTCTAATTTTGCTTAGGTTTATGTTGTTTTTATGAAAAGTATGTAGTAGCTCCAGGCAACACAATTCCAATTGTTCTCTGAAGTATTAACTAGTTTCATACTGAACATTGTAAATTACAAACCAATATAAACTTTACATAAATAAATCTATTGATCTTCTGACTGCCATAGGATGATGGAAGAATCTAAATAATGTTGATGCCACTTAATTGAAATTTCAAATTAATATGTAGTAACACAAAAATTATTTTAAATCCTTATTATCTGAATTCTATGCCAAAATTTCTGATAATTTCTGAAGATAGCTCTCAGGATGCTGCTTTTAAGCTGCTAAATTTTTGTTATAATAAACATTGTTATTAAACCTGGGAAAGTTTTAGTAAGGTAAGCACTCTCCAGAAATACTGTAGATGAGAAAAAAAAAAAAAAAGGTGAGATAGTACTCTGATGGCTTATTGAGTGCAGTATAAGTAAATTAATCATCCTTGCTGTGTCTGACATGATAAAGTTGTTTGGCACAAATAAAGACATATATAAAATTGATGGGCAATTTCTCTGGAATTACAATCGAGATGGGATGAGCTGCCAAGATTCCTTTTATGAAGCAATTTTACAAGCATTCTCTTGGGCTGACAGTCTTGTCAGATAATGTTAAAGTCAGGCTTGTTTAAAACATGCATATCCAGGGTACACACCAGCTGAAATCAGACATGTAGTGTCAGAATCTAACCCTAATTATCCAAAACAGAGTCAATTCAAGTAATTCAGAAAGACCTCTGGGGTGGGAATTAGGAAGCTTGATTTATTAAATCAGCTAGAGCTATATAATTCACTAGTGATCTTCGCTAGTTCCTCAAGCCTTCTTGGGCTCTATTCTCTCATTTATGAAATACAGACTCTGGTGTAAGTCACTGGTTTTCCACTTCACAGACTGCTATCAATTGAATTACATGTCCCCCCAAATCATATAATATATATAGGGCTTCACTTGTGGCTCAGCTGGTAAAGAATCTGCCCAAAATGTGGGAGACCTGAGTCCAATCCCTCAGGTCAGGAAGATCCCCTGGAGAAAGAAACAGCTATCCACTCCAGCATTCTGGCCTGGAGAATTCCATGAACTGCATAATTCATGGGGTTGCAGAATTGGACATAACGGCTTAAAGCTCAACATTCAAAAAACTAAGATCATGGCATCTGGTCCCATCACTTCATGGGAAACAGATGGGGAAACAGTGAAAACAGTGTCACACTTTATTTTTTGGAGCTCCAAAATCACTGCAGATGGTGATTGCAGCCATAAAATTAAAAGACGCTTACTCCTTGGAAGGAAAGTTATGACCAACCTAGATAGCATATTCAAAAGCAGAGACATTACTTTACCAACAAAGGTCCATCTAGTCAAGGATATGGTTTTTCCTGTGGTCATGTATGGATGTGAGAGTTGGACTGTGAAGAAAGCTGAGCACCGAAGAATTGATGCTTTTGAACTGTGGTGTTGGAGAAGACTCTTGAGAGTCCCTTGGACTGCTAGGAGATCCAACCAGTCCATCCTAAAGGAGATCAGCCATGGGTGTTCTTTGGAAGGAATGATGCTAAAAGCTGAAATTCCAGTACTTTGGCCATCTCATGCGAAGAGTTGACTCATTGGAAAAGACTCTGGTGCTGGGAGGGATTGGGGGCAGGAGGAGAAGGGGACGACGGAGGATAAGATGGCTGGATGGCATCACTGACTCGATGGACACGAGTCTGAGTGAACTCCGGGAGTTGGTGATGGACAGGGAGGCCTGGCATGCTGTGATTCATGGGGTCGCAAAGAGTTGGACATGACTGAGCGACTGAACTGAACAGAACTGAGTGACTTTCACTTTCACTTTCTTTCATATACATATATTAAGTGCTAACCCTCATTGCCTCAGAATGCGATCTTATTTGGAAATAGGGTCTGTGCAGATATAATTAACTAACTATAGTTTGGATGAAATCATACTGGAGTAGGGTGGCCAACTACTACTTTTCAGTGACCTTTGAAAGGTCACTGAAAAATAGGACAATCAGGTATTGAGAAGAGACATGTCAGTAACATGCCAGTTCCACTTTGGTAAGTTAAGATCAAATTTTATAAAAAAGCATGACTTAATTATTCTATATAGATAGCACAAATTTTAAAAAGTGTTTTGGGGATTAGACTTATTTTAACTACTAAATAATCACAGGTCATGTTATATAAATAATTTTTATGGGAGAAAAATATTACCCAATTTAGACAAAGATAGAACTACACTGTGGTAGGCTGAATATTGGCCTCCAAAGTTATTCTAAAACTTAAAGCTTGTGAATCTTATTGCATGGCAATTGAGATTTTGCAGATAGGATTAAATTAAAGATCTTGCAGAAGTGTAGCATGGCTTATCTGATGGGCCTTCAATGTAACTACCAATGTTCTTATAAAAGTATTGAAGAGGGAGATTTAACTATAGAAGAGATATAGGAAATATGATGATTACACAAGAGACTAGTGTGATGCCAGAAAGAGGTTATGAACCTGAGAATGAAGAATCCTCCAGAAGCCAGAAAAAGGAAAAAATCAGACTCTCTTCTCAAAGGCTCCTGAAGCAACCAGCTGACACGCTGACTTTAGCCCAGTGAAAGTGACTTCAGACTTCTGACCTCCAAGTTGTAAGATAATAAATTGCTGTTGCTTTAAGCTACTGTTAAGTTGCAACAGCAAAAGGAAAGTAATTAATACAACATTTTTCATATTTTTCTCTCTGAATTAGCATTCTTTTCTCATTCTATGTAATTCCCTTTCAGTCTAAGACAATCTAGGCAGTCTTCAACTAGTTAACACCAAATTTTTTTTAACCCAATGGACTGCTTAAGAATGAATGATTCATTAATAGATAAGGCAGCATTTCTTCTCTGTTTTACTGTGAAGGAAAGTTTTCCACTCATTTAAATCAAAGTGGGAGGGCAGATACATATTGCACATGTCAGGTATCATGTACAATGAATAAGCACCATGAATAAGAAATATGGGAGTAATTGATACATCCAATATAGGTGACATGCTACTACTATTAAAACTGTCATTTAGGTGGTTTTGTGGGGGCCTTTCAAATCATACTACCTATATTTGGTGTTGTATAAACAGATGCTTTAAAATCTCTGAGCATTTTGAAATACATAAATTGCAATAATAGTGTTCATTCTCTTTTCCAACCTAAAAGTGAAAATCTCTTGCATTTTAAGAGATCTCAGTACATTTGAAATCAGTGAAAAAACACAGGTTATCCACCTGGTAATTATCATTAATTAGAGTCTAATTATGAATACAGAAGTAAAATCCCCCCCAAATAAAAAGCTGTTTTCTGGCTTGACTCTCTCATTCTTGGTGAAATGGCCACTGTAGTAGATAATTCTAAGAAAGGATAAAAGAAGATTCATTTTCTTTGAGGAATTCAAGGTCATGCTATAATGCTGTGAATTTTTTTTTAATGGGAGGAAGACTTTTATTCTATTATTATAATAATATCACCATATTATGCTAGTAAAGTGACAAAAACGTTAAAGGAAAAAAGAACAGATCAAATGAATGAAAACTGATGATAAAGAGAAAGTTTAAAAAATAGGGAGAGGAAAAAAAGATACATTCCTTACAGAGAAAAACATAATAAT
>SJYQ01006907.1:27955-120394 GCA_006410935.1 Redunca redunca
GGGCCGCGGCCGAAGAGGGGTCTCCCGGGATCGTTCGCCGCCGCGGCGCCGGGTGCCAGGCCTAGCGCGGTCAGATCCTGGCTCCCCGGGCTTTGGCGGGAAGCGCGTTCACCTCCTCGCCCTCCCCTCGCTTTGTACCTGGTTGCGGCTGGCTGTTTAGAGTTGGGGTTGAACTTTTCCTGCACTTGCGGCGTCCCGGGGACCCCCGGTAGGGGGCGCCGAGAGCGAGCGCTGGAAGAGGGCCTGAGGATGCTGGCTGGCTAGGAAGGCTTCCTCTGTGCCTGGTTAGTGGGTGGGGGTCCAGGGGAGCAAAGCACAGGACCAGGCGGATCTTGCCATCATTTCCTAGAGGCGGAGGGTGGCTGGGTTAGGTGATCTGTAGACCAGGGAGGGAGCTGTCAGCCTTGTTAGAAGGGATAGGAAAGGTGGTCAACAAACTCAGGTTCTTTAAATAGAAAGACTCCTTCCAGAGACAAACGCTTCCCTGTAAACTCTTCCTGTTTGTGCGTCTGCCTTCCTCCCCCCTGACCTTTGTATTTACCCAGAAAGAAATGGGAATCGGGTGAAGAGAATGTGTGTTATGTTTAATATTGACATGAAGTTCTCCTCCAGGAGCAGATTAGTGAAAACGCCAGAGGTTACAAATGATTGTGGCATCATTTTTTTTTTTTTTTAAATTAAGGTTTATGTTGAATCTTGTTTTTAAGAAAAGCAATTGTATGTCACAATCAGCTTATCCGGAAGGGCCCTGATGGCCAAGTTTGCAATCAACAGATATGTTATTAATTACAGAATTAGTCTTTCCTAAGGAGACCCAGAAAGACAAAATCAGACTTTACCAGGGAAGATTTTAACACCTAATTAGGATTGCTAAATTAATTGCTGGTTAATGCCACTTCCGTTATAGAAGAGAGGGCAGAGTTTATCCTGCACTATTTTGAGTGACCAAGTTCAAGCAGATAATAGCTTAACTTGTGTACCATTTAAATAACTTTTCCTCTATGTCTGTGTTTACCCTAGAGGAAACAGGGATTTTGTACACCCAAAGATTTTTTTCCTTGTTTGTCTTAAATGAAAATAGCGGTCTGAAGTGCAACTGCTTGGGCCACTTGAAACAGATTTCTTTTTCCTTAAGTTTCTTTCTTGTGGAAATTTTGCCATGATATAGCAGCTCATCCATGGTGCTCTACTGGTCATGCTAAGTCTCTGCATACTCATGGAACCCTTGGGGTGATGAGCTGGTACCCACTTTTCCATGCTTTTACCTGCTTTGCCTTACAGGGAGAAGGTGGATGATACTAATCATTTTATGTCTTTTAAAAATTACACTAACTTAATCGGTTGTTTTAATGTCAAGCAGCTGTGAGATTCCTGCTGCGAGCAAAGCCTTTGGTCTCCTGGGTGGTAAAGCTTGTTTTTGTCCAAAAGAAGTTTTGGGGATGTTCAAAACTTGATAAAAATAAACCTGTGCTCTTCACTGCCGGTCTCCTTTTAAGATGATTCTTCTCCATTTCTGGATAGGATGAAACATAGAAATGTGTAGTGTAGTGGCTGTTAAAAGATGTTGGCCAGTGCATGATAAATGGGTGCATATTCCCATAAACTTTTGCTTACGTTTTAGAGTTTGTAGACCTTCTGAATCCCCAGCCACGGCTCTGCAGCAAGAAATCTTGTTCACATTAGACTCTTGATGGGAAATATTAAAACCCACAGACTCTTCTATGTGTTGTATGCTAATTGCTCAAGAGATGCCAGCTCCTTGGGACTCTGTCCTTTGCTCCTGATACTAGAGAGAACTGCTTAGCCGAACCATTACATAGTTTTTATTAACTTGGTTATTATTTTTAATGATTCCAAATGTCTGTTTTTGTTGTTATAAAGTCACTGAAATGGAGGCGTTCCTTCTGATACCCATACTGGAAAGTGGGGGAGGGGAAATTCCCCTCCTTCATTAAATGTCCAGCAGAGGTCTAAAGGCATCCCATTATATAAACAAGTAATCAACAACTCCAGAGTTAACTAAGAGTAGGACCTAATCCATAAGAAGAGGTTTGGATTACAAATCCTACAGTTTGTGAGACAGAACAAATTAATTAATTTATACCATGTCAGAGTCAAGGAATCCATTTTTGGAGTACTCTGTGTACAAGTGTTTGAGCAAAGTTCCACATCCTGCAATAAATCCTCCATAATTCTTGATTCTAAAATTATACTATATTTGTGTTTTAAAATGCTTTTGAACTTGTTGCTATAGTTACACAGACAAGTTGCTTAGGGTATAATTATAACACCAAGGTGACACATTTTTACGTTTGGAGTGAAATAATTTTTAAAAGGTAAGCTACAGTGTCTAACAAATTTCAGTTACACCCAAGTGCAAAACGTGTGTGTGGAACCTTGTCCATTTCTGCCCACCGGCATCTTTGTCTATTTATACAGAGAAAGTCAACTCTTTTCTTGAGTCTTAAAATGAGAACAAGTAAGTACTTTGAAGTTTTTGTACTTGTCTTTGTGTACTCTTGTTAACAGACATTTTCACATATGTCCCTGGCTGCCTTTTAAAATTGAGATGCAGAAGTTTTGTTGAAAATTACTGGTTTTTATCGCTCTGTTTGCTGCCTTGTAGAAATGATCAGTCGTAGATAGGTGGCAACCTGAGGTTTCTAATTCCTGCACATATTGGTAGCATCTTAAAGATTAAACTCAACAAGTGAGGAGTGGCTAGCTCATTGGGAAGCTGAAGAAGCAGCTTTTGGTGTGCTTGATAAAGATGTCACTGACTTCTGTGATGAATTTATCAGGTACTGGTTAGATTACACAGAATCAATTTCTAATGGCAAGAAAAAAAGAGAAAAATTAAAGCAAACTGGAATATATATAGACAAACTTGTTTTGATTCAGAATTTATACCAAACAGAACAAAGCAAATGAAAACTTGATGCAAGAGAAGGTCCAGTATAACAATTAAGTTATTGTTATGTACTGGTGTTGTCACAATTAATCTTTTTCATCTAAAGTTCTAGATCTAGGGAAACTTGGCTCTGAATTTCACAGAGTATTCCGAAGCAACTTCAAAGCCAAGCTATAGGTCCCTGGGGGCATGACATTTAAAATAGGATTAGCCCAGTGGTGGGCTCAAGGAAACAAAAAATTTTCTCAAAGGAATTGCTGTTGTCTTTTTCTTTATCTTCTCTTATTGTCCAAGATTAATGGCTGTTTGACAAGAGCAAAGTTGAGCACTTTACTTCTCTTTTCTAAGTTTTAAAATGTATTAGTGTGGTACTGTTGCATTTGGAAAAAATGAAATCATTCCATTCTTTATTCTCCCCCCCACCACATACACTCGAATTGGTTTCCTGATTAATATTGAAGAACACTAAATTTTTAAAAGAGAATAAATTTTTAGAGGGTAATTTCTTTGCTTTCTCGAAGGCCATGAACTCACTAATTTTTATCTTCCCATCTGTCATTCTTTACTTGTCACCATCTCTGGGAAATCGGCTACCCTAGGGTTCATATAGAATGATGAGGAGGTACATATTGGAACAATTTTATTTTATGTTGCATTTTTATGTCCATTTGTGAGTAGATCACATTACTGCAATAGGTAATTCAATTACAGATATGTATGATAAATAACCAGGAGATGGATGCTATCAGAAGGCAATTCTCCTGGAGAAAATAATACTGTATTTGCTGAAATGTGAAATTAAATAAGTTCTAGGCAAGTGACAGTCAGGATTGAGCATGGCCAAATATTCACAGGAAAAAGAGCCTCTTTCAATCAGTTCAAATTCACCCAACATTTGGCAATGATACATGATATGCCTATGCAAAGAAAAAGCAGAGTCAAAGGAAAGAAAATAAAGCAATAAGAAAAATTCTGCTAAGCTGTGTCCTGTGAATTGTCTGCAGAAACATAGGATGATTAGTGCCTGGCTGTTAACTTCTCGGAACAGATGCGTTCCTCACCAACTGACCCCCAGTACAATTCCTTACAAAGAGCTTGCCTTTCTGTAAAGAAAACTGGAGATGTGACCTGTCTCAGGGAGCTGAACTCAGTCAGCCACCAAGGATGGAGCTGCCTGCTGCCAGGACTTCGCCGGGACCCGGTGCCAAGCAAGCACTCCGGATGGAGGCCAGGGACATTTATGGCTGGACAGGCTGCAGCCAAATGGGCTTTAGCATCACAACTGGCTGCTGTGATTTCCTTTTGCAATCACAGGGCCCAGATTTAGATCTGCCGTAAAACTTTACCGATTGTAAAGCTGAGAACATTGTTTGTAACTGGTGCGGCATAAAGCAAAAATAATCCCTTGGGATGCTAACCTCCCTTTGTTCAACGGACGTTGCCATGAAGCCATTGTTCATGCCAGTTGACGTGCAAGTCGGAACGGGAGGAGAAGTTGCTTCTGAGACACCCATCAAGTCAGTTCCTTGGAATGTGCTAGCTGTGAACTTGACTTTGGGAGACTTAGTTCTGGGAAAGCTGGGAGGAATAGTTACCAGGAGCCTGGGCTCTGATAGACTACTTGCTTAACTGGGCAGGGCACTTAGGATGGCAGCGGAGAGTTCCCCAGGGGACAACCCGCCCTCTGGGCTGGAGTGATGTTGGCGGTGGTGGCCGGCTTCCAGGCCATCTGGTGAGGGGTGGTGAGGGCAGGCCCCAAATTTGGGCCTGGAGGACAGGTCGAGGGGACAGTCTCGATGCAATGAGAGAAGCAAGCCAGCCAGACTGGCTGCCCACCAGGTGTGGGTCCCAGGCTGGCAGGTGGCTGCTGCTAACGTGCAGGAAGAGCCAGGGGGCCTGGGCCCTGCAGTGGGCTGGAATCTGTTCCTGGTTGGGGGCATGAGCGCCTGAGCTCATCCAAGCACCCTGTGTGATCCTGGCCCCGCCGACGGGACTCAGTCCCACCACTGTCTCCTCCTCCTGACCCCAGCCCCTTTGGCCTCTGTGTGTTCTCTTCCTTCTGCTCAGAAAGCTTCCCCCACCGCCCCACCCACCACTTGCCTGGGTAGCTCATGGCTTCCAGATCTGGCCTCTCAGAGGGCTTTCACTCCAGTGTCCCATCTTCAGAAAGTCATCTTCACATCATACTAGTTAGGACACCATCCCCTCCCTCTCTCCTCTCTTCCTCAGCCTCCTCTTTTTCTCTTTGTAGCTTTTTGCGCCAACCCAACGTACTGTATTGGCTTAAAGTCTTGAACCAATTTTGGAGCTTCAGAGCAAGACAATACTGCCCCTAGTGAATCTGTGTTTAGAAGAGCGCCTGGCACACAGGCTGCCCTGGGTTCAGGTGTGTGGTGAGTGAGTGAATGGGAAAATGCCTTTATGTGGTATGTAAATAGTACAGTCTGCGATAGTGTCCTGGATAAAAGCTATGGGTTAAAACTTTGGGGGCCAACCGTGGAAGCTACAAACTATTTAGGTGGAGAAAAGTGTTTTGGATACTCCCAAACTGATTTATCGACATCGTCTTGAAATATAGATGTCTTTGTGAGCCAAGGACCGTGAGCTTCATATTTCCTACACAGGGCTGTTTGCCCAGTTGTAAATGCTTGTTCAGTGAATCTGTGACCTTGCTGGACTGGGAGATTAGCATAAAACACTTTGTGTGTATTCTAATAGCTTATGTATATTAAAACATAAAAAAGTGTAATTCAGGGCTGTTTATTTACTGAGAATAGCAGCCCTTCCCACTGCCACCCACAGGCACAAAAATTCCAGGCACTGTATTGTATCCTCATGACATTTTCACACATTACAGAGACTTTTCGAAATTCCAGAAAACGTTTAGAACTATGGAAGCCTTTCTTCTTGTATTGCTGAGATGAGGCCCATGAGCCCTGTCGTTTAGTTGGATTTATAGATTTAATAAGCTGAAACAGATGAGTGGATAAACAGAGTGTGGTCCAGCCATACAATGGGCTACTATTCAGCAATCAAATGAATGAACTCTTGATATGGGCCGCACTGAGTGTGAACTTTAAAACATCATGCTTTGTGAAAGAAGTCAGTCCCAAAAGACCGCGTGTTGTGATTCCTTTTATGTGAAACGTCTAGAACAGGTAAACCTGTGAAAACAGAAAGCAGATTTGAAGTTATCTGGGATTGGGGCTGGGGATTGGTAGAAACTGCTAATGGGCAGCTGGGGGTTTTCAGGGAGATGGAAATATTCTAAAACTGGATAATGGGGACAGGCACACAACATGTGCATTTACTAGAAATCGTTGAATTGTACACAAATGGTATGTAATCTATGCCTCAGTGAAGTTGTGTAGTTCCAACTTGCTGCTGCTAAGTCACTTCAGTCTTGTCCGACTGTGCAACCCCATAGACGGCAGCCCACCAGGCTCCCCCGCCACTGGGATTCTCCAGGCAAGAACACTTAGCACCGAAGAAATTCAAAACCTCAAAATGCAAGAGGTACATAAGATGGTGACAATAATTTATAATGTTCTGAGTGGTTACAACATACCAAAACATTTTATCCACTTAAAAGAAAAAAGAGTTCTGGGGCATACTCTCTAAAGAGTTCTTTGAACCACCCATGGCCTAAACAAATCCTGGTGTGTTTCCTGGGAATTGTGTCTGTGTTTCCAGGATTTTCACAAAGCCCAGCGCTGACGCCACCAGATGCTGAGTGAGCAGTATCTCTTTGATCCCCAGGCACTTCCTGGGAAGTGTATCAGAGCTGTGATCTCTGTCCTGAAAACAAGCAAACCCAGGTTGTTTCCAGATGAGACCCAGAACCAAGTCAAATCAATTAAACTCATCTGACCCCTGGGCTACTCAGTGTTTGCTGCACACCAGTTTCCAGTTGTCTATTGAGGGTATTTCTCTTTTGCCAGTTTAAAAAAAAAATTTGGTGTTATTATTATTATTGGCTGTACTGGGTTTTCATTGTAGTGCACAGGCTTCTCATTGAGGTGGCTTCTCTTGTTGGGGTGCCCAGGCTCCAGGCACGTGGGCTTCAGTTCAGTTCAGTCACTCAGTCATGTCCAACTCTTTGCAACCCCATGGACTGCAGCATGCCAGGCTGCCCTGTGCATCACCAACTCCCGGAGTTTACTCAGACTCATGCCCATTGAGTCAGTGATGCCATCCAACCATCTCATCCTCTGTCGTCCCCGTCTCCTCCTGCCTTCAATCTTTCGTAGCATCAGGGTCTTTTCCAATGAGTCAGTTCTTCACATCAGGTGGCCAAAGTATTGGCCACAATCACAGGAAACTAATCAAACTGATCAGATGGACCACAGGCTTGTCTAACTCAATGAAACTATGAGCCATGCCGGGTAGGGCCACCCAAGACAGATGGGTCATGGTGGAGAGTTCTGACAGAACGTGATCCACTGGAGTGGCAAACCGCTTCGGCATTCTTGCCTTGAGAACCCCATGAACAGTATGAAAAGGGCTTCAGTAGCTGTGACTTGTGGGCCCTAGAGCATGGGCTCAGTAGCTGGGGCTCACAGGCTTAGCTGCTTCAAAACATGTGGAATCCTCCGGGACTGGAGATCCAACCCGTGTCCCCTGCGTTGGCAGGTAGATTCCTGTCCACAGTGCCACCAGGGAAATCCTCTTCGGCTAGTTTTATTGGTACATGGGCATCGCTCTGGGTGGCCGTGGTGGGTGGAGAATCTTGGAAAACATACCACCTCCTGGTCTCTTCAGAGCTGCAGGGTCTGGAACTCCAGAGCGTGGCTCTGTTCACCAAAGAACACTGCTTTCCAGGGAAGGGGCAGAGTGCGTGGTACCTGCTTCTGTATCCTAGTTCACCAAGCAGAGCATCTCCTTCCGCTGGTGAGGTTATTTCTGACAGCCAGAGCTGGTGGTAGGATGCAGGTTTTTGAGTGCCCAGAGCCGAAACAGTTGTTAAACTGGAGAGGGCCCTTTTTCCCCATTAGAAGAAGAGTCATTAGAATCATTTTTGGCTCTTTCCCTTCTGCTTTGACACATTCTGCAGTTAAAGCACAAGCTGAGATTCGGTTACGGGCAGAGGTACATATGAATTGCCTGTAATTTCCTTGCTCTTCGACTGTTGTCCCTGGATGGGAGTGTCTTTAGCTCTCTCCTCTTGTTTATGGCAACTTCCATCTGTTTAGTGCCTGCGAATCCTCTCTGCCTCCTGCCTCGGGGCTTGCTTGGCTCTCTCTTGGGCACCTTACCCTCCCCACACCAGCTGGTTTCCACATGGTGACTTTCCGTGGGAGTGTTTGCTTTGGCAAAGGCGGTCCCGGCCCCAGATACACTGGGCAGGAGATGGCCGGCTTTCAGAGCTCACATGCCTCTTTGCATTAGTGGTGAAGTATTGCTCTCCAGTCCTGGGATGGTTCGGGTAGGTGTTTGTACAGAACGTCTAATTTCTTCAGCCCTTGTAGTGGTCATATGCAGAAATTGAGATGGACAAAAGTTTTAAATTCTAGGGCAATAGTTTTATTGACCTCTTACCAGTGTAATTTCTGACTCGCTCGTTCTGAGTTTGCCTCCTCCCAAACTGGCAGCCTAACGTACACACAAATGAAGAGTAAAATTTATAAAATGACCATGTTTTTCTGTTACCAGCCCTAAATTATTACTCACCCTTGGTGAGTAGTAAGGAGTTTTTTTATGAGATTGCATTAATATTTCCTTCTGCTTATTTGGTGGCAAAGGAGTGGGTGACATTTATATTTTGATGTCACTTTTGGTGGCTTTAATTGGTCAATAAAGTACTGTTTAGGTGGGTACTTTTGGTAGTTATTTTCTTTCATTTGCAATGAGCTAATGTTCTCCATATTTTAAGGGTAATTGGTTAAGCATTCGGAGAAGGCAATGGCACCCCACTCCAGTACTCTTGCCTGGAAAATCCCATGGACGGAGGAGCCTGGTAGGCTGCAGTCCATGAGGTCGCTAACAGTTGGACACAACTGAGCGACTTCACTTTCACTTTTCACTTTCGTGCATTGGAGAAGGAAATGGCAACCCACTCCAGTGTTACTGCCTGGAGAATCCCAGGGACAGAGGAGCCTGGTAGGAGGCTGTCTATGGGGTCGCACAGAGTCAGACACAACTGAAGGGACTTAGCAGCAGCAGCAGCAGCAGCAGTTAAGCATTCAGTTAAAGAGATTGACTGGTTACATGATGAGAGAAATTTCCATCTTGCCAGGACAGAGACTTAGTTTGGAAACACAAGGAATAAGAAAATGATGCTATTTTTCTCTTGATTTAAGACCTCCTTTTAGAATCATTGTTGATTTGTATTGGATCTGAAAACTGGAGTTGATCGTAATTAAAGCAAGATGTAGTGTTACATACAGAATTCTGTGAAGACATTGCCCTAAGTGGGAAAAATGTATTAGACCATTAGTTTTGATGATTTTTTAAATTTTTTCCTAACATTTGTTTTTCTGAAAAGTGTCCAGATGCTAAGATCAAATACTCATTTCGGACAGTCTAGCATGTACCGGATCCTACTTTTGTTGGGTGGTTGGATCACAGGGAAGAGCCTGGAATGTTACTATTGCAATCCCTTGTGTCTGCTGACACCTCTTCCTGCAGTCCTTGTTCTGAAGTTTAAACTTGAAGTGTTTTTGACAATATGTCGGGGAAAGAAAACTTCTTTAATGTTTAAGCTAGAAGTTAAAGTCGGGCATTTTATTTATTAAGTTTAATATTTCTGGGCTGTAAGTAGAGAAGAAAGATTATGTTTGATGGAGCTGGGGTCCAGCCTGCAGATGTTGAAACTTTGCCCCCAAAGTAAGGTGACCAGATGTCCAATGTGGAAAGGAGCTTGCTGGACCATGATTTCTTGTTCTTTCTGATGAAAGAAACAACTGTTGCCCCTCCAGTATCCGCTGATGATCTTTTTATTCCCCCCCCCCACCCCCAATCAGAGGGATTCTTCTGCGGTCCCTCCTTATCGTGATCTTTCTCTGGTCAATTTGTCTGGTAACCCAGCTGCTTTTTTAGTAATGCATTTCTCCTTGACCACTAAGTTCTGAGCTGAGCTTGAAACTTCTGATCGGCCCTAAGTTTCTAACAAGGAAGGCCCAGCTCACTCTCTGGCCCTCCTGTCCTGTGTTTCAGCTCCTGCCCCCATGGGAAGGGAGCTGCCAGGCTTTCTTGAGACAGTAGCAACTTCAGTGCCTGGCTCTAAGCTCCGGGGGTTCCGAGCGGCAGCTGGATGACGTATCAGAGGTGTCATCGATGGGCATCCCTCATAGCTCAGTCCGTAAAGAATCTGCCTGCAACACAGGAGACCCAGGTTTGATTCATGGGTCGGCAAGATCCCCTGAAGAAGGAAATGGCAACCCACTCCAGCACTCTCGCCTGGAGAATCCCATGGACAGAGGAGCCTGGTGGGCTGAAGTCCATGGGGTCGCAAGAGTCGGACATGACTTAGTGACTAAACCGTCACCACCACCACCATCGACGGACACGCTCTTTTGCTCAGCCTTGTTCCTGGGCTGGTTCGTGTTGGCTCGTGAGGTCCGTCCTTCTCCAGGTCAGTTATAAGTATGACAGGAATGTGGTGGTGATTTAGCTCCCTCCCTTCTTTAGTTTCACGTCTGATGGTGCTCTCGAGCTGGGTGAAGCAGGC
Source organism: Redunca redunca (assembly GCA_006410935.1). NCBI lineage: Eukaryota > Metazoa > Chordata > Mammalia > Artiodactyla > Bovidae > Redunca > Redunca redunca. The sequence continues at coordinate 38,536 of SJYQ01006907.1, forward strand.
GTCGGCTTATTAGGCGAGAGAGGCCCTTGTGAGAAGGCAGTGGGGGCTTCTCCACCCCTCAGCCTTTCGTCTTGATGGTGGTGGTTGGAAGCCTTGGAGCTATGCCTCTCAAGGTCCTCCCTCCTTTCCACATGGAACTCTCACTTCCTTGGCCCCTGGTCACAAAGTTGGTGCCAGGAAAAGTGGGGATGCCTGAACATAGGTGTTTGAGGCGACAGTCTTTCCCACTCTGCCTGTCTACCCCACTTCCTTTACAATGCACGTCTGGAACCAGTGCAAACGCCTTCTGTGAATGGAACTGTGCGGCGGTTGGGGGTAGGCCTGGCGGGGTGGTGACGGGAGGGCCCAGGAGCCCTGCACGTCCAGGCAGGGGCTTATTGGCTGTCAAGGCTTTCCAAGCCGACTCCCAAGTCAGGCCTGGAGCCAAATTTACTTTTTGTCTGTCAGCTGTGATGGAATTTCTAGGTCCTATTGCCAGCTTGTGAAAAGAAATCATTCAGGAAACTGCAAGCTGGCAAGCAAGAATTGTAAAGGTTCATTCACTCAAAAGCTGATGCCTGCAAATGTTATTTAACTTTGAACAATTTCTCTGGGCCCACCTGCTGGGGTTCCATCTCCCTGAGGTTTGTGTTGGTGCAGAGGAAAGCCCTTGGGGAAGGGCAATGGTAGGCATCTTAGTAGACACGCCCCAGAGATGGTACCGGCTAAAGGACTTTCTAGATGTCTCCACCTCACTCATCCCTGATCCAGGCATTGTTCAGTAAGGTCCATTTCTTTCGAACTCCATGGAGTAAATAACAGTGCTTGGAGTTCAGCTGCTAAAACTCTAAAACCCAGTTAGGACTGTAGAGTCAGGTTTCACAGTGGTCGGACCCCCTGTCAATTCAGACACCTTGAAGACACTTTTAAAAAGAGTGTCTGTCAGTGAATTAATTGTTTTTTGAAGCAGGCTCAAGAAAGTCAATGCTTTCAACTTGGACTGTAGCTACAGGGGAAACTGACTTGCTAACCTGGGGAGGAGTAACATACCTTACGTCTTCGATTAAGAAGAAGAGTACTTCCCAGTGTCTACAGAGTATTTAAAAAAGGCTTCTTTTTCTCATATAATGAAAATAATAACAGAAGATCAAGCACTTCAGATACAATTTATTTGTACAGTTGATTTATAATATTCATTTTTCTCTTTCTGACTTACTTTACTCTGTATGACAGTATCTAGGTCCACCCATATCTTTACCAATGACCCGGTTTTCATTTTTTTTTTTTTTTTTGGGTGGTGAGTATTCCATTGTGTATATGTCCCACATCATCTTTACCCATCTGGTGATGGACATTTAGGTTGCTTCCTTGTCCTGGTTGTTGTGAATAGCGCTGCTGTGAACGATGGGGTACATGTGTCTTTTTGAATTATGATTTTTCTCAGGGCACATGCCCAGTCATGGGATTGCTGAATCATATGGCAGCTCTATTTTTAGTTTTGTAAGGAACCTCCATACTGCTGTCCACAGTGGCTATACCAACCTACATTCCCATCTACACCTGCTCCAGCATTTATTGTTTGGAGACATTTTGATGATGGTCATGCTGATCAGTGCAAGGTGATACCTCATTTGGGCCCTGAAAAGTGAAAGTGAAGTCACTCAGTCACGTCTGACTCTTGGTGACCCCATGGGCTGCAGCCTACCAGGTTCCTCCTCCCATGGGATTTTCCAGGCAGGAGTACTGGAGTGGGTTGCCATTTCCTTCTCCAGGGGATCTTCCCAACCTAGGAATCGAACCTGGATCTCCCACATTGCAGGCAGACGCTTTACCGTCTGAGCCACCGGGGAAGACAATATATTCACTACTGTGTGTAAAATAGATAGCTAGTTGGAAGCTTCTGCGTAGCACAGGGAACTCAGCTTGGTGTTTGGCAATGACCTAAAAGGGTAAGATCAAGGGGTGGGAGGGAGGATCAGGAGGGAGGGGATATATGTTTACCTGCAGCTGATTCACTTCATTTGTTGTATGGCAGAAACTAACACAACATTGTAAAGGAATTATTCTCCTATAGAAAAGAACTATATTAGATTTCTTTGTTCGGGTTTGTAGATGGGAGTAGTATGAGCTTTGGAGTGATTTGGGAAAGAACAGGCCAGATAAATATGCTTCATTTGATCTCTGGGATCCTGAGTTCTTTGGTAATCTTTCAGAAAAAAATTGCAGTTTTTATTCTTATGGTAAATGACTTTGCTGTTTTACGTTAAGAGGGAAGAGAGTATCGTGACCTCTCAGCTAGTGAGTGGATTGGAGGGGAGACTCAGCCAGGTGCACGTCTCATGCCATGCTTTTCCAGAGTTTCACCCAGATCTTTGTCCTCTACCCAAATGCTCAGCTCCGCTGGTGCATTGGTTTGGGGTCTCCATGATGAAGGGACACCGAATGGAAAAGGTTGCCCAGTCTGCCCCTTGGAGTGGGTCCATTGAGGCTGTGCCCATAAAACGAGGCTATGAGCTCACCCCCAGTGGTCTGTTCCTTAGAGTCTCTTTAACTACTGGTGGTAGTGTGTGAACTTTAATCCAACTTTTGTATCTGCCGCTAAATGCCTTTCAGTGGGCTTTTAATTTTTTGTTTTTAAATGAAAAGTGTATGTTCCCAGAAGAACTGGCTTTGGGACCCAGATTTTCTGCCTGGAGATTGTTGAAGACAGGGCTAAGTGGGAAGAATAAAAATCGTGATTGTAGGCTTGGCAAAAACATTGTTGGAGGCTTGGCAAAAATCATCATTAAGAGGCCCAGACAAAGGGCACAATTAGTGCATGGCCGAGGCTGGGCATTGATGTGGGTGGCCCTCAGGGCCAAGTGCCCTTTGTGGTTCTTTAATTGCACTTTTGAGTGAACAACCAGTCTAATTAAGCCATGAAAACTAGTCAAAAGCAGGCTAGGGAAGAATGCTTGCTTGAAAGAGTACGGGAACCCTTGTGTTTATCTCTGTTACTCTTCAGGGGAGTGCTACCCTTTCTATTTCCTTTTTTCTATTGGAGTGTCGTTGATTAACGATGTGTTAGTTTTAGGTGTACGGCGAAATACAGTTAAACATATACATGTAGCTCTTCTTTTTCAAATTCTTCTCTTCTCATTTAGGTCAGTACAGAATACTGAGCAGGGTTCTCTGTGCCATAGGGCTTCCCTGGGGACTAGGATGGTAAAGAATCTGCCTGCAATGTGGGAGACCTGGTTTCAATCCGTGGGTTGGGAAGATCCCTTGGAGAAGGGAATGGAATCTACTCGAGTATTCTTGCCTGGAGAATCCCATGGACTGAGGAGCCTTGTGGCTACCGTCCACAGGGTCTCAAAAGGTTGGATGTCACTGAGCATGACATTTTAAAAAGCCCCCCGTGAAGCAGACCATCAGCACCAGTCAGGTTCATTCCTGTATCTTTCCTCTATGTAGGAAGAAAATGATTTGTAGCCGTATTTCTGTCAAAGAGTTAGGCAGAAACTTTAAAGAATTGGTTGAGAGCAAAAGGAATTTGTATAAAGACATAACTAGAGGTGCACGTGAAACATACAACATGCATGTGTGAAATGCTTGACTTTTCTGAGCAATTGGGAGGTTGTTAGCTGTTTCCTTTTCCCACTTCAACTTTCAAATGGTTAATGGGGTTTGTTTAATTAAATGTTCCACGTTTACCTGGAGTGGAGGCCCAGGGGGTGTTCTGAAAATAGTATCAATTGTTTTCTATTGATCTACAATATGCGGTATGGCTTGCTTATCTTGAGAGAAAAGGCATTCAGTTTTATATTAATAATCTTTTTCAGATTATTTAACTGTTAGTTTTAAGGTGAAACATCCTCTGGATCTCCTGAAAAATTCCCTGTCATGAAATACTCCTTTACTGCATTCCAGAGGAAGAAGCTAGTTTCAAAAAGAGAAGCACACTTCTGTGGCTACCACAGTAGGTTGAAATGGGCCAAGGGGTAGCTGGGCTATTTTTAGCAAGTGCCAACGTATCCTGTGGTGGCTGATGTCCAATGATCCAAAATTAGTCATGGGATCTTGGCCACCACAATGTCTGGGACTCAGCCGATCAGTATGCTCAACATCTTTGAATTGTCAGCCTAAATCTACCACTAGGATTGATTGCTTTGGTCAAACAATACATCATTCTTTGCAGAAAACAAAAGGATTACTTCTCCTTGTGAGCTAAAAGATCAGAAGCCTTGGAATTACAGGCTAGGCAAGGTAGGTACTGAATAAAATTGGGAACACATTCAGGCTATTGGAAGATGACCATCTCTTGGTGATGAAGACAGTGAAATACCTAACAGGGACATTTTTATTTTATTCTGTTGGTGGGGGCATGAAAAAGAACAGCTGAGATTTTTTTTCCTTTTTTGCTTTGTTTACATAAAAAGAAGGTCAAAGGAGAAGGTTGATGGGGACCCTTAAGGCAGAAAAACCTTGGTCTTTCATCTGTAGAAAAAAGGGGGGATACAGTTATCTTCTGGAAAAGGTCTCTTCTTACACATGGTGCCCCCAGTCATTCTAGAGACAGATGACCAGTTCACTTTGAAAGAATTATATTTACATTTCCCCATGCCTAGAAAAAATGCTTCCTTGTTAAATACACACTCAGCATACAATTATCCTTTGCTGTGTTCATTGATTACTTTTTTTCCCAAAGGTTTTTCTGTTTGCTTGTAAAGTAATCCATAGTTGACAGAGGATGGGCTAATTTTTAATAGCTTTATTCTGACAAATCCTTTCTGTTGTCTTAATTTAAAGTGACATGGCAAATGGGAGGTGGATTTGATTCAAAGGAAGGGAAATGCACTTGGTTGGAGCACACTGTCTTATGTGTTGATTACCGATTGCCTTCTAATTGATATAACCGTTCCATAGGATTCTAGAATTTAGAAGACACAGTTGAAATTGTCCACTGCGTCTCTCTGTCTGCAAGCAGGGCCCGTTCTGAACCCTCATGGACAAATCATGATCTGTTATGTTCTTAAAGAGGGAGGTACCTTGGGGCTTCTGTTGTAACTCGGGCCATTGGTTTTCACTGTGGTCCAACTCCAGAGGAGCACTGGGTGAAGGGTGACATTTGGTCATCCAGGAAGTGTTTTCCAGAAGCTTCCTCTCTGTCCGACACCAGGCCCTGCTCTGGGAACACAGTGAGTGTAGCACAGAGAGGGTTTCTGTTCTCTTGGTCCTGGTTTTCCAGTGGGATATTCCTCACCTTGCAAGGCTGCCATTTTTCTCCGGTGTTCTTCAAGAAAACTTGCAGGATACTTCAAATGCTATTAAACCTTGAGGATTGCCTAGACCTCTAGCCAGGATGGGGTGACTGTGGGTGGAAGACTTGGGCGTGGGAACATTTGGAACAGCGTGCTCTGGTCTCCACGCCCTGGCAGAGCTTCCTTCCTTGGGCTAGAGGGACCTGAGGGGTTTGGAAGATGCTCTCCTAGCACAAACACCTGATGGTACTCATTCCAGGGCCCTGGGGAGGACCCTCCATCTGGGGTGCAGAGATGCACCCATCAGCGCAGATGTAGCCTGGACACGTGCCTTCTGATGCTCTCTGGGAGCAGAGAGGGCCTGACACCCAGAAATGCCTTCAGGATGACTAAGGGGAAGATGGGACTATCCATGGTCTTACCTTTAGGACCTCAGAGAAGTCTGCAGGCATCTATGTGGGATGGCTCAGAGATCTTCCTCATCAGGGCTGGAGGTCGAATGACTAGCTTTGTGTATGATTTGGATAAAGGGGTTTATGTCACTGGCTTCAAACATGGGACAGATTTCTTGCTGGTTTTCTTAGAGACAGAAATCACATAATCCACTTTCGTTGCAGGGCTGTCATTTCCAGTGTCTAGTGCACTCTGCAGTCAGGATAAGAAAGGAACCTGACCTTTCTTGAAATAGAAGAGCCTTGGGATGTGGATAGGGCAATTGGCAATGGAGCAGAGTTAGATAACTAAGCTGCCTAAGACCCACTCCTGCTCAGCCTTCCCGGGGATGCTCGCACCCTCTCCCTCTCTCTCTCTCTGATTTCCTAGCCCCTTAGCATATCATCCGGGTTTATGCAAACTCCTTCAAAGAGGGATCCCAGCCTGTTGGTCAGGATCCCTAGCTAGACTATGGTCCTGGAGAACATCATTTCTCTCTTCCACGAGGCTTCTTCCCTGTATCCCAGGAGTTCCCTTTCTCTGAGTGGAGCCATCATTGGTGGTTCTCAGACGTCAGAATGCCAGTGCCTATTTAAATCATTCAGGTTTTGTGCTAGCCTGCTCCATCCACCAGTTCTCATTGCAGAAGTGTTTGTGACCCAGGAGAATGAACTCACTCACTTCTCTTTTCTTCCTTTTGTCTTTTACGGAACCCTGAAAGAACAGCACCTTGTGTGGGGATAAATATGGGCCAATATCTCAGAAATAAAAAAAAAGAGACTATTATAAAGGAGCCCTTTTCTCTGCCCCCACCCCCCACCTCAGGATGTTGTTTGAGACTTAAAGAGTTTATCAATGATGTGTGTTGTTTCCTTTTGGATGGTTCATTTGGATAAAGGTGTTGATGGTATAATTATCCATCGAATTATATGCAGCTGTGAAAGTCTCCAAACATTAAAAAAATGTGGTTGTTGGTCTTAATCAGAGAAAGCAATGGCACCCCACTCCACTACTCTTGCCTGGAAAATCCCATGGATGGAGGAGCCTGGAAGGCTGCAGTCCATGGGGTCGCTGAGGGTTGGACACGACTGAGCGACTTCACTTTCACTTTTCACTTTCATGCATTGGAGAAGGAAATGGCAACCCACTCCAGTGTTCTTGCCTGGAGAATTCCAGGGACGGGGGAGCCTGGTGGGCTGCCATCTATGGGGTCTCACAGAGTCAGACACGATTGAAGCAACTTAGCAGCAGCAGTTGGTCTAAATGGAAGTATCTGAGCTCTCCTTGGGTCACCTATGATGCTGTGTGAACATGGACTTTTTATTTACACATGTGGTGGGGACGTCCCTGGTGGTCCAGTGGTTAAGAATTCACCTGCCAGTTCAGGGGACACAGGTTCAATCCCTGGTCTGGGAAGATCCCACATGCCACAGAGCAACTACTGAACCTGTCCCCTGGAGCCTGTGTTCTGCAACAGGAGAAGCCTCCGCAATGAGTTGCTGCACACCACAACTCGGCAAAGCCAGAGGGCAGCAATGAAGACCCAGTGCAGCCAAAAATAATAAATTAAAACAAAATCACATAGTCTGTCTTTCATGGTGTAGCCCAACACAGCAAAGAATCACCAACTTGCCTTTGATATAATCTCCAGAAACAGAGTCTCATTTAAGAGAAGCACAAGCTGGAATCAAAATTGCTGGGAGAAATATCAATAATCTCAGACACGCAGATGACACCACCCTTATGGCAGAAAGTGAAGAGGAACTAAAGAGCCTCTTGGTGAAAGTGAAAGAGAAGAGTGAAAAAGCTGGCTTAAAACTCAACGTGCAAGAAACTAAGATCATGGCATCAGGTCCCCTCACTTCATGGCAAATAGATGGGGAAACAATGGCAACAGTGACAGACTTTATTTTCTTGGGCTCCAAAATCACTGCAGATGGTTACTGGAGGCATGAAATTAAAAGACACTTGCTCCTTGGAAGAAAAGCTACAACAAACCTAGACAGCATTTTAAAAAGCAGACACTGGGATGACCCAGAGGGATGGTACAGGGAGGGAGGTGGGAGGGGGGTTCAGGGTGGGGAACACGTGTACAGCCGTGGCGGATTCATGTTGATGTATGGCTAAACCAATACAATATTGTAAACTAATTAGCCTCCAATTAAAATAAATGAACTTATATTAAAAAACAAAAAGCAGAGACATTACTTTGCCAACAAAGGTCCCTCTAGTCAAAGCTATGGCTTTTCCAGTAGTCATGTATGGATGTGAGAGTTGGACTATGAAGAAAGCTGAGTGCCGATTAATTGATGCTTTTGAACTGTAGTGTTGGAGAAGACTCTTGAGAATCTCTTGGAAAGCAAGGGGATCAAACCAGTCAGTGGTCAAAGAAATCAGTCCTGAATATTCATTGGAAGGACTGATTCTGAAGCTGAAACTCCAATACTTTGGCCACCTGATGCAATGAGCTGACTCACTTGAAAAGACCCTGATGCTGGGAAAGATTGAGCACAGGAGGAGAAGGGGACGACAGAGGATGAGATGGTTGGATGGCATCACCGACTCAATGGACATGAGTTTGGGTAAGCTCTGGGAGCTGGTGATGGACAGGGAGGCCTGGCGTGCTGTGGTCCATGAGGTCTCAAAGAATCAGAAATGAGTGAGCAACTGAACTGAACTGAAGAGAGGTAAAGAATACGGGGCTCCGGAACAGCAAGTGGGGCTTCTAAGCAAAAGCCCCCGGCACGTCTCTCTGTCTGTCCCACTAATCTTTTGACTTTGCCTTCTCCTCAGAGGTCACACTGGGCACTGAGCCTTTTGGAAACTATGTGGAGTCTGTTTGAACATGACCCCTTTTGGGTTTTATGGTGGTTTAGTTTCAGATAACTACTCTGAAGGCCACCCTTCCACATGATCCCAGGGAAAGTATAAAAAACTGAGAGTCTGGGTAGTGAAGTAGCAGAAAGAGAAGTCAGCCACACATCAGGCTGCCCTGAAAGAACTTTAAAACAATTAAAAAAATTTTTGTTTTGACCTCACCGAGTAGCATGTGGAATCTTAGCTCCCCAACCAGAGATCGAACTTGTACCCCTTGCGTTGGAAATGTGGCGTCTTCACCCCTGGACTGCAAAGGAGGACCCCCCACCCAGAGAAATTTGATCTCACAATCCTCCTGCCCTGCTTGGAGAAGAACTTTCAAGAGAATTAATGAATAACTGAAAGTCAGGTTCAGAGTTACTTGCAAAGGGATCCATGGAATTTTATAAGGATACGAATACCAAGAGGAGGCTGGAGTTTAAATACGAGTTATCAGTTTAATGTGAAAAAACAGTTCTGACTCCAGGTCAGTAGATACCTTAATCATGTTGGCAGAGGCCTATACATCAAAGTCTGAAACGTTTTTGGCATAAAGAACTTGCATGTTTTATTTTGTTCTAATTGAAGTTTATTATGTAGCTTTGGTTCAGTAGCTTCACCATGAAATGGAGGCCTCAGTCCTGAAGCCCTTGGGAGGAAACTGTGTTGCTGGTTGGGGAGCAGGCCGAGGAAGTGGGCCCTCTCAGCTGCCTCCCGGGGCCGGCCAAGTGGCTTCCTGACCTCTCAGCGAGGTGTTGACAAGCCTGGCCACCGGACAGAACACGTGGGGATGTTTACTGCAGTGATATGGGTGGAGGAGAGGTGAGGGAAGGCTGGCACCCTGACTCAGGCAGTTTCGCACCCAGGGCCTGGCTGCTCTCCCTGGATGGATCCTCAGACCAGCATGCAGCTGACAGCTGGTGGTGCTTTCAGAGCTGGAAGGCAGACTGATGGTGAGAGCCAGAACCGCCTGCATAGAGCTCTACAACAAGCCTCAGAGCTCCAAATAAGCTGCCCTTCTGCCTCTCCCTGGATTTTCTGGAAGCACCAAGATCTGCAAATATAATTGCCGTATCTTACAAATTACCTAATGGCAACAACAGCAAAAATAAACCCATGGAATTCCATCAAAGGCTTCTGCACAGCAAAGGAAACCATCAGTGCAATGAAACAGACACCTGTGGCATGGGAGGAAATATATTTGCAAATCATATATCTGATGAGGGGATAGTATCCAAAATATATAAAGAACACATGCAACTCAATAGCAAAAAGCCAAATAATCCAACTTAAAAAATGGATCTGAATAGAGGTCTTTCTAAGGAAGACATACAGATGGCCCACGTGAAAGATGCTTAAGATCACTGAGCATCAGGGAAATACAAATATAAATAAAAATGAGATAATATCTCATATCCATTGAAATAGTATCAAAATGACAAGAAATAACAAGTGTTGGTGAGGATGTGGAGAAAAGGGAACCCTTGTGTAGGGGAATGTATGTAGCCATTATGAGAAACAGTATGGAGAGTCCTCAAAAATTTAAAAATAGAACTATCATTTGATCTAGGTATCCCATTTCTGGGTAGTTATCTGTGGGAAAGGAAAGCCCTAATTAGAAAAGATACGCACACCTCCACATTTATAGCAGCACTGTTTACAGTAGCCAAGAGATGGAAACAAGCTAAATGTTCATTGCTGGATGAATGTGTGAGGAAGATGTGGTGTACACACACACACGGATGTGTTTCAGCCGCAGAAAAGGAAATCCTGCCATTCATGACAACATGGATGGCCCTTGAGGACATTATGCTAAGTGAAATAATTCAGATAAAGATATATACCAAGTGATGCACTTATATGTGGAGTCTCAAAACAGACAAACGAACATTATAACACCAAAACTCACAGAGATCAGATTGTTTTTTGCCAGAGGTGGGGTATGAGGATGGACAAAACTGGTGAAAAGTTTCATAAGGTACTAACTAATATATGTTTTTAAAGAAAGGAAAAGACTGCCTATCATAAAAGCTTTCCAGACCTCTGGAGCTGGGTCTTCCTGAAATTTCCTAGAGGTGCCTGACTCGCAGATCACATTGTATTTCTGCCTGGGAATTTAGGCAAACAATGTAGTGGTCTTATTTCTGGCTCTCAGCTCTCTTACCCTTTTAACCTTTCTCAAAAGAAAATTCATTACATTAGGATTGCCGTATACTTACTGTGTATAAAATAGATAGCTAGTGGGAAACTGCTATATATACTGCAGGGAGCTCAGCTTGGTGTTCTGTGAAGACCTAGGGGGTGGGATGGCGGGAGGAGGGAGGTTCAGGAGGAAGGAGATATATGTGTGTTCATATAGCTGATTCACTTTGTGGTACAGCAGAAACTAATACAGCATTGTAAAGCAACTATACCCCAATAAATTAAAAAAGAAAATACATTAAATTGATAAACTCATTTGTTTCTATGAACTATTTAGTGAAAATGAAAGTAAAAGTTGCTCAGTTGTGTCCAACTGTTTGTGATCCTGTGGACTATACAGTCCATGGAATTCTCTCGGCCAGAACACTGGAGTGGGTAACCTTTCCCCTGGGTTGGGGATCTTCCCAACCCAGGGATCGAACCCAGGTCTCCCACATTACAGGCGGATTCTTTAGCAGCTGAGCCGCAAGGGAAGCCCAAGAATACTGGCATGGTTAGCCTATCCCTTCTCCAGCAGATCTTCCTGACCCAGGAATCGAACTGGGGTCTCCTGCATCGCAGGCAGATTCTTTACCAACTGAGCTATCAGGGAAGCCCTATGACCTATCTGCTGTGTAGCAAATAGTCTGACCATTTAGTGGTTGAAGACAATACTTGGTTATTCTCTTTCACAGTCCTTTGGGTGGGCTGGGTGTTTCTCTGGGGTCTCTACTGCAGTTGTGGTCACGTGGCCACTGGAGCGAGTGGCCCAGTCTCATCAGAGATTTCGCAGAGCGGGATTCTCCAGATGGCTTCACTTGGACACATGGCCTCCCTCATCTTACAGGAAGGCATGGGTTTCAAGAGGCAGGAAACCCAAGTTTTCAGGGCATTTAGAGGCTGTGCCCCAAATCAGCTATTGAATATTCCCACTGTATTCTAATGCTCAGGGCAAGTCCTAGAGCTTGCCCAGATTCAGGGGGTTGGAGAAATAGCATGCTTACTGATGGGCAAGTGCCGAGGCTTTTGCAGAAGATGGTGTGTGTGAGGGAGGGTGTGCCAAGACCATCTGTGGAGAAGTACCATCTGCCACTCCACTCCTCATCATGTTCAGTGTATGAGAGCCGACAAAGTACATGCATAATCATTTGCTTAAGTCAATCATCCCCAAATTCGTTTCTATAAAGACAGGATTGGGAAGCCAGCACACAGTCCTTCAGCAAATATGATATGCAGTGTCCAACTTGCAAATTACAAAATGGGTGATCCTTTTCACCAAAATGGATTTTTTTTTAACTCCATGAGGAAGATCAGTTACAGGATTCCTTCAAGAATCAAGATCCTCTAAAACTTCACCATCAGTTATGAGATGCAGTGATTATGAGAGTGGGTTTTGGATGAAGATGGCTGGGTTTGTAACTCAGTTCTGCTAAGGAGCCAAGAAAACTTGAGGGATATACCTAACCTCTGTGCCTCAGTTTCCTCAAGTCATGTTTGGGTGTGAGATTTAGACCATAAAGAAGGCTGAGTGCCAAAGAATTGATGCTTTTGAATTGTGGTGCTGGAGGAGTCTTTAGAGTCCCTTGAATAGCAGGGAGATCAAACCAGTCCATCCTAAAGAAAATCAACTCTGAATATTCATTGGACTGATGCTAAAGCTGAACCTCTAATACTTTGGCCACCTGATATGAAGAGCCAACTTGTTGGAAAAGACCCTGTTGCTGGGGAAGATTGAAGGCAGGAGGAGAAGGGGGCAGCAGAGGATGAGATGGTTGAATGGCATCACTGACTTGATGGACATGAGTTTGGGCAAGCTCTGGGAGATAGTGAAGGACAGAGAAGCCTGGCATGCTGCAGTCCATGGGGTTGCAAAGAGTTGGACACGACTGAGTAGCTGAACAACAACAAAATGATGAGTTGTTCTTACCTCCTAGGGACCTTTGTGAACATTCGTGACTGTTGATGCAGGTAACTTGCCTGCTCCATTGTGATCACTTTTAATCTTAGCAGGTATTACTCTTGTGATAATTCAAAGAATAGAAATTCTCTCAACAGGCCATGATGTGGGTTAACACCTTCCTCTACTCAACAGCGTGTCGCACTGTGCACTTGGCTCAGACCCTCTGTTAGGTCAGCTGCAGAGGGAGTGCCCATACAGAGCGGAGGAAGGAAGGAAGGAAGGAAGGAAGGTGGGAGGAAAATGCGGAAATGGCTAGTACAAAAATAAAAATGGTTGTAGTGGAAATTGTTGCTGTAGTCTCCATCAAAGCAGGTATCACTGGACCTGAAGAATAAAAATGAAGGAAAGGTTGGTGATATCTTAGCCTTTTGTTCTGGTATCTTCCGCTGGCTGCTGCAGATCCTGTCTGAGCCTTGTTCAGGCTCTGGTCTCATCTGTGTAGACCGTATTGTGAAGGCTGGCCAGCTCTCTGCTTCTGCCTGGCCTCCCCTGATGGGAGCCCTGGGGAAGTGGGGGCAAGAGGACTTGTACCCCAAGAGGTCTCCATGAGCCAGCTGCAACTTTCCTTCCACCCAAGGCCTCAGCACCCATCAGGGACCCCCACATCACCCCTCTGTGGGGTGGGGTCTTGGACTGGGAAATGCTCCCTCCTGCCAAGACAGCAGGCCTGGGGACAGTAGCTGAGCCGGCTGTGACTGGCCCTGACTCTGAACTATGCCTTGCGTTTCCCTCCCCAGCTTCTCAGGTGGGTGTCACTGCTACCCCAGTACCCCAGGTGGTGGTTGTTTAGTCGTTAAGTCATGTCTGACTCTTTTGCGACCCCAGAGCCTGTAGCTCACCAGTCTCCTCTGTCCATGGGATTCTCCAGGCAAGAATACTGAAGTGGGTTCCCATTTCATTCTCCAGGGGATCTTCCTGACCCAGCGATCGAACCTGGGTCTCCTGCATTGCAGGCAGGTTCTTTACCACTGGGCTGCCAGCGAAGCCTGTATGTGGGTAGTCATCCGTTATCTGTCATCACATGACGCTCACGTGAAACACTCGGGGTGAAGCAGATCACGTGACTAGAAACATGACTGCGCTGATCAGACCCGCCTCCTGGCAGTTTAGTCATCCCACGTCACCGGCCCCTGATGGGGCTGGAACCAGGGGCCTGGACTGGCAGCCTGAAGCCCAGTGTCCTTCAGCCACTGGTGGCATTTGAGCAAGAAATCATCGCTGTTAAGGGTTTGCAGCAATTCCCTTAGAAATCAGGAGCAGTTGTGTTATACATCCAGCTCTCAAAACTGAAAGATTCTTATTTTCCATGCTGAAGTCTTTGCTGGGCACTGGACAGCTGGTTTATATAATGAAAGGCACCCCTGTGTGCTGTGAATTAGTTTTGATAAAATCAGTAAACTGTTTTACCCAGGACAGTCCTCATAAATGGGGTCTAAGATACATTTTATTTCAGACATATAAACATGCAATAGCTGTTTACTTTCTGGCTCATACACACACATCCTACTTGGCTTTCTGGCTGAATCCTCAACTTCAGTGTCCGTTACTACCAGGGTTTAATGCGCTTTTGGGAAAGAGAGGGCTCTTCTGACTCAGATTGATTTCCCTCTTCCTTTCATCATTTTTATATCTTTGGGGAGCTTTTGGTAGCAAGAACTTTGTAATTCTCTGTGCAGGAGAAATACAGGCTTTAGAGCTGGCCATCGGTGGTGTTGTTCAGTTGCTCAGTTGTGCCTGACACTTTGCAACCCCATGGACTGCAGCACATCAGGCTCCTCTGTCCTCTGTCTCCCAGGGTTTGTTCCAGTTCATATCCATTGAGTCGGTGATGCTGTCTAACCATCTCATCCGCTGCTGCCCTGATGCTGGGAACTATTGAAGGCAAACGGAGAAGAGGGCAGCATAGAGTGAGAGGGTAACAGGTCATATTTCAACAGGTCATAGTTTGGATGAGATGTGTGGCTATTACTGAGGAAAAAATTGCTCCTTTTCATTACTTTTTGATTTGATAACTCAAAGAGGTTCCCAGTTGTTTAAAATGCCCCATAATTCTTGAAAATGTAATTAATGCAAATATTGGAATAATTATTCTTCATGATATAACCCTATAAAGGGCCAAAGGGTAGTTACTCCAAATAATATAATTTTTGCTCTGGATTCAATTATTTCTGAGTTGGCAACTGGACGGAGACAGCAATGGCAACCCACTCCAGTACTCTTGCCGGGAAGGTCCCATGGATGGAGGAGCCTGGTAGGCTGCAGTCCACGGGATCGCTAGGAGTCGGACACGACTTCACTTTCATTTTTCACTTTTATGCATAGGAGAAGGAAATGGTAACCCACTCCAGTATTCTTGCTGGAGAATCACAGGGACGGGAGAGCCGGGTGGGCTGCCATCTATGGGGTCGCACAGAGTCGGACTCGACTGAAGCAACTTAGCAGCATAGGACTGATTTCCCTAATGTAACGTATTATACCTTTGTCCTGCCTCTGAGGATTCCTGCTTACAGAAAACAGATACCGTTTCTCTATCTGGTGTTTAGGGAACGTTGACATCTCTGAAAACCTTACCAACTCGCCTCTGCTTGCACTTCGCCCCAGGGAGGGCTCAGCCGAGACAGGACCTGGAAGCCAGTGGCTTTCGTGGTTTTCCCAGTGGCTGTGGGGGCCCCGGGCGTTTGGGTTCCTAGAGTCAGCACAGACATTGTCATTTAGAGATGGCGGCCCTCTCCCCTTCCGGTTCAGAATCCGGGTCTTTCTCGAGACCCAGCTCAAGACTGGGCTCTCAGGGAACACGTTTACATTCATCTTACCTGTTTCTAAACTTCTGTTGTCCTTGCTGTCTCTGCCAGTTGTTTCATCTGTATGTTAAGCCAACTTGCCAGAGTTTTCTTCCAAAGGGCCAGTTGGCAAATGCTTTAGGTTTTGGGGACTACGTGATCTCTGTCATGACTGCTTGGTTGTGCTGTTGAAGCATAAAAGCAGCAATTTTGCAGCAAGGGAAGGAGTGGGCCTGTCTGGATTTCAATAAAACTTTATTTATACAAACAGGCTACATTCCAATAAAACCATACAGACAGGCTGTGGTTCAGATCTGATCCATAGGCTGCAATTTTTGATTCCTGGCTTAAACCACTTTTTTATGAGTTTGAGCCATTGGCTTCCCTTGTGGCTCGGATGGTAAAGAATCTGCCTGTAGTGTGGGAGACTTGAGTTTGATCCCTAGGTTGGGAAGATCCCCTGGAGAAGGAAATGGCAACCCACTCCAGTATTCTTGCCTGAGCAATCCCATGGACAGAGGAGCCTGGTGGGCTACAATCCATGGGGTTGAAAAGAGTTGGATACGACTTAACGACTAACACTTAAACCATATGAAATAGCAATTTTTGTAGTTCAGAAAAGGTCAGGTATTGGCAGTTTCATAGGAGTCCAGCTAATATATTGTATACTTTGTTGTAAATCTCATTATCATTTGAATGTCTCATTTCTACTCCAAATACATCTGATTCTTTCTCAGTCTCTTGGTTTTTTTTTTTTTTAAAGTCTCCGTGGCGTCCAAGTCAAAGCCTGAACTATTTTGGTCATGCAACAAGTACATATTTAGTTCATGACTGATATGCAGAAGCCTAAATTCAAAATGCCTTCACTGGAAGACAATTGATAACTTATTAGATATACTTTTGGTTACCCTCAAATTTTTTATGTTTATAATTGCTTTAGTAGTAGTTGAAATTTGTTAAGCCTTTATGCTATGACCAAAGGGATTTTCACAATTGTTGTTACTATCTCTTTATTTTCTAGTGTGACCACACCACGCCTGATGGCTTACAACATGAGAAATCCATTCTCTCACAGATTTGGGGCTGGAAGTCTGAGATTAGATATCAGCAGGCTTGGTTCCTTCTGAGGCTTCAATGGATAATCTGGCTCATGCATCCTTCCTAGCTTCCTGGCTGTGGTTTCTTATAGTCCTTGCTGTGTCTCAGCTGGTAGACCCATTTCCCTAAGCCCTTCCTCAGTCGTCACATGGCATTCGCCCTGTGTGTATTCCTCTGTCTCTTATTAGGACACCAGTCATTGAATTAGGGCCCACCCTCATCCAGAAAGATCTCATTTTTTAAAATAATTTAATTTTTTTTTTATTGGAGTATAGTTGCTTTACAATGTTGTTAGTTTTTGCTGTCCAGCAAAGTGAATTGTCTGTATGTTTATATATATCCTATTTCTTTCTAAAGTTTTCCTTCCATGTAGGTTGCCAAAGAGCACTGAATAAAGTTCCTTGTGCTAGACAGTGAGTTTTCATTATTTATCTATTTTATGTGTTTGTGCATGCTAAGTTGCTTCAGTTCAGTTCAGTTGCTCAGTCGTGTCCAACTCTTTGCAACCTTATGAATTGCAGCATGCCAGGCCTTCCTGTCTATCACCAACTCCCAGAGTTCACCCAAACTCATGTCCATTGAGTTGGTGATGCCATCCAGCCATCTCATCCTCTGTTGTCGCCTTCTCCTCCTGCCCCCAATCCCTCCCAGCATCAGGGTCTTTTCTAATGAATCAACTCTTTGCATCAGATGGCCAAAGTACTGGAGTTTCAGCTTTAGCATCAGTCCTTCCAATGAACACCCAGGACTGATCTCTTTTAGGAATGGACTGGTTGGATCTCCTTGCAGTCCAAGGGACTCTCAAGANAACTCTCTTGCTTTTTCAATGATTCAGCAGATGTCGGCAATTTGATCTCTGGTTCCTCTGCCTTTTCAAAAACCAGCTTGAACATCTGGAAGTTCAAGGTTTACATATTGCTGAAGCCTGGCTTGGAGAATTTTGAGCATTACTTTACTAGCATGTGAGATGAGTGCAATTGTGCAGTAGATTGAGCATTCTTTGGCATTGCCTTTCTTTGGGATTGGAATGAAGACTGACCCTTTCCAGTCCTGTGGCCACTGCTGAGTTTTCCAAATTTGCTGGCATACTGAGTGCAGCACTTTCACAGCATCATCTTTCAGGAGCTTCTCTCATGGCTCAGATGGTAAAGAATCTGCCTGCAGTGTGAGAGACCTGAGTTCAATCCCTGGGTCAGGAAGTTCCCCTGGAGAAGGTAATGACTACCCACTCCAGTATTCTTGCCTGGAGAATTCCATAAACAGAGGCTACAGTCCATGGGATCACTAAGAGTTGGACATGACTGAGTGACTAAGTTGTTTCAGTCGTGTCCAATTCTTTGCAATCCTATGGACTGTAGCCCGCCAGGCTCCTCTGTTCATGAGTGGGTTGCCATGCCCTCCTCCAGAGGATCTGCCTGACCCAGGGATCAGACGCACATCTCTTATGTCTCCTATATTGGCAGGCAAGTTCTTTACCACTAGAGCCACCTGGGCTGCCCCTATGTATTTCGTACCTGGTATCAGTAGTGTGTATATGTCAATCCCAATCTCCCAGTTCATCCCACCTTCCCTTTCCTGCTTGGTATCCATATGTTTGTTCTCTTCATCTGTATCTCTATTTCTGCTTGGCAACTAAGATCATCTATATCAGCTTTTCTGGATTTCATATTATTTGTGTAAATATATGATATTTGTTTTTCTCCGGAAAGCCCTCATCTTAATGTAACTATCTACATCTGCACAAACCTTATTTCTGTATCACATGCCATTTGGAAGCTCTTTGGAGACATGAACATGGGGGACCCTATTCCTCCCAGGACCCCAGGACCCCATCTGTGAGGGAGTGATGTCGGGTTCCTGGTGGTGGAGATGACACCTTGATGGCATCCTGATGTTTGCGCTGCCTCAGGTTCACAGAGACTTTTCTGGCTCTTGGGATGGTCCTGAGTTACTTGCCTTGAACTGCAAATGGAGAGTTATGTTTTTGAGCACTTAATGAACATCTGCTAATTTTAACTTGCCTGAGAGCCACTTCTTCCAGACCAACTGCTTACAAAAGAGAGAAATCGTGCAGGAGACAATTGTGATGCCATAATGATGACTGATAAGTGATGATTTGCTGCTGAGACACTGACTCACATTACCTTCCCTTTGGTCCCTCTATATCTTTATATGTATTTACGTGATAATATGGAGGTACTAATGGTTTTGATTTCTGAGCTTTAAACAATTATGTACTATATAGAGTGGTTACAATTACAGCTGAGATTTGAAAAGTATGCTGTGAAATTTTCTCACTGTATCAATGTTTACAGTTCCTGAATTTCTATGGAATCCATCAGCATGATTAGGTTTCTCATTACAGAAATTTAAACCACTTTCTACTAAGGGAGGTGATGATAAAAGAGCTCACTGCTCTAATGGGACCACGATAAGATAGGACTCTGGAGATAGAGACAATATTTAAACATTTTAAACAACCCACAATTGCCAATGTGCCATATTTAGTTCTACTCAAATCTCATTGTCCTTTGTGGAGGCTCAGTTTGATTGTTATATCGTTCTCTTATGTATGTTTCAGCTTTGATTTTATTTTTCTCTTGACTGGAAGAGTTAATTCCTGTTTTATATAAATAAAGGACAGATTTCTACAGCTTCTTATTGTTGTTGTTCAGTTGCTAAGTTGTGTCCTACTCTTTGTGACCTCATGGACTGCAGCACACCAGGCTTCCCTGTCCTTCACTATCTCCCAGAGTTTGCTCAAATCTTGTCCATTGAGTTGGTGATGCCATCCAACCTTCTCCTCCTCTGTTGTCCCCTTCTCCTTCTACCCTCAACCTTTCTCAGCCTCAGGGTCTTTTCCAGTGAGTTGGTTGTTTGCATCAGGTGGCCAAAAGTGGCCAAAGTATTGGAGCTTCAACTTGAGCATCAGTCCTACTAATAAATATTCAAGGTTGATATTCTTTGGGATTGACTGGTTTGAACTCCTTGCAGTCCAAGGGACTCTCAAAAGTCTCCAGCACCATAATTTGAAAGCATTCGTTCCTTGGCACTCAGCCTCCTTTATGGTCCAACTCTCACATGTGTATATGACTATTGGAAAAACCATAGCTTTGACTATATGGACCTTTGTTGACAAAGTGATGTCTTTGCTTTTTAATACACTGTCTAGGTTCATCATAGCTTTCCTTCCAAGGAGCAAATGGTTTTTAATTCATGGCTGCAGTCACCATCTGGGGTGATTTTGGAGCCCAAGTGCCGGGAGCCAGGGTGAGGAATTCCACCCGTGACAAGGTCATGTGGGAGGAAGCCTGACAAACGCAAGGACGTGACGGCTTCAGGTTTTCCCCCTGGAATTTCCTGAGCATCCAAACCCCCAAAATAAAAATCTGTTGGCTTTTGTTCTCTGTTTCTCTACTCTTCTAATACACTCCGGAAAAAGTCATCTCTAAGCTTTGGTCTTCTGCATTTGAAAGGGATGTTTCAGTTAAACCTCCTCTAGTAGTTCTCTAGCTTGCCTAACAAGTTTCCCGGACCCCTTACAGCTTGTGAATTGCTTGCAGCCCCCAACCGAGAGAGACACAAAGCTTGAAAGCATCTTAAAGACACAGAACTTTTTCTAAAGAGTTAAAAACCATATTGGTGACGGGTTTTCACTGTTGATTCAATGATTGCCGCCAGGCCTCCATATTCTTTATCTTTTAGGCACCTGGGAAGATGTTAATCAATGTAAACGGGGTATGGGAAAAGATATATAGTAGTTTTGATGTTAGCAACACTAGACTTTTGAGTTAATTACTTTTCTTTTGTTATAAATCACTGTACTCCTTTTGCTTGTTATAAATTGTTGTATCTTTGCTATGTAAGAATGTAACTTTATTTAGTGCTTTCTGAGAGCGGCGCCAAACTTTGGAAAGATCAACACAAATAAGTCTTCTGGTTGACAAACCCTTATCAGAAGAAAGGTTGTAAAATGTTAATTGGCCCTTCTGGCAGAAGATGATGTAAATTACCTAAGACTTGTGTTTGCAGTCAGGTATGCAGAGAGAAAAGCCTGCTTTTGATAAGAGTCTAAACTGCTAACGCTGCATAACTTTGTGTTACCCATTGATCTCCATGTATTATCAAACATATAAATAGCCCCTTGAACAGTAAACGGATGGGACCAGCTTTCCAGACTAGTGTCGGGACCAGCTTTCCGGACTAGTGTCTCAGCCTAGTTTCTTGGGAATCTGGTTCTCCCCATGTCTCCTTCTCTCACCCTTTTCTCCTCTCCTTCCTCCTCCTCTTTACTCTAACTTCAGGCTGAATTCCCATCTGGAGCGGAGTGGTCCCCCAGGTCTACTTACCTGCCCCGGCTTTCAAGATCCACGAGAGAGAGTGCCCAAGGAGGGGCACTCTCCACTATTCGAGCGGGCGCCGGCGGCCCCACGTAGATGGTGCAAGCTCCTTGTCTGGAGCTTTATTGGCTTTCTCCGTAAACCAAGTTATTCAGCCTCTTTTCTCCACTTAATTTTCCTACTATACTATTTCTTCTAATCTCCTTTATATTTCTGTATAAGTTTTTCCTCGCCTATTCCGTCTCTCCTTCGAATCACCCTGGTTCCACCGGGGCTGGACCCCGGCACCCAAGAAAATAAAGTCTGTCACTGCTTCTACGTTTCCCCCTTCTATTTGTCGTGAAGTGATGGGACTAGTTGCCATGATCTTAGTTTTTTGAATGTTGACTTTTTAGCCAGCTTTTTCACTCTCCTCTTTCATCTTCATCAAGAGGTTCTTTATTTCCTCTTCACTTTCTGCTGTTAGAGTGGTATCATCTGCATACTTGAGGTTGTTGATATTTCTCCCAGCAGTCTTGATTCCAGCTTGTAATTCATCCAGCCTGGCATTTCACATGATGTACTCTGCATATAAGTTAAATAAACAGAGTGACAATATACACCCTGGTCATATTCCTTTCCCACTTTTGAGCTGTTCAGTTTTTCAAACCAGTCAGTAAGGTTCTAACTGTTGCTTCTTGACCTGATACAGGTTTCTCAGGAGGCAGGTATGGTGGTGTGGTATTCCCATCTCTTCAAGCACTTTCCAGTTTGTTGTGATCCACACAATCAAAGGCTTTCATCTCATCAATGAAGCAGAAGTAGTTTTTTTTTTAAATTCCCTTGCTTTCTCTATGATCCTCAAAATGTTGGAAGAATGGATCTTCTTTAGATTAGCTTCTAATAGATTTTAAATACTCTTTTATTAGCTATATAAATCAAATCACCTTGCCATTTACTAATTGCTTTATTTTGTAAAACTGCTTTTATCTTTATTTTACTTAAACTCAAAATATGCATGTGCATAGTAGTTTGAAAAAGAAAAATATTACTTTCAATCCATTGTTTAAATAGTGTTAAAGGCAGCTGCATGGTCCTGACTACTTAAAAGACTGTGTGAATTTAATTTCAGTGGAAAGCCAATTTGATCAACAACTGTGATGGGGTTTCACAACTGAAACATACAAGAGAGACTAAATTATGTTAAGGCTGGCTGTTGGAGACCAAATTTAAGCGATTTCACTTTCTCCTAAATATTAATTTCATAGTTATGATAATCCTCAGAGGCTTAGCTTTTCAGGTTAAAACTGCTCATTTTGGAAGCCCAGAAACTAAAACCATTCAGGAGAGTGAAGCATCACCCCTTTATTCTGCCTCGGCCCCTGTCCTTTCCTCGTTTTCTCTCACACACATCACCTGGCTGCTGCTTAGGCACGGGGTCCTTTAGTATGTTAACCTGATCTCACTGTACTCCCTGGAAGCTGTCAGCATCCTTGATTGATGATAGGCGGGTGCAGGTGCTGTGTTTGGCTGTGAAGGTGACAGAGGGGGATGAGGTGAGGTCTCTTAGAAGGTGTAGTCCAGGCAGATGGGGGCCTCTTATGCATAGGAGCTGCCTTGATCCCACGCTCTGGACCCTAGAGAAGGTGCAGGAGGGACTTGGGGACAGGTCTGGCAACAGCACTACTTGAACTTTACCTCTGACCTGCGTGAATATCAAGCAGACATTCCTACTGGTGACCTCCTCCTTCGGAGAGGCCAGACCCTCTCCCTGGAGTCATGACGACCATGGAAACCTCAGAGGCACCCTGTGGATACATTAGGGAGGCACTGACATCCATTGTTGGTGCAGGGAGCTCAGAGCCCAGTGAAGGCAAGAAAGTGCTTGAGTTGAAGAGTGTTCTCGAAGGACCTCAAGGACTCTTAAGAGGAAAAGAGGTTTTCCTTGTCATTTGTGCCCCAGAGGAAAGAAGTAGGGCCAATGGAGGAAAAATAAGTTAATAATTTAGAATCATAAAGGAACATTTGGCATTGGCTGGCTTGGAGGGTTCAAACAGATTTGATAAACTACTCAGCAAGAACATACAGAGAGGTGTTAAGTCCTGAGCAATCTGCTCCAAAGTTGTTACAGATCTATTTTTGTTTCAGTTCATATTCCAAAATCATGATTTCTAGACAGAGAGCCTTTGTTTATTTTTTTAACAAAATAAACTTTTAAATAAAATTTTAGGATCATTTTAGATGTACAGAGGAGTGACAAGATAATATAGAGTTTCCCTGTACTGTCTTACATTAGAATGCTACATTGGTCACCAGGAAAAAACAGCTCTGATGCATTATTGGATTATTATTACCTAAAGCCCGTACTCTACTCGAACTTCCTCAATTTTCCCCTAAATTGCTTTCTCCTGGGGTCATGTTCCAGAATCTCATCCAGGATCCCGCATTTTCTAGTTATTTGTCGTGTCTTCTTAGATTCTTTGTGGCTGTGACAGTTTCCCAGACTTGTTTGTGTCTGTGATGACCTTGACAGCTTTGAGCAGTACTGGTCAGGTAGTTTGTAGACTTGTCTCTCAGTTTGGGTTTGTCTGATTTCTTTTTTTTTTTGCTGGGCTACACTGCAGTTTGGGTTTTGAGGGGAGGACCACAGAGGTGAAATGTCATCCTCGGGGGTATCAAGGGTCTGGCCAAAGGCAGGACTTGTCACTCGTGATGTTGACCTTGAGGACCTTGCTGAGATGGTATAAAATATGGGGTAATATATAAATCCAGAGGATCTGGAGGGGCCCAGGGCCCTGAGTGAGCTCTGTCCTGTGGTCCACTTCCTGCCCTCATGTCCTGGACCCTGGTGTCTGTCCTTCCCTTTGTGCTCGTCCTGTCTTCTCATGTCAGAGGCCATCTCAGCATCCCTTCTCAGCCACCTGCCCCCCACCACGCTCCTGTTACCCTTTGTCCTGCTCTATTTCCTCCTCGAGGCTCATCACCACCAGCATCCTGTGGGGGCTGTATGTCTGCCTGGTGGATGTCTCCTGGCCTGGAGGGCAGGCCCTGGACCATGGAGGGTGTGCTTCCTTCACTGTACATTCAGCCCCTGTGACAGTGTCTGGCACATAGTAGGTGCTCAAAAAATATGGAAAGAGTAAACAAGCAAATGAACGAATGATTTGTCAAAAGAACGGTCATAGCCTTTCACTCACACTCCCCTACACCTAAGGTTAAAGTTTGGGGTGAATAAAGCCTGAACGTGGCCGTGGTGACGGCCCTTGTCAGGTACCACTGGTAGGGATCACTAGGCTTTGTGCTGCCCGCTTTTCTCACGAGTGTGTGTTCTGAGCAGTGTGGGCTTCAGTGATGCTCTTTCTCCAGTGCTTTTCTCCATGTGGGTCTGAACTTTGGCTCCTGAGTGTGGTGTGGCAATATTTGCAGAAGCACGCAGTCTAGGAGTATTTAAATGGGTTTCAATCAAGGAGATGCATCAGAATCGATCAGGAACGTACACTAATGTGGACGGAAGAGGGTAATGTAACTGATATGGTTGGTCCTGGAATAAACGATGCGTTAGCATGTAATGATCACGTGATAGGAGGCACTGAAGTGCAGTCCTGTTTACATGTGTGTGTGCTCAGTCACGTCCTCCTCTTTGAGACCCTATGCACTGTAGCCTGCCAGGCTCCTCTGTCCATGGGATTCTCCAGGCAAGGGTACTGGAGTGGGCTGCCATTTCCTACTCCAGGGGATCTTCCTGACCCAGAGATTGGTCTCCTGCATTGGCAGGCAGATTCTTTACCACTACGCCACCTGAGAAGCCCACAGCCCCGTTTACAGGCCAGAAAAACCAGCCCATGCTGGTCTCATCATGGTATTAGCTGTCTTAGGGCTCTGCTGGTTTCAGCACTTATTTGTGTGGATTTTACGATAGTTTGCTGGTTTTGGCTTCAGTACATGCATGGTGATTGGAAACCTATCTAAGGCATTTTTCCTCCCACTAAGGGATAGAGCGCTCAGTGACCAGCCTCTCAAAGCCTTCTTTCAGTGTTAATTATGTGGTTAGAGAAAATAAATGAGCAAATTAGAGAATTAGCACCAAATTAAAAGGATGCTGGGATGGCCACAGCAGCTAATTCAGGTTGTTTTCCCGTTTTTGGTGGTGGAAAGCTTTTTCTCACTTTGTGAGTTGAACCCTGAGTTGAACAATGGAAATTCAGGGTATTGTTCTATTTTAATGCCAAGTAAAAAACAGCTTTAAATTAAAGTTTTTTTTTTTTTGGGCACAATCCATCAAAAGCATTCTAGGCACATAGTAGAATCAAATATTTAATTTTGAAATGTTTTAGAGCTGTTTTTAGATTTCAGTTGAAAATGGGGCACATCACAGCCAAGCAGGCTTTGCAAACCATGTTAGTGTTTATTTGCACACTCTGCCTGTGGGTAATAACACAGTGGTGATTAGCAAAGGCGTGTTTTGCTGAGAAAGGAGGAAAATCAAACACAAACACAAAAGGGGGCACAAACTCACATAAATATTCTCAGGAGGATGGAACTCAATATCATATTTACGTCTTTATAATATGCCACAGTTCATTCATTGAGCCCAGACAGTGGGAATTCAGAGAGCAGGTGCCCAAAGTCCGCCTTCATTTATCCAGCCCCCAAAATAGTTTCTGCTCTGATATGGAATGAAAACAGTAAGTGAAGGAGAAGCATGTCATTCTGGTCCATAAATGCATCCGTGAGACCCTTGTTTACAATTTTTTAAAACTCCTTTCAACTGGGATTCATTCTCTCATTTTCTTAGTGGAGTGGCAATTTTATCCTGGTGAGGATCCGACAGGCATCAGGCAGTTCACACGTTGATCTGAAAAGGGAGAAGGTAATATCCGATCTGCAAATGAGGAAGAAAGAGCATCAAACAGATAAATGGGAGGATCTATAGAAATCCACAGGGGACCCGCTTATGGCGGTGGAGTTGGATGGATGGGTATCTCCAGGCAGTAGGTAAATTGACGTTAACATTGAAATGTTCCTTCTTCATTCTTGCTGTGTAAATAATGTGTCACTTTAGACTGATCCTTCCATAGGACATCTCTAGAGGACCAACTTAGTAAACATATAATGGGCTGGATCCTTGTGATCATTTGTCTTCCTCAGGTGTAAATTAGACACATTAGAAGATACTGTAATTTCTTAAATCTTGAAAATTGGTCAGATGTTATGCTACTTACGTTTAACTGTTAATTCACCTTCAAAACAATATACCTTTCACCTAAAGAATGAGCGAGCTGAATCAGGTAAGGGCCCATTTCAATCTTTAGAATCCATGGAAACCTAGATTTAAACTGAGTCACAGTGGCTCAGAAAGAATCTACCTGTAATGCAGGAGACCCAGGTTTGTTCTCTGGGTTGGGAAGATCCCCTGGAGGAGGGCATGGCAACTCAATCTAGCATTCTTGTTGGGAAATTCCATGGACAGAGAAGCCTGGCAGGCTACAGGCCATAGGGTCACACAGAGTCAAACATGACTGGAGCAACTTAGCCCTGCATGTGTGCACACCTAAATAACCCAAGTGTAAAAATACATAATGTAACAATTCCACAGCAAATGAAACAACCTGTGAAAGTGCTTAAGTAAAATATTTGTGTGACTGTCTTCTATATGTTGGGCTATCTGGGGAAAATATCCATCGATTTGCCCACAGTTAGTTTTTGTGAAAGAAATAGAGTTGCTCTGCCGTTTGTAAATTGCAAGTCATTTTTGAAGTTTTTGTCTGGTTGCCATAGTTACTGCTGGTGTTTCTCTTTCATGGGATGATGCAAATCATCGCTTGGCTTGACCTTTCTCACCTGTTGTTACCATAAACCCTGACCAGAAAGGGAAAAAACTCCTTTGTGTCAGTTTGCTTGCTTTTTGTGTGTTCTGAGCCTGCAAATGTGAGTTGCCATGCTAACAGGCAATCAGATGGGAGGGAGTCAGTGAGTCAACTCCTTGGTAAGCTGCAATCCCTCGATTTATTGGTGATAATATTTTCTTCATAATGAGCTGGGAGGTAACCTTTGTAAACTTTAATGATGCACAAAAACTGACTGTTTCACTGAATAACTATATTAAAACTCATCCTGTTAGCCAAGGAATTCCAAGTCATTGCTAGGCTAGCTTCATTAACTACAGAAATTAATTACAGACAAAAGTTTAAAAAAGTAAACTTCAAGTGACATTTTCTGGTCTAGATTGCACTCCTGCTATTTATTCCACTGCTTCACCTTCTCAAAGGTACATACAGCACGTCTAGGGATTATGTAAAGATGCAGACCCTGGTCCAGGGTTCCAGGATGGGCCTGGGATGATGCATTTCTCACAAGCTCCGGGATGATACTGATGCCACTAGTATTGAGCCCTCAGTCTCAGGAGCCATAATTATGCTACGTCAGTCTCCAGAGCCCTGAAAAGCCTCCCAGTAAATTCTTTTTCCTCTGTCATAGACATTTAGTGAACAGACCAGGCAAAATTGTCACTGAATCTCTCACTGTTCTTTATTTAAGGAAAAAATGTGATTATCCACAGGCATCACATAATTTGCTTTTCCACTGGTATTTGGTTATTTGAAATGTGATAGACTCTTCTCCCCATCCATCTAGCTAGATCTTGGAGGTTTTTCTTTATTGTACTTGATTTTTTTTTTTTTAATTGTACTATGACCCCAAAGCCCAAAGTCGTGGATATTCCTGTTTTAACATCATTGAGAAGTAAGTAAGTAATCAGGAACTGACATGACTGACCTTTTTCTCTATCTCCGTATAAAGAAGCTGCCGTGGGAATAATAGCAGGCTTTGCTCAGACTTCGGGCTTCTTCTCAGGTCAGTGGTGCTCGTGGTGTTCCCGTGGGGATATCATGCAGATTTCAGAGTCTAGTGGGGGGTGTGTTCTTTCAGCAAGGGTGTCTGTGGATCCGAGCCCCACGGTGCCTTGCAGGGTGTCCCCTGTAATCCATGAGGTGCCATTCCAGCATGGCCCCAGACTGCCTGGTTGCTGCTTCTCCAGCTGAGTGGCCAGGGCAGCCAGACCTGCTCCTCACCAGCTGGAGTGTTGGGGGTTTCCCTGCTGTGGGCTCCAGGATGCTTTGATGAGGCAGCATCTTCGGAACTGGTCGGTCAACCATTCAGTACGTGGAGGATGGTACACTACATCCTGCCTTTTCCTTCTGGGTTTTTTTTTTGGGGGGGGGAGGACTCTTTGGTTCACACAAAAGTGAGGACAGTTTTCTGAAGTTTTGAAATGTGCACCATGTGGCCTATAAGCGGTGTGACTGAGTGTCGGGGAAGATCGCTGAGAGCCTTTAGACACTGTGGGCAGGAGGGATCTGTTTCTCTAAAGAGTCTAAGCGGGTCCTCCCTCTCTCAAGCAATGGTGCTCCCGAATCCTTACCCATGGAGGCCATTCATGTCTCCCGCTGTTAACAAGATAACTCCTGCTCTTCATAAGTGACCCATTAGGCATGCGGTGTGTGTATGCGTGCATGTGAGCATGTGTGTATCTCTGTGTATGGTATGCATTTGCACATATATGTGAATTTGCATGCACATGTGAGTGTATGTATGCATTTATGCTGCATGAGTGTGTATCTCTGTATCTCTGTTTACAGATATGAGCATATGTATTTATATCTTTGTGTGTGCATGCATGTTTATGTGGTATGTACCATTATTTATGCATGCATGTGGCATGTTTTTCTGTGGTGTGTGCATCTGTGTGTATATGGTGTATTTATGAGTATATGTGTGTACATGTGTGTGGTATCTCTGTGTGTCTGTGTGTGTCTGGGTGGTGTGGTGTGTATGTGTGCAGGTGTGTGAGTGGGGTGCATGTATGTCTGTGTGTGCATGTGTGATATGTATGTCGTGTGTAGCGTGTATATGTGTATGTGCTGTGTGTGTGTGTCTGTGTGTGAACTTGTGCCTCCTCACAGGCAGGGCTGGAGTCGAGTCCAGCAGGGCCCCCTCTGGAGTGCATTGCATGATACTTTATACCCAGTAGGTGTACAGAAGATTTCTTTGGCTAAATTGAATTGAATGCATAAGTGCTGTCTGATGCAATTAAAAGTGATTGTTTTCAGATTGAATTCACAAATCTCCAACAACTCTGGTTAAGAAAGGAGCAAGTGAATTAATAAGAGAGCAGTTTCCTGTCACTGGTTTGTCAATGAGACACCACTCTGCATTTGATGGAGTGATGTCTGAATATTTAGTTATTTATTTATTTTGGATCTCCACTATCCCATGATCATATTCAGATGATTATATTTTTCTCTTATATCCCATGACGGTAATGTTTTTGGGCAGTGGATTTTATCAATTACCTAACAGCACAAGCTAATGTTAAATTAATACACCTTTATTTTTTTAACATGAGGCATAGAAATTACTGAATAGGGTCATTTTCTAAATGGGTTTTGACTGCTATTATAAGCATATGATTTGAATATGGGAGCAAAACATGTTGAGGAATCTGACTTGAGTTTTCCACATCTGCCAGAATGAAGGAAGCATAGGTCCTATCTTGTAGTCTTTCTCCAAGAGTTTCATAATATACAGCATTTAAGTTGGAGTAGAAATGAAACTAATCAAGATTCCAAAAAGCTGATTGTTCTGGAAGGAATTTTAAGAAGGCATGTATTCATTTGGGAAGATGATTAGGAAATAATTTGAAGGGATGATACTGAGAGGTGAATATATAGTGCTGTCGTAGGCAGGATGGGGACCCCACGGATGTCCCTCTGCTAATCCCTGGGCCTTTGGAATGTTAACTGACCTGGCAAGAGGAGCGTGCCTGTGCACTCAGTCATGTCCGACTCTTCGTGACCCCATGGGCTGTAGCCCATCAGACTGCTCTGTCCATGGGATTCTCCAGGCAGTTATACTGGGGTGGGTTGCTGTTTCCTCCTCCAGGTGATCTTCCTGACCCAGGGATCGAACCTGAGTCTCCTGTATCTCCTGCACTAGTAGGCAGATTCTTTACCGCTGCACCACCTGGAAATCCCAAAAGGAAGGTGACAGATGTGATTAAGTTAAGGGTCTTGAGATGAGAGGTTATCCTGAGTGTTCATTTGTGAGTTCAGAATGTAACCCCCAGAGTTCCAAAGGATAGCAAGGAGAGATAAGAAAGCCTTCCTCAGCTATCAGTGCAAAGAAATAGAGGAAAACAATAGAATGGTAAAGACTAGAGATCTCTTCAAGAAAATTAGAGATACCAAGGGAACATTTCATGCAAAGATGGGCTCAATAAAGGACAGAAATGCTATGGACCTAACAGAAACATGCTAAGAAGAGGTGGCAAGAATACGCAGAAGAACTGTACAAAAAAGGTCTTCACGACCCGGATAATCATGAAGGTGTGATCACTCCCACTCACCTAGAGCTGGACATCCTGGAATGTGAAGTCAGGTGGGCATTAGGAAGCATCACTATGAACAAAGCTAGTGGAGGTGATGGAATTCCAGTTGAGCTATTTCAGATTCTAAAAGATGATGCTGTGAAAGTGCTGCACTCAATATGCCAGCAAATTTGGAAAACTCAGCAGTGGCCACAGGACTGGAAAGGGTCAGTCTTCATTCCAATCCCAAAGAAAGGCAATGCCAAAGAATGCTCAAACTACTGCACAATTGTACTCATCTCACACGATAATGCTCAAAACTCTCCAAGCCAGGCTTCAGCAATATGTGAACCGTGAACTTGCAGGTGTTCAAGCTGGTTTTAGAAAAGGCAGAGGAACCAGAGATCAAAGTGCCAACATCTGCTGGATCATCAAAAAAGCAAGAGAGTTCCAGAGAAACATCTATTTCTGCTTTATTGACTATACCAAAGCCTTTGACTATGTGGATCACAATAAACTGTGGAAAATTCTGAAAGACATGGGAATACCAGACCACCTGACCTGCCTCTTGAGAAACCTGTATACAGGTCAGGAAGCAACAGTTAGAACTGGACATGGAACAACAGACTGGTTTCAAATAGGAAAAAGAGTACGTCAAGGCTGTATATTGTCACCTTGCTTATTTAACTTATATGCAGAGTACATCATGAGAAATGCTGGGCTGGAGGAAGTTTAAGCTGGAATCAAGATTGCCGGGAGAAATATGAATAACCTCAGATATGCAGATGACACCACCCTTATGGCAGAAAGTGAAGAAGAACTAAAGAGCCTCTTGATGAAAGTGAAGGAGGAGAGTGAAAAAGTTGGCTTAGAGCTCAACATTCAGAAAACAAAGATCATGGCATCCGGTCCCATCACTTCATGGGAAATAGAAGGGGAAACAGTGGACACAGTGTCAGACTTTATTTTTCTGGGCTCCAAAATCACTGCAGATGGTGATTGCCATGAAATTAAAAGATGCTTGCTCCTTGGAAGGAAAGTTATGACCAACCTAGATAGCATATTAAAAAGCAGAGATGTGCTTTTCGGCCAGAACCGCCATCTTCCAGTGATTCGGCAAGATGACCAGCACAAAGGGAAAGAGGCAGGGCACCCGCTACATGTTCTCCAGGCCTTTCAGAAAACATGGAGTTGTTCCTTTGGCCACATACGTGCAAATCTACAGGAAGGGTGATATTGTAGATATCAAGGGAATGGGTACTGTCCAAAAAGGAATGCCCCACAAATGTTACCATGGTAAAACTGGGAGAGTCTACAATGTTACCCAGCATGCTGTTGGCATCATTGTAAACAAACATTAAGGGCAAGATTCTTGCCAAGAGAATTAATATGCGTATCGAGCATATTAAGCACCAAGATAGCGTCCTGAAATGTGTGAAGGAAAATGATCAGAAAAAGAAGGAAGCCAAAAAGAAAGGGACTTGGGTTCAGCTGAAGCACCAGCCTGTTCCACCTAGAGAAGCACACTTTGTGAGGACCAGTGGAAAGGAACCCGAACTGTTGGAGCCCATCCCCTATGAATTCATGGCCTGATGGGTGTAAAAATAAAGACCTGGACTGTGCAAATGTTTCTCTTAATTGAGTAGAGATGTTGTGTTCAAATTCAGTGGGTAATGTCTTTTCAAATTTAGTATTTTTTCTTCCTGAAAAGTGTAAGATAGTTTGTTGTTTGGTATGTTCCATTTTTTAATAAACTGCCAGATATTATTTATAAAGTATTAAAAAAAATAAAAAGCAGAGACGTTACTTTGCCAACAAAGGTCTGTCTAGTCAAGGCTCTGGTTTTTCCCGTAGTCATGTGTGGATGTGAGAGTTGGACTATAAAGAAAGCTCAGCACTGAAGAATTGATGCTTTTGAACTGTGGTGTTGGAGAAGACTGTTGAGAGTCTCTTGGGCTGCAAGGAGATCCAACTAGTCCATTCTAAAGGACATCAGTCCTGGGTGTTCTTTGGAAGGACTGATGCTAAAGCTGAAACTCCAATACTTTGGCCAACTCATGCGAAGAGTTGAGTCATTGGAAAAGACTCTGATGCTGGGAGGGATTGGGGGCAGGAGGAGAAGGGGACAACAGAGGATCAGATGTTTGGATGGGAGCACTGACACAATGGACATGGGTTTGGGTGGACTCTGGGAGTTGGTGATGGACAGGGAGGCCAGGTGTGCTGCGGTTCATTGGGTCTCAAAGAGTCGGACATGACTGAGAGACTGAACTGAACTGAACTGAATGTAAACCCAGGAGTCTTCATAAAGGGGAAGTGGATGGATGTTTGCTACATGGAGAGAGGAGAGGAGGACGTGAAGTTGGAACAGAGAGAGATTTGAAGATGCTTTTCTATTGCTTTAAAGATGGAAGGGACGACCGGAGCCAAGCTAGAGTGCAGCTCTAGAAGCTGGAAAGGACAAGGAAGAACTGCTGTGTAGAGCCTTGATCGTGGCCCTGCCGAGGTCTTGGTTTCACCCCAGGGAAACCCATTTCAGATTTCTGACCACCAGAAATGCTAGGGAAGAAATTCGCGTTGTTTTACGCCACCAAGTTTATCATGATTTTTTCCGTAGGAAGCTAATATGTCACTTCGCTATCTAATTAGGAAGCATTTCTGGCTCAGATGGTAAAGTGTCTGCCTACAACATGGGAGACCCAGGTTCAATCCCTGGGTCAGGAAGAGCCTCTGGAGAAGAAAATGGCAACCCATTCCTGTACTCTTGCCTGGAAAAATCCCATGGATGGAGGAGCCTGGTAGGCTACAGTTCATGGGGTTGCAAAGAGTTGGATACGACTGATTTCACTTTTGTCCAAGGGCACTGAGTTTTTGGAAGATAAAATTTATGTTCAAATTATAATGCCAGTGGCCAATATTTCCCTGGAAGACTACTCGCAGGATGTATATATTTTTTAATTGATTAACACATTTTAAGAAGAAAAAAAAATTTAAGTACTTTGATGAAACCCAGAGGGTTTGATACCTGGTGGCTCAGATAGTAAAGCATCTGCCTATAATGTGGGAGACCCAGGTTCAATCCCTGGGTCAGGAAGAGCCTCTGGAGAAAGATGTGGCAACCCACTCCAGTACTCTTGCCAAAAATCCCATGGACACAGGAGCCTGGTAGGCTACAGTCCATGAGGTCACATGACTGAGTGACTAAACTTTTTGGATGAGATGCAGAGAGATGGTTCCCTCTGGATTATTCTCCCCCCCGCCTAAGGATAGTCAAGTTCTCCAGCCTAATCACATTATAGGAATGAATCAGTAATGTCCTTAAATTTTACCAAAACACACCTTAACCCCACATACCTGTGATTTTTTTTTTTTTTTTNTTTTTTTTTTTTAGTTCTTCAGATGTATAATTTATTTTCCTAAAATATTCTAGTGGGAGAATTCACATTGACAACCCATAACACACTTTCTTCCTCACTTTGCATATTTTTCTTTTGCATCTTGTTTTGATGAAATAAGGCAGACAGGTTTTTCTCCTTGGACTTGGCTTCATTTTGCTTTCCGTTTTCATTAATGATTCTCTTGCGTTGGCACACAGCACTATTTGGTTGACGGCGTTCTAGGAAAAATGCTTAATTACTGAAAAACTTTGACTGCAATTCAGGAAGAACATGCAGGGCAGCATATTTGTTCAGGTTAAGTTTATGTGATTTTTCAAAAATAGATAAGAAATAATCTGCCACTAAGCCAAATGGGCACTTTCATTGAAAGCATTTGGTTGTGAGCAGAGCAGAGAGAGATGGGATCTAAGGCATTAATTTAAAATACCTTAAAAGGAGAAGCAAGATGCATTGCTGGGCTCCTGCTGGCAGCAGACCAGGTTCTTCTTGAGGTCTGTCCCTGGTGCCAGAATACCATCCACAGCAGCAGAATTGAACATGAGGGTCGAGGTCTAAATCCACTCTCTGCATGGAGATTGCTCAGTTACTATGAACACTTAATTTTGAAAGTGAAAGAAAATAAGTCTTGATTCTGAGTTAGAAGACCACAGGCCTTCATCAGTGCCTACCCACATATCTCTAGATGAGTCCCTTCAAGGCATGAACCCCTGTTTCTTTATTTGCAAAATAGCAGTATGCATTGTCTGAGAGATATTGAAGGGCAGGGGAGCCTGGTGTGCTTCGGCTCATGGGGTCACAGAGTCGGGCACAACTTAGCCACTGAGACACAACAATATGCCCCTTGCTTCCTACTC
This sequence comes from Redunca redunca, assembly GCA_006410935.1. Classification (NCBI taxonomy): domain Eukaryota; kingdom Metazoa; phylum Chordata; class Mammalia; order Artiodactyla; family Bovidae; genus Redunca; species Redunca redunca. The sequence goes on from SJYQ01006907.1 coordinate 72,997, forward strand.
CAGATTCTCAGGCATGTCTACAGACTGCTAAATGTAACCACTTTGTAGGGCTTCCCACGTGGCGCTAGTGGTAAAGACCCTACCTGACAATACAGGAGACGTAAGAGTCACAGGTTCAGTCCCTGTGTGGGGAAGATCCCCTGGAGAAGGGAATGGCAACCCACTCCAGTTATTCTTGCCTGGGAAATCCCATGGACAGAGGAGCCTGGCGGGCTATAGTCCACGGGTTTGCAAAGATTCAGACAGGACTGAAGCAACTTACCGCAAAGCCTTTGTGAACTGCAATTTTATGTGTTAATAAAAGAAATGTCGCGATGGCAGTGGTTGGAACGTGGCTGAAGCGGGAGCAGGTGAGCTGCGTGTGCACTTGGGGTGAACGTGTTAACGGTCGAGTCTGCTCCCATGCCGTGAAGCGACAGAGGTGGATCCAGGCTGTTTCAGCTCTGCTCTCTTCTGGGCCCAACAGTTGTGACTTCTACCCTTTGATGTCAGGAGCCTAATACTGATGAATACTCCCCTGTCTTCATTCTGCCCATACTCCTATGAAGGATGCTTCCCGATTCCCCACTGTTCATCCCTGGCTAAGAGAGAGCGAGATGTCTGTGTAAGAAGAACAGAGAGGTAAGATGTCACACTTTGAGGATGGTACTGTTTGCATTTGTGTTATTATTTATCTTAGTTTCCTACACAGTAATTCAGCTTTGTTTTTAAACTGTATTTGGGGCATAGGTACCAGACAACTCAGGCTGGAGCATGTGCAGGTTGGAGGGTCTTTTGAGAGAGTTGGTGCCCTTGATTTCTTCCATCAGGGTGATGGTCTCCAGTGTATCAGAGGTACTTTTTCTTGTATTCTCAGAATCTGGAATGAAATTCAAAGAGAGTTTTCAATGTTGGAGAGTTTTCTTCCTTGTGGTTGCCTCCTGAGTTATCTAGATGAAAACATTAGACTCTGTTGTAAAAAGGATGTATCTCCTTGACTTAGTGTAAACTGAGAATAGGACAGGGTCTAATTCTGTATCACCACCAATAATGTAGATTAGAGGAACTTCATTCTATCTCTGCGTTCATGGCATCTCTTTGATGAGATGCACTCTTGCCTAGCTGTGGAAGGACTGTGTTGCATGGTGGGAAATTCAGCTATAAAGTTCATCACCCCAAGAGTTGAGTAGTCTATTATAATTACTCATTGTACATGAATTCCATAAGGGTTTGGATGAGCTCATTAATTAAAAAGCTAGTAATGGCTCCTGAGAGAATTCAGAATATTTTTTTTTCTCATAAACTTTCCTTTCAGAATATTTCTAACCCTGCAGACTGATACCAAGAAAGGCAGGACTTGATACTCATGGCCATAGAATGAACAATGAAACTTGAATGACTTAACAAGAACTTCTAATTATGTGTTTGTTGGAATTGGCATTCTAGGCTGAATGGATGGGGATTCTGTTCATTGTAGCAGTTTTCATTTGTTTTTTTGTTTGTGTAATGATTGTCACCAAAAATATTTTCCAAACTTGTTTAACTCAGTTCCTTGGATTGCTGAGATTATACTTGAAAATGTTTCTTTCCTGAAGGAACGGAAAGAGAATCTTAGGTTGAAATTCTTGTTGGGAGGTAAATGGAAAGAGTTCTATTATATACCAATACATGTAGAATATTGTTAACTTTGCATTAACTTGGGAAAAGGGTCCAAAATATAAAGTTTTTAAAGAAGCTACAGTTTTACTTATTTCAGCCATTAACTATAAATAGAACAGGGCTCACGAAGGATACCTTAAAAATTATCTTTTCATCCAGAGAAGAGACTTCTTTGCTAACTAAAAATAGTACTATATTGTGATGATGTATAAATGAGCTCTTACAAAAAACTTGAAAAATTCAGATTATGAAACGTTATTTACCTCCCCATAGTTTGTGCTTACTAATTTAGGAATAAAACATCACCTTTGAATCATATGTAATTATCATCTTGTAGGTTAAAATTTGTCAGATATCAGAGATTTTATGTGATCAGGTTCACTTTAATTCTCCCAACCAAGTAACAAACATTTATTATGTTATTACCACCCACCAGAGCGCTGGCAGCCTGTAAGTCCTTGGGGAACCCTTTGTCGAAGGAATAAATGAGATAGTAAATGAATGGAAGCCTGAATGTGTGAGTCTGTATGAGTTTGGGACTCAACATTGTGCCAGGAGCCGTGGGGCTAAAGTGGCATGTCTTCCAGTCTTAGGACTTTTTCGTTCATTTCTAGCTTTTAATTCCAGGTGCCATGAAGTTACTTTTTCCGTCACCCTGGCCTATCACAGAGGGTCCTTCCGTGGACATCTTTTCTGAAATACCCCATGGCCATTTCCATGAGAAATCCACTGCTTCTTCTCTACGTTTTTTCCCTTCCTCATTTGTATCCCTATTTGAAACCATATACTTTAGCTTATATGTTGGTTTTCTCTTGTCTTTTCCAGTAAGGTCCATGATTGAAAGCACCTGGTCTTACTAAGTAATATATCTCCAGTTCCCAGAAGAGTGAGTGGTAAATGATGGATACTCAGTAAATAGATAACAGTATTAAAAAGCAGAGACATCACTTTGCTGACAAAGGTTCATCTAGTCAAAGCTATGATTTTTCCAGTAGTCATGTACAGGCATGAGAGTTAGACCATAAAGAAGGTTGATAGTTGAAGAATTGATGCTTTCAAATTGTGGTGCTGGAGAAGACTCTTGAGAATCTCTTGGATTGCAAGGGGATCAAAGCAGTCAATCCTAAAGGAAATCAGCCCTGAATACTCATTGTAAGGACTGATGCTGAAGCTGAAGCTCCGATACTTTGGCCACCTGATGCGAAGGAATGACTCACTGAAAAAGATCCTGATGCTGGGAAAGATTGAAAGCAGGAGGAGAAGGGGACAGCAGAGGATGAGATGGTTGGATGGCATCACGATCCAACCATGTCATGTCATGACTCAATGGAATGAATTTGAGCAAACTCTAGGAGACAGTGGAGGACAGAGGAGCCTGGTGTGCTGCAGTCCATGGGGTCACAAAGACTTGGACATGACTTAGTGACTAAAGAATGAAAACAGCAACTCAGTATAAATATTTTGTAAGTGAAGGAAGGAATCATTTGAAGAGATACCATCTAGTGAGATCTGATTTGCACATATTTTTTCCCAGAAACCGAGCTTTAAGATGAAACTCTGAGACTTCTGCAGAATTTAGAATATTAGAATGATAACACCCATGCAGATGGGCTGAGACCACAGGACTGTAGGGTACCTGGCGCTCTGGAGCCAATATCCTTCCATCTAGCATTTTGCTGTTGTTGTTGAGGGCCCACTAAGTGCTAGACCACGGCTACTTAGTGCATCTTGGATGGAGGGTAAAAGCGGGCTTCCCAAGCCCTGTCCCCTCATTCTATTCCTCATGTCCACAGCCCCAATCATCACCTGCCTTCTCCTTTTAGTAACACAGCTCTGGAGAGCACTGGTGGGCTTCTCCTTGTACCTACTCTGGTGTGCATGTACACGTGCTAAATCGCATCAGTCCTGTCCGACTCTGTGATTCCATGGACTGTAGCCCGCCAGGCTCCTCTGTCCATGGGATTCTCTAAGCATGAATATTGAAGTGGGTAGCCATGCCCTCCTCCAGGGGATCTTCCCCACCCAGGAATCGAACTGGCATCTCTTAAATCTCCTGCGTTGGTAAGAGGGTTCTTTACCACTAGTGCCACGTGGGAAGCCCGTCTACTCCGATACCTTGTGCTTGATCAGAATGGGTCAATATTGCAGCTTCCTTGGCCTCTCTTCTCCTTCAGAGGCATGGATTTCATCGTCAAGTGTTGTTTTTCCCTGCTGGACCCATAAGGGTTCTCATAAGCATCCTCTAGGGTTGCCAGTGAGACTTTGTCATGAACTTCTATAATGTTCTTCATTATAATTCACTTTACATTTTTCCTTACCTTTAGGCTCTTGCATTTTAAAAGCTACCGAGGGCACCATAATGGACAAGACAGACAGGGCTCTGGAACCTCACAGAACTGCTACTGTGCCAAGGAGGATGGGAAGTTGCCAAGTAGCTGCATTGAAACAGAAGATGGATTACTGAAGGGAAGATAGAGAAGGTTCTAGAGTTTTTAGCAGTGGAGGGGTGGCAGGGAAGGCCTGAAAAAGGAGGCCATTGTGTGGTTACCTGCAGGAGGGAGAGGACCTAGGTGGAGCAATGGGAGACAGAGGGAGCCACCTGTTAGAGCTTTGGGGTGCGAGAAAGCTTGGAGCAGCTGAAGACCTGGAAGTGGTTGAGTTTGGCCAGCATGTGGCCCACAGTCAGTGGTGTGCATCTGTGAGATTCTCTAAGCCATCTGTTCTGCAGCATGGAGGACAGATTGGAGGAGGAGAAGACTGGAAGCAGGGAGCCTCTTTACTAGCTCATGTCCGATAAAATGATGGTGTTTATTAGAGAAGTTACAGTGCATGAGAACGAAGTGGTCCATTTAGCTGGGATACAGGAGGCTCAGTGTGCAGGATTCGGTGACTGGTGGATGTGGTAAGAAGAGGGAACTTCATGAAGGGAGATGATGCTGGTTTCCTGCTTGATCCTGAGAAGAAGGGCTACTCCGTTCCAAGGTAAGCGACTAGAAAAGGTGTATCAACTGTTGCTGTTGGTATGGTGTGTGGGGGGCGAGGGGGGGGAGAATTCCAGTCTTTGACTCTCAAGACTCAGCTGCTTGCAGTGACTCATCTCTCTCCAGTTGCTGTTAGAGCCTCATGACCATGTTCTGGATGTAATTCCCCATGCTGTCTTTCTCAAGTTTTCCTTTGTGCGGGGAGAGCAGCTTTCCACGGTAGGCATGTCTAGAGTGGAAACTGGGTCCTGCCTGGGTCACTGTATGGAAATTATCACAGGCTGTTTCTTTCCCCCCAAGCCTGAATGAGAATTTATGTCATGGGCTTTTGAGGCACCATGTTGCATCAAATGTGCTTCCCTGGTGGCTCAGATGATAAAGAATCTGCCTGCAATGCAAGAGACACAGGTTCCATCCCTGGGTCAGGAAGATCCCCTAGAAAAGGTAATGGCTAACCACTCCAGTATTCTTGCTTGGAGAATCCCATGGACAGACCAGTATTCTTGCCTAGAGAATCCCATGGACAGAGGAGCCTGGAGGGCTATAGTCCATGGGGTTGCAAAGTGTCGGACACGACTGAGTGACTAACATTGCATCAGATAGGGAATTCAGGGAATAACAAGAGACCTCAGGAGTGCATTCTTCACAAAGTAATAAGCCTCTGTAACCACGTGTAACCTTGTGTAGAAGGCAGGGAAGAGCAAGTTTGACAAGAGAGCCGATTTATTTTGAAGAAGGTGATTAAGGCATGTGTGGGAAACACACGGTGATGGCACCCAGATAAACTGTTAGCGAGAAGTCCTACTGCGCCAGATGGCATTTTCTTTCCAAGACTGCTCACACTCCTTCTCTCCAAGGAACTAGTTAACATGTAAATCTGCCCCAGATATTCTGGGATGAATTTAACCTGAAAGTGACTTGCAGATAATGAAGGCAAAGATCTGCAGGTCTGGGGCCACGGTAAAAACTCAACCTCTCCAAAGCACGTGCTCCTTTATTATGGCAATAAAACATAATTAGATCTAATTGTCATGGAGCGCAACCATGTAATTTCTATCAGTATTTCATTTCTGGTAAAGTGATACCTCTGCCACCTCACTAATTTCATCTTGTTTCTAACGAGTGTGGATGTTTTTCTATGAGGAATGGACACCTATTTCATTCTGTTATTGTTTGTAGCCAGCTTTTAACAAATACTCTGTAACTGGTTAATTTTAAAGGTTGTTTTGGCACAAGCTCGTGCTTCAGAGAAGTTGAGGTGGTGGGCTCCCTGTGAGAAACGTGGTGGTCTTGGGATGGCTTGTGGGTGGGACGCAGGTCTTCAGGGTCACAGTGTGCTCTTGGGAGTTGAAGCTGGTTGTGTTCTGGGACCTCACTACTGGGGTCTGAGTTTCAGGTGGCTGTTGGTCTTGGCTTTTCAGCACTTTGTTGGATTTTATTACCCTCTCACCATGTCTACTCACCATCTTTACTCTCAGTTCATAAGGGGCTCAACAAAGCTACACAGGGATTCCCCATCCCTGTCAGCTTCTTATCCCTTGTTCTGATGCCCTGAAGACCCAGGGTCTGTCCTTTTGCCCCTGCCCATGAGGATGCACTTCATTGTATATCACTATGGCTTCTTCCTTAAATGGGACCCTCCATAGTCTTGTTTCCAAAAGCTGAACCTTATATAAGATTGTCTAATGATAGCTCTAACCCACTCCAGTGTTCTTGCCTGGAGAATCCCAGGGACGGGGGAGCCTGGTGGGCTGCCGTCTATGGGGTCGCACAGAGTCAGACACGACTGAAGTGACTCAGCAGCAGCAGCAGCAGCAATGATAGCTCTTTGCAGCCCAAACCAAAAGTTGAAAAAAAAGGCCTTTTATATTGACATTAGGTTAAAAATTAATTTGAGAGTTAAGCATCAGTTCTATTTAATGAACTTAGAATCTTCAGTATGTATGAATACATTTTATAGCAGTTAAACTGAGACATGAACAAACCAAGAAGTCAGATAATTTTAGCAGCTCCTAACCAATGGTTTGAAGTTAATACATGTAACCTGCTAAGAGTGTCCCCATTACAGCTAATATAAAATTAAACTTTTACAACTAAATTGGCCCCTGTCTAATGCTGAATCAATCTTTAAATGATTCCAAAAGGAAGCCTGAATTATCTGGTTCCTTCTCTGCTTTCATCTGTCTGTAGCCATCATGTAAATTATTCTGGGTGGATGTGTTAATTAATTGTACCTGAAAGATTCCCATGAGGTTGAGACCCACCTCCGTAGCCCAAGGTGCCTTTGCGGGCGTTAATTTCATCTGGCTCTGATCGTGGTGAATGTGGAGAAGAGCTGCTTGCATGACCGTTAATCTACCTGGATACATTTCTCACTGCTCACTCTGAGACTCTTTTCACTGATCCCTGAAATTATAAACCTGGAAGTCAAAAACAATGGAGAAATAACGTGCTCCCCATTAATGAGCCTGCAGTGTGTCTTCTTGCTGCAGTTAGAAGAGGGGTCACGATCTTAGCTTTAGGAATCTGGTCTTCTCGGGAAAGACGCCAGTGGAGATGTGCTGGGTGCCATCGGCCCTGGGCCAAGGCTCTGCCTCCCTGGGTCTTCGGGCCTCAAGGGCTGGGATCAGTTGGGCGTGGGCACTGACTTTCTGGCAGCTCTAACCTTCTGGAAGAGGGAGATTAAGCAGCTGTCCTCCCAGTGCTTCAGGGGAGTTAAACAGACTAGAGTAGGCTTAACTGCTTCCATCGTGTGGAAAGTTCTGACAACCTGTGGACCTGTCCCCAAGGGAAAGATGAGCCTGTCACCTTTTTTTACAGACCATTTCTTGTTCCCCCAACAGCGAAACTATATCTGAGATCTCCCACTAGTAATTAGTGAAAATCACTGATGAAGTGAGGCCATAATTTGAAAGTTTGAGTCATAGACATGTGAAATATAATTAAAAAATTCTACTAAGTTGAATTTCTTCATTGAGTAAACTAAGCCCAAATGGGCTGTCTGTTGAAATCAAGATGCTTGTGCCTTCTGTGAACTATTAAGATGAGAGCTGGATCCAGGAGAGGAGGAGGAAATTGGGCATCGCATCGATGCTGAGTCCCCTCAATGAGAAATTGCTCAGTCATTATTATAGTCATCCTTGATGTTTCCAGAACTCTTTTCCTCCAAGTTAATTCATATTTCTGCCAAGATAGAAGATATATAATGAAGCGAAATTAGGCTTTTAATTCTCCAGCATTCTGAATTTTGTTGTGATATTTGGTCAGGAGAAATGACAGGGTGGTAAATTTTGATTTCTGTCAAAAATGCAGTTATTGGATTCTGCAGACGGTTGGGCATCAGGATGTTTGCTAGACCAAGCACAGGGGCCTTATGAAAACAGAGGGCAATGTCTGAGCCTTTGGAGGAGGCGACAGATTGAGAAGTGAGGATAGGATGAAAAAGAAAGCCAGTCTCAACCTTCAGTTGGCACCATGGCCTAATCCCCTGATGTCATCGGTAGCAACATGGCATCTCTGCTCAGGACTCATCAATGACAGAGCTTCCTATGGCCTGGCCCTTGACATGTTTTTATCCTCATTGGCTACTTTCTTTCTTGCGCCCGTGATCATCCACACGCTTATCCCTGAGCTGCCGGGTGGTATGCTTGCGCCTGCCTTCCTTCAGGAAGGGTTCTGCCCCAGTATCAGCTGCTCCGGGGCAACTCCACTGGCCGCTCCATCGGTGGTTCTATCCAGCATCACTGTCTGTCCCTCCTCACACTCTGTCCTTTCTAGCACTTTTCAGCACCCGCCATTGCATCATGTATCTATGCATGCATATGTTTATTCTCTGTCCCCTCGTGTGCATCCGCCTTCTGTGAGAATGGGGACTTTGTCCTGTTCCCTGTGCCTCTCTGGGGCTGGAAGACATTTCTGGAAAACAGTAGGTGCTTCAACATTTGTAAAATGAAGACTCTATTTGAAAGAATTAATAGTTGTTTTTTTTTTAATAGAAACTACAAAAATAAGCATTTGCGTTTTCTTGAATTAATAACATTAACATAGAGAAGATTTGCAATTCATAATCTGTAACCGGTTAACATCATTTAAGAGTGAGGTGTGTGTGCACACACTCTTGCTCAGTCACTCAGTCCTGTCTGACTCTTCGTGACCCCATGGACTGTAGCTGCCAGGTTTCTCTATGCAGCAGGTGGTATAGAACCACCTACCAATGCAGGAGACATAAGAGTCGGGGGTTCCATCCTGGGTCGGGAAGATCCCCTGGAGGAGGGCATGGCAGCCCACTCCAGTCTTCTTGCCTGGAGAATCCCATGGACAGAGGAGCCTGGTGGTCTACAGTCCATGAGGTCGCAAAGAGTCGGACACAACTGAGCACACACACAGTCCTGCAGGTGGAAGGGATTATAAGAATGTTTTGAATGCTCTCTTTCTTCCTCATCTCTTTTTGTTTGTTTCAACACTGGAGGGGCCAGAGGCCCTGTTTCCTGTACTGTCGGCTCTAGCCCAGGGATGCGTGCATTCTCTGTACTGTCATTATTTGGACACATGGAGTATGCAAAGCACGGTGCAAGATGCTCAAGGAGACGTCTTCTCTGGAGGAAAACTACTTTGCAACCCTGGTTGAATCGGGGCTTAGGATTCCAGCGTCCCTTTGGGAAAATGTCCAGGAAATCAGAGAATGAAGCAAGCTCTGTCCACTCCCCAGGCTCGCCTCCCCAACTCCCCTTCTCTCTCCTCCACATTCCCTCTGTATTTCATGACAGAGTTGCCTCTGTTTTCCCAGGCAGCTTGTCCCTGATGGCTGTGAGACTGAGCTTTCTCCTTTCCTTGAAGTTGGGGGTCACAGTGCTGGCGGGCCTCCCTCCAGGATCCGGGGCTGGTGTCGCTGGGAGCGTGCCAGGTGACAAGCTCAGCATGTGTTTCCTGGCGCAAGAGGAGACTGGCTGACCCTCGAGGAAGCCCATGGAAACTCTGTAAGCTTGAGACGCAGGATGTGTCGTGAACCGCAGGGAGGGAGTCCAGGCCAGCTCTCTGCTATTTCTGGCTTGAGGTTTGCTGTCCCTTCTGTTGGCTTGGACGTCACGTGGCTGTCTCAGGTCCTTCAATCATGTGAGCTCAGGAATGTGCAGGCAGAGCGGGCATTCTTACCCTGGGCCAGCTGGTGCCTCTGACAGGCACGTGTATGGATGAGAAGCAATCCTCAGGTGTAAGCACTGGTTGGTCCCTGTTGCAGAGGGCTGGGTGTGTCTGCTTTTATTTGCATGAGTGCTCACTCAGTCGTGTCTGCCTCTTTGCAGCTCCATTGATTCTAACCCTCCAGGCTCCTCTGTGCATGGGATTTCCCAGGCAAGAATACTGGAGTGAGCTGCCACTTCCTCCTCCAGGGGATCCTCCTGACCCAGGGATCAAATCCCAGTCTCTTGCATCTCCTGCCCTGGCAGGCAGATTCTTTACCACTGGTGTCACTTCTGCTTTTATGGAAATGCCAGTTAGGTATGGAAATGTTTCCTGGTCTCCACGTTAACAGCTACAGAGCAATAAACTCTGCCCTCCAGGAAGAACCATCCGAGCTGAACCCAGAGATTCGCTCTTTCCCTCAGTTCTTAACTCAGACCCATCAGATGCCTCTGCGGTATTGCCATTTTTATTTTAAAAATGACATCTTTAAGAAATTTTTAATTGAAGTGTAGTCGATGTCCTGTATGTCACATGTGTCTAATATATTGATTCATGCTTTTAAAGGCTACATTTCATTTATAGTCATAACACATTGGATCCATTCCCTGTGTTGTGCAATATCTTATACACAGTAGTTTGTACCTCTTCTAAGAGTAGAGAGTGAGTTTGCGCAAAAGGCTCAGAATCAGGTGTTTGTCTGTTTTAGCATCAGTGGTAGCTTTGAATGTTTTCAACGTTGTCCTTATGCCATGAAAAAATGCACATACCTGAGTTCCATCTTATGTATGGGAATTATTATAAAACCATCTAGAAATTAAACAGGTTGCCTTTTCTATACGTAGACTGTAGAGCTTTTTAAGTTTCTCCTTTTGGAACAGTTTGTGAAATATTCAGCTGTGTGTTCCTGCAAGCCTGACTTAGGGCAGATGAGCCAGCTAAAGTGAAAATGAAAGTGAAAGTTGCTCAGTCCTATCCAACTTTTTGCAACCTCATGGACTATACAGTCCATGGACTTCTCCAGGCTAGAATACTGGAGTGGGTAGCCTTTCCTTTCTCCAGGGGATCTTTCTAATACAGGGATCGAACCCATGTTTCCTGCATTGTAGGTGGATTTTTTTTACCAGCTGCACCACGTGGGAAGCCCTATTGTAGGTGGATTTTTTACCAGCTGCACCACCTGGGAAGCCCTACCATTGTCTGGAGAGCTCTTTTTTTTTGCCTATAAATGATCATTTATTAATCTTTTTGGAGGCCTGGGGAGCTCTTTATAAACATTTAGGTGCCTAGACCACACCCACACCAATTAAATCCAAATCTCTGGGGGCCCTGGTAGCAGCATTTAAAAAAAAATCTCCCAGGTGATTCCAAAGCACAGCCCAAGTTGAGAAGCACTGTGTAAACATATGTAGATTTTCATTTCTGCGGTGTATTGTGATTCCAGCAGGTTAGAGATTAAACTGTGTTAGCAACCCTTTTGACACAGTTATATGAAACTGCTAATGTATTTGTGAGTCAAATGTATTTTAATTGGAGAAAATCTGTCTAGAACATCGCTAATTAATTTTTTTTCCATGGTCTTTGTATGACAGCATTAAAATATAAGAGATTTCAGCTTCACAGAGCGGCTATTAAATACGTGTCTAGGTTTTTTCCGTAAAGACAAGGATAGTTAATTCTTTCACTAGGGGATTAATTTAGCTTGATCTTTAATGAACAGTTTAGCTTCTGAAGATATTGATGAAGTAGTCTTATGGAGTAAAGGCCCAGCTTAGAAGGGATGTGTTGGCAAGCTCCAAGAAGTCAGGGAGTGATGCATAAGGAAGAAACTAGATCTGCCAAGATTTCCCTCTTCTGAAACAGATAGCGTGGACCGGGCCAGGCACAGACCACAATCTGGAGTTATATAAGTGTCTGAGCTAGCAAATATTTTAGTGTTAGTATATCCCAAGTGTTGCATGGGATCTATTGGGTTGACCAAAATGTTTGTTCAGGTTTTTCTGTCAGAACCTAGATTGCTGATCACCTATCTTTTGCTCTAAAGACAACTGAAATATGCATATGTGCCTGTGTGAGTCTGTGTGTGTATAAAAGACTGTATTAAGTATATATACATTTGTTGTTGTTGTCAGTCTCTTCGTCGTGTCTGACCCTTTGCAACCCCATGGACTGCAGCACACCAGGCTTCCCTGTCGCTCACCGTCTCCCGGAGCTTGCTCAAACTCATGTCCATTGAGTCAGTGATGCCATCCAACCATCTCATCCTCTCTCACTCCCTTCTCCTGCCTTCAGTCTTTCCCAGCATCAGGGTCTTTTCCAATGAATTGACTCATCGCATCAGGTGGCCACAGTATTGGAGCTTCAGCTTCAGCATCAGTCCTTTCAATGAAAACACACAGACACACATAAATATAGACATACATTCATTCATTCGAGCAGCTTTCTGTTTGGAAACCCAAAGGAACTTTTCGGCCAACCCAATAGTTATACTAACAAGATGTTGTTGTTATTTATCTGAAATGCAAATGTAATTGGGTGTCCTGGATTTTCTCTGGCCTTCCACCCTCATAGCATCTCTGTGTGGCGTTTTTCCTCCATCCGCTTGGATGAGTTCAACACAGTCCCGGAGGTGCAGGGATGATATCTGGACCAATCGGGAGAAAATGAGTGTTCTGAGTAGGGTAACAAGGCAAGCTTTGATTAGAATGCACACACACAAGTGCTGGCGTGATTAAAACCTTTGGAAGGTTTAGAGTTTTGCCACGTAGCTCTGCATGTCTGTCTTAGGCACAGACGTTTTCTTGTCACTGGGAAAGATGATCACTTCTGAGGCCTCATGGGGATGACAGCTACCCACTGTCAGGATGGGTATATGACGACTTTAAGAAGGATGGAGTCTGAAGCATGTGTTGTGTTTAATAATGCATGATAATAATGCAAGACGGACTGGAGGATTAATCAAAACTTTGTCAACTGGTGCTGAATTGACTCAGTGATTTGCATCCGGCTCTGTGTGGTCGGCCTGTTGACAATAACTTACTCAAAAACAATGGCTTTGGAATTCCTCCTTAATTGCATATGTTGTGCTGTAGGGTGATACACAAGATATTAAAATATGAGTAACAGATGGATGCCGGCTAACGGAGCTTCACATCGCATATATTTTCTCCTGATTGTTTTCTATTGACTTATATTCCTATTCCTGTAAAATAGAGCTTTTCTTTTTCAGGACAGCACTGATTTCACCCTTTTCCCCCCTAACTTTCCTACACTTTCTGATCTCTGTTTCTTCTTGTAACCTTCCTGTGGGATAGAAGAGGCTCAGTACCCTGGATTTTGGACTTTGGTTTTTGTTATTAGTGGGTGGAAGTTGATGATACATAACGAGGTTGAGATACTTAAGAGTGATTTTTGTATTTTGATGACTGTGGTTTTGTTATTTATCAGCCATGGCTGTAGTTCCCTTATCCTTAGTGATAACAGAAGACTAAAATATTGAAGAATTAAAGTGTCATTTCTAGACTGTGAGAAAATAAATCAGTCCATTATTTAGAGAGCCTAATGTATATAATGGTTTCCCAGGTGGCTGACTGGTAAAGAATCTACCTGCCAATATAGGAGGCAAAGGAATTGGGGGCTCAATCACGGGGTCATGAAGATCCGCTGGGGGAAGAAATGGCAACCCACTCCAGTAACACTTACTTGGAAAATGCCATGGACAGAGGAGCCTGGCAGGCTATAGTCCATGGGGTCACAAAAGGGTTGGACACAACTTAGTGGCTAAATAACAGCAACAACTGAATGTAAGACGTTAACTAATATTCAGAGACATAGCGGGTGTTTCTCTGACTTCAATAGCTTGCAGTTTAATGGGGGAAGAAGAAAACATATATCCAGATAATTAGATCAATGAGGCATTCTTCCTGTTCCATAGGCAAGCTTTCTTTGTGCCATTACTAATGGTTTAATTCCTGTGATTTTTGCAGTGCGTTCATTGCCAAATACATCCATTCTTTTCATTCATTCCTTTTGGCATTCGTTGGCTTTTTTTAAATATGGGAAAATTAACTCAGGTGGGGATAGAAAGAGAATAAAGAAACTGCCATAAACTAGTTGAAGTTTTTCCTTAAAATCAGCTTTTCGATTGCTCCATAAAGGTTTGTGAAGTTTTAGGAGTAGTAATGCTTGGTATTCCGGTGAAGTCTCCTGGTGGTGGTGGGCACAGGTAGGGGGCAGCCATCCCTTTTGATGATCAATGTTCCCACCTTCCTGGCTCCACCAGGTGGCGCCACAGAAACACCAGCATCCTTGCACCCTTGGGAGCCAGTGGGACCTTTCTGTGCTTGTACTTACACCCACTGCTTCGTGTTTACTCATTGGGTTGTGGTATTAGCATAATTGCTGCACACATATCTTGCCATTACATTCCTTTAGCTTGCAGTAACTAATACCTCTGTTTGACAGAGTGAATTCTGTAACTGTTAATCGTATACACAAAACAAATACAGAACAAAAACATACGTGAACTACAGTATACCCAGCCAAGCTCCAACCATGCTAAACCTCGCCTTTTGTATTATGCTCCAGCCTTGAGTCATGATGACCCCAGGCGTGATGTGTTTTTTTGGGTTAGAGTTGATTCTTGTCATACTTGGATGGCATACCCGTGGGAATTGAGCAGCTACAGAGAATGCCTGTTGAAGATTTTGTGATCTGAGGCTTGTCTACTTTACATGCTACTTTGCTCCCTGGTGCCATACTGTGGGCTGAGAAACAGACACCATGGACCTCTCATCTCCCTAATGGCCCTGCCTCCGTGACAAAATGCCTTTTGTGTTAGAATCCACCCAGAAGTCTGAGTGGGTTGAAGAATAACTGTGACTCTGCCTTTTAAAAAAATGTCATAGCTTCTAGAAATTTGTTTTACAGTTTTAAAAATTTATTTCTGAACTAAAATAAAATATGACAGAGTTCAGTGTAATTTTCTCCAAAGAGCTGGGTGGAGAGTGAACTGAAAGTCATTTTCCTTTCTGGTGGCATTGCTATATTTTAGACCTTGTGTGTTTATTTATGATAATGATGCTCTCAGATGGATTGTTGTAATTGTGCTGTGATTCTAGAAACTCTCTTTTGAATATAGGTAACAAACGCATCTTTGAGGGCTTCCCTGGTGGCTCAGATGTTAAAGAACCTGTCTGCAGTGCAGGAGACCCAAATTCAACCCCTGGGTCAGGCAGATCCCCTGGAGAAGGGAATGGCAACCAAGAATACTCCAATATTCTTGCCTGGAAAAATCCCATGGACAGAGGAGCCTGGCAGACTACAGTCCATGGGGCCACAAAGATTTGGACACGACAGAGTGACTGACACACGCTCATACACACACATGCATCTTGGACTGTGGGCTCTGAATTTCTACTCTGTGGGTAGTGATTGAACCCAATTTCAGGAAATGATTTCTCAGTTCTGGATGAATAGATAAGACATTTCATCGGGGGTAATTTTGCATTAAGTGTTGTAAGATTCCTTGGTTGACAGCAGAGAGCTTGGGAACACCTGAAACCTCTTTCTGAGCATTTCCCATCTGACAGGTTTCAAAGGGAAACGAAAGGACAGAAGCCGAAGCCAAGCCCAAGGCCAAGTACAGGAGTGCTTCCTGCCCCTGTGCCCAGTCCCAGCTTAGTCGCCATCTTCTGTCCTATTCCCACTTCATTTCCTCTTCTAACAGTGGAAACAGTGTCAGCCTTTAGTTTTTGGGCTCCAAAATCACTGCAGATGGTGACTGCAGCCATGATATTAAAAGACACTTACTCCTTGGAAGAAAAGTTATGACCAACCTAGACAGCATATTGAAAAGCAGAGACATTACTTTGCCAACAAAGGTCTGTCTAGTCAAGGCTATGGTTTTTCCTATGGTCATGTATGGATGTGAGAGTTGGACTGTGAAGAAAGCTGAGCACCGAAGAATTGATGCTTTTGAACTGTGGTGTTGGAGAAGACTCTTGAGAGTCCCTTGGACTGCAAGGAGATCCAACCAGTCCACTCTAAAGGAAATCAGTCCTGGGTGTTCTTTGGAAGGAATGATGCTAAAGCTGTAACTCCAGTACTTTGGCCACCTCATGCGAAGAGTTGATCCATTGGAAAAGACTCTGATGCTGGGAGGGATTGGGGGCAGGAGGAGAAGGGGATGACAGAGGATGAGATGGCTGGATGGCATCACCGACTGGATGGACGTGAGTTTGAGTGAACTCGGGGAGTTGGTGTTGGACAGGGAGGCCTGGTGTGCTGCGATTCATGGGGTTACAAAGAGTCGGACACGACTGAGCGACTGAACTGAACTGAACTCCTCACTTCCATCCGAAACGGACATATTTGTTGTTAGAATAGGAACTTGGTCCTTAAGCAGCCAAAGCTTGCTTCTTCACACTTTTCCCTGCAAACTTCTGCCTCAATCTGGACCCCTTCTCTATTGCGGAAAGGGCTATCTGGGTGAAAGATCATCCAACATATATGTATACATATGAACAAACAAACAAATATGGGAGTGCAGAGGCCAACCAACATGTAGCTCCCCAGTGTCCAGCACTCTCAGGCTTCGGGGCTGATGCCTGGCTTCTCAGGCTAGGCTGCCGTGAGAACAGGGAAGATACTGGTGTTCACCTTAGTTCCTGAGACATGGAGCCAGAGAGAGCTGCTGACCTGCCCAGCTCTGGAGTGCCTATTGCTTTCACTTCCTGCCTCCCTCATCTCCTTACCTCTCTGACCCAGTGGAAAAGAAATCCTTTACTAGAGCTTAGTGACATGTCTGCCTCCTGGAACACACCTGTTGAAAACACACTTGAACTTGAGCAGATCAGGAAGGATGACTGGGAGGAGCCAGGAGCATCCTGGGACAACATCCTTCATCTTTGGCCAGCTTCTTTCTTGTCCTGAGTGAAGAGTTGGCCAAGGAACCCATGATAGCCCATCGCACATGTAAGGTAACCATGACTCTCTGATGATAGAAGAATGTGATAAATGGTTCTCCTCAATTTTAGATAGTCAAAGCTATGCAGCTTTTCCAGTAGTCATGTATGGATGTGAGAGATGGATCACAAAGAAGGCTGAGCACTGAAGAATTGATGCTTTCAAACTGTGCTGCTGGAGAAGACTCTTGAGAGTCCCTTGGACAGCAAGGAGATCAAACTGATCAATCCTAAAGGAATAGAATCCTGAATATACACTGGAATGACTGATGCTGAAGTTGAAGCTCCAATATTTTGACCACCTGATGCGAAGAACTGACTTGCTGGAAAAGACTCTGATGCTGGGAAAGATTGAAGTCAGGAGGAGAAGAGGGGCAACAGAGGATGAGATGGTTAGATGGCATCATCAACTCAATGGACATGAGTTTGAGCAAACTCTGGGAGATAGTAAAGAACAGGGAAGCCTGGCGTGCCGCAGTTCAAGGGGTCACAAAGAGTTGGACATGACTTAGTAACTGGACAACAACAGTAACAAGCTATCTTAGCTACAGAAGTTTTTGGTAATTTCAAAAGAAAAATGTTTTTAGGCAATGGAAACATATGAAGGGTGTGGAAATAATCTTCAGTTACTCAGTGATTTAAAGATAGCTGTTACTATTCAGGTGAGGAGAAGAAAGGGATGGCTCATTGAATATTGAGGAGAAGAAAAGGATGGTTCATTGGCTTACCTAGTGGCTCAGATGGTAGAGAATCTGCCTGCAATGCAGGAAACCCAGGTTCGATCCCTGGGTTGGGAAAATGTCCAGGAGAAGGGAATGGCCACTCACTGCACTATTCTTGCTTGGAGAATTCCATGAACAGAGAGACAGTCCATGGAGCATCCGTGGGGTCACGAAGAGTTGGATATGACTGAGTGACTAACACTTCACTCTTTCATTGAATATTACAGGCTACTTTCATTTGGAGTCTAAATTGTATTAACTTGTAAGTGATTTACAGGGTTAGATGAACTGTGCTGGGCTGGGGAGGGGGGAGGGTTCCCTTGGCCTCTGTGCAGTTAACTTGGGATGGCGGCTTTGTGTCCATCACTGTACCCAGCTCTGCCTCCATCACATCCCAGTGGTCCACACACAGAATTGAGTGATGTCTCTGTTTCTGAACACCAGCCAGGAGACAAGCAAGAGGCCACCATGTGATGGGAAAGTGGGACTGACATGGGAACAGACAGTTTCAGCAAGAAATTAATGAAGGCAAAAGGGCTTTCCTGGTGACTCAGACTATAGAGTCTGCCTGTAATACAGGAGTCCTAGGTTCCATCCCTGGGTTGGGAAGATCCCCTGGAGTAGGAGATGGCAACCCACTCCAGTATTCTTGTCTGGGAGAATTCCATGGACAGAGGAGCCTGGTGGGCCACAGGCCATGGGCTCACAAAGAATCAGACATCACTGAATGACTGACACACACAAGTAAGTAAGGCAAATCAGCCCAGTGGTGAGGGGCAGCGGCTTCACAGAGAGCCTCCTGTTGTCAGCGCTTGCTTCCTGTGGGACTCGGATCAAACCCCTGACTTCTCATATTCTTCTTTGATGAAGTGAGGACAAGAATTTATATTTCCTGCGTGAATCTGAACCATGCCCATAGTGCTCAGATGCCTCCTGTCTGGAAGTGCTGGCTGGATATTGGCAGACCCTGTCTTTACTGGTAACCTCCCTTCAGACATTTGCCACCAGAGTAGCTTTTATAGACGAAGGTGCTGGTGGTGATGGTGGGGCAACATAGAGAAGTAGCATTGACGTCTCCAACGGTCATCTTCAAATTGGTCATCAGTGGTCTGACCAGTGTCATCTTGATTACAGTTCATCTTCAGTTCCAGGGTCCATTTGTCCCCATTTCTTTGTGGCCAGTTCTCAGAATTGTCCTGGGTACTGTCTAGTCATCATATAGTTAACTTTTCCACCTGGTGTTTTGGTATCTATAAGACAGCTCCCAGGACAGAGCTCAGAATATTATCTGTAGCCCTTGAGAAAGAACTAAAGGCCCTTGACCGTTTGGTGACTGCATTATTATTTGGTCTTCTTTGACAGTTTCCCTCTGTTTCCACATTTCTCACTTCTGTGATTGAATTTATGCTTTGACTTCAGTTTTCTGCAGACAAAAGGCAGGCAGAGGACAGGAAGGGAGGGGTCAAGGACCACAGGGTCCTGCTCCGTTTCAATATGAACAATGATGGTGCTTTTCTTGAGAGATGGTTGTTGTTAGTCACGCAGTTGTGTCTGACTTTCTGCAATGCCCTGGACTGTACCCCACCTGGCTTCTCTCTCCGTGGGATTCTCCAGGCAAGAACACTGGAGTAGATAGTCACTTGCCTCTCCGGGGGAACTTCCTGGCCTAGGGATTGAACCTGCGTCTCCTGCGTTGGCAACTGATATTAAATATCCACCGGTCGGTTCTCATTAGGAACTCATCATTTTCCATTAAGTGTGAACGCTGATTGTCTCCGTATCCTGCCTGACCAGTTCCAAATGTTTCAGAGAGAAATACCATGTCCCTGTGAGTCCCTAATACAAGAAGCTAAAAGGAGAAAGAAAAATGGTACCATGCAATGTTCTTTTTAATAAAGCGTTGCATTTGGAAGCCCATACCAGATTAACTAATTTAAAAGACAAATATTGGATTCATGCGCCAGGCTATTTTAGGGCCTTTTTATTCATGCATATTAAAACATAAATGAGCAGTGATTATCTCAGATAGGCTGCTCAGAATATTGTCCTTCCTGGTAACTGGTAGCAGAGTGTGCATGGGCTTTTTTGGCTTTAAAAATATTCCCAGGGACTCATCTGTAAATTAGGAAAATGAATACTTTAAAAGGGGGCTTCTCTGGTGGTGCTTGTGGTAAAGAACGTGCCTGGCAATGCAGGAGACAGACGGGTTGGATCTCGGGACTGGGAAGATCCCTTGGAGAAGGGGATGGCAACCCACTCCAGTATTCTTGCCTGGAGAATCCCATGGAAAGAGGAGGCTGGCAGGATCCCTTCTGTAGGGTCACAAAAAGTCAAGACACGACTGAAGCAACTTAGCAGGCATGCATGCACCCACATACTTAAAAAAAGGTGAAGAATCAAAGACATTCGAAGAATTTAGCCTTCTTTAGGCTGGTTACCAGTCACCTCAGGACAGTGATTTGGGTTGACTACTGGCAAGGAGGAAACTCTGGAAGATAATGAAGGACAGGACAGGACAGGACCATGGGGCTGAACAGAGTCAGATAACTGAACAACAGCAAGTGGTGAGGAGGCTGTTGTATTGACTAGACAGAGCATATGCTTCAAATTTCAATAACTAGGTTTTGCTTCTTTTAAAAGTGGTCCCATATTGGTGATGTCAGATGGTCCCACACATGCAGGGAGAGTAGTAATAAGACTTCTAGTCTTCTGACCCTACTGGTGATAGCGAGGAGGTGTCTGTTGGGTGTGAAGGAGGTGCCAGCAGGCTCACCCCAACCTGGGAAAGGCACCCCCCGCCCCCACCCCGACTGGAGCTTCTGCAGATGAGCACACAGCTGTGGTCCTGATGGGAGCAGTTATTTTGTTGTTGCTGAGTTGATAAGTTGTGCCCAACTCTCTGCGACCCCATGGAGTGTAGCCCACCAGGCTCCTCTGTCCATGGGATTCTCCAGGCAAGAATACTGGGATGGGTTGCCATGCCCTCCTCCACTGATGTGAAGTAAGCAGAATGATGACTGAATGCTTTCCTTTAACTAATGTGACATTTTTCTTCTGCAGTTTACAGTGTACACGCATGTCCTACTTTTACCCTGAGGATTGAGTCTCAGGCAGGTAAAACCGTCAAATCCTCAGAAGAAACTTTGTAGCTTTATTTACACTGTAGCTTTTGAACTGGCATGTTGGAAATTTTTAAATCAGAAATAATGATTCCATTTAAGTCTTCAAGTAACAAATCACATATCTTCTGTGCATTAAATTGAAGAGCAGAGATACATACACAAATATAGAGAAAATTACCTTCAAAGGTTACTTCCCGGTTCTTCTAAGTAGCTTAGGGAAGAAAGATAGATTGCCAAACTGGAAGAATGGAGAGTAACACTCAGAGAGATTGATGTATTTACTATCATTTACTGCCCATTTTTAAATGTCAAAATACTAGTTTGCCAAGAACTGCTAAAAAAAAAAAAAATAGATGAATATCCTTTGACTCTCCTGGCTGAGGATGCCCACTGGGCCTCTCCTCAGCCTTATTTAGGTGTTTAGGTGTTTAACCTGTTTAGCTGTCCCATCCTGAAAGTGACATAGATGGGCTTGCTGCTCAACCACGTCAACTTCTTCACTGTGAGCTCAGTCTAGTCCCCTTGTTATATTCCAGCATTTGCTACTGGGCCAGACACTTAGTAGGGAATCATTAAGTGCGTATTGAATGGTGGAACACACAGATTCTGTTTCTAGACGTGGTCCTTACTGCAGGTGAAGGAAGAGTGAGACTTCTTGCTTTGGGTAATCGTGAAGGTCAGGGCAGTAGAGGAGTCCATAGGTGTCAGCTTCTCCCACCCGGAATATTTCTAGCTTTGGCTCACTGACTTGCTGTCTTGTGAGACGGTTTCATGGAGAATGCTTGTGTTTGCTCTTGGGTGAAGCTGTTACTGAGAGACCCTCTCCTTGAACATGCCTGCCTGCTCATTCCTAGTGATGACGGTTTAATCACTGCTACTGGGTAATTAATTATCTCATCGCGACCCCAGTGTACTGGATAGGACCAAAGGTGTCGCAGCCCAATGGTTCAGAAGGAACACAAATTTTTGCTTTACCTGAAATAATGACAGTCTCAAAGGAAATGAAAAAGAATTTAAGCACTTTGAAGTATTCTAGAACTGCTTTGATTTTGAAGTCGGTTCATGGAGAAGGAAATGGCAACCCATTCCTGTGTTCTTGCCTGGAGAATCACAGGGATGGTGGAGCCTGGTGGGCTGCCGTCTATGCAGTTGCACAGAGTCGGACACGACCAAAGTGACTTAGCAGCAGCAGCAGCAGCAGCATGCTTCCCTGGTAGCTCAGATGATAAAGAATCTGCCTGCAGTGCGGGAGGCCTGGATTCGATCCCTGGGTTGGGAAGATCCCCTGGAGATGGGAACAGTTGCCCACTCCAGTGTTCTGACCTGGAGCATTCCACAGGCAGAGGAGTTTGACAGGCTATAGTCCTTGGGGTCTCAAAGAGTCGGACACGACCGAAGGGTTTTCATATGCACATAAGTACAAATATTGTTCTTTTCCTGAAATTCCTAATTTTCACTTCAGAATGAATATTTTTATATATACAGTCAGTTCGCAAGAGTTTTTAAGGTAAAAACTGCCTAAGGAGCATTTATTATTATTTCTTAGAGTGGGAATATTTTAAGTAGATACTTTGGGAAGCATGAGTTTTTGTATATGAGCTGATGCAACTCATATTTGGCAGTCTCTAGGACAAAATACTTGTTCTGGAAATAGATTTGCACAGTGCCCAGGGAGGTTTAAGGAAAGTTTGCAAACTCTAAAGTGTTATGCAAATATTGGGTTGGTGGAGGCCAGCAGAGAAGGGGAATTGGCGGAAGCTGACTCAAGAGAGACCTAGTAATCAGAGAAAATCAGAGGCCTGAGGCATGGAGCAGGGTGATGAGAAACTTCTCTGGGGAGCGTGATGAGCAGGCTGGTTGGAGAAGCACTGAATCAGTGTGTCTGCCGCATCCATTCTGTTCTGATCAAGGATCCAGGCTTTGGCAACTTACTTGGGAAGCAGGAAGACTGTACATAAATTGTACACAGCTTTCGTTATATACCTTGCCAGTTTTAGAGTGAATATTATATATAAGTACTGCCTTGAAGTTCTATTTCTATAGTTGTCTTGAGTCTGAGAGTTAAAAGATTAACTTCTTGATATCCTTTGGTCTCTTTCTCAGCCTCCATGAATAAGCACTTTGAGGTCAGGGACTATCCTTTACATTTCTTTATTATTATTCCTATAACACTTGGGTGATTATGGAAAAGGAAGGAGCTCTGTGTATTGTGGCTGATTTAATTTGGTTTTATTAAAAGAAGGATAGTTAAATTCAATCTTTGTGGAGGACATTTGTAAGTACAGATTCAAACAAGAACATGATCCACTCATTTAAAAAATGTATGTTTTTTCTTTTTTATTGACATATTGTTGTTTTACAGTGGTGTGTTAGTTTTGGCTGTACAGCAAACAGAATCAGCTGTATGTACACATATAGTAGTAGTTTGTCACTCAGTTGTGTCCGACTCTTTGAGACCCCATGGACTGTAACCTGCCAGGCTCCTCCCTCCATGGGATTCTCCAGGCAAGAGTACTGGAGTGGATTGCCATTTCCTTCTCAAGGGGAACTTCCTGACCCAGGGATCGAACCCAGGTCTCCCGCATTCCAGGCAGACATTTTAACCTCTGAGCCACCAGGGTTATCCCCTCTTTTTTGGATTTCATTCCTTTTTAGGTCACCACAGGGTATTGAGCAAAATCCCCTCTGCTATACAGTAGGTCCTCATTCAGTTCAGTTCAGTTCAGTCACTCAGTCATGTCCGACTCTTTGGGACCCCATGGACTGCAGCACGCCCGGCTTCCCTGTCCATCACCAACTCCTGGAGTTTACTCAAACTCATGTCCATTGAGTTGGTGACGCCATCCAACCATCTTACCCTCTGTCGTCCCCTTCTCCTCCTACCTTCAATCTTTCCCAGCATCAGGGTCTTTTCAAATGAGTCAGTTCATTATCTATTAATATTTTATATACATAGTATCAATAGTGTATATATATTAATCCCAATCTCCTAGTCTACCCCTCTCTCCTCTTGGTATCCGTACGTTTATTCTCCATGTCTGTGTCTCTATAAAAATGTATTTTTAAACTTTAACTAAAAATAGGCAGAATATTTAGCACACACCAGAAACAGATGCTAATTCCAAATTTGTGTTGACCCTACATCTGTTACACTGAACCTCAGTGCACTGAGAGATAAGATCGGAGAATTTGTTGGTTCGCTGCTAGAAAATGTTCATTTCTCTAAAGGTCAGTGCTGAGCTGCTGCTGGCGTGTGTGTCACTTCATGAGGAGCTGGCCTTTTGCTGACGTTGCATCCAAGACATCGTCCGGTTACATTTCTCATCTTTGTTTCCTAGGAGTTACGGACACGGTGGCATGGGAAGAGGGCCTTGCAAGGACTTAGCTGGCATGGGAAAAGGGCCTTGCAAGGACTTAGTGCACATTTCTGAGAAATACAACGATGTGGACTTAACTTGACACATTTGTAGTTGGGAGGAAAGTAACGTTAATCCCGCTATCAAGGACTGTCAGGCCTAATGAGATTTTTCTCTTCTTATTCCCTTGTTCTGAGGCTTTCAGTTCTGTTTTATAAACAGACTGCACTGACATTCTCCCCACAGAAATAACTATGTTCATAATTAATTATCAGTGGTACCACGGCATCATTCTAGAAGAATCTTGCAATAATCAAATGGGGCACATACATGTGGATAAGGCAGAGGGAAGCTGTTTTGAAAAATGGTATTTTTTTAATAAATGTTAATAGTGGTGATGACAGTATGCCTCTTAACATTTGCTATATGTGTAAACATGTTTTATATATAGATATATTTATACACATGTGTGTGAGAGCTAAGTCACTTCAGTTGTGTCTGACTTTTTGCTACTCCATCGACTATAGCCCACCAGGTTCCTCTGTACGTGGAATTCTCCATCCAGGCAAGAATACTGGAGTGGGTTGCCATGCCCTCTTCCAGGGGATCTGCCTGATGCAGGGATCAAAACCCATGTCTCCTGCGGCTCCTGCATAGCAGGCAGATTCTTTACTGCTGAGGCACCAGGGAAGCCTGTATTTATGGGCCTCCCCGGGGGTAATTGTGGTAAAGAACTCCCCTCCCAATGCAGGAGACCCCAGAGATGCAGACTGGATCCTCAGGTTGGGAAGATCCCCTGGAGGAGGGCATGGAAATCCATTCCAGTATTCTTCCCTAGAGAATCCCATGGACAGAGGAGTGGTCTGTAGGGTCACAAAGAATTGGACATGTCTGAAGTGACTTAGCACACAAGCATATATATATATATATATATAATAGATATAATAGATATTATATATATATATTATATATAGATATATTTATGTGAAAGTTGCTCAGTCATGTCTGACACTTTGTGACCCCATGGTCGATACAGTCCATGGAATTCTCTAGGCCAGAATACTGGAGTGGGGAGCCTTTCCCTTCTCCAGGGGATCTTTCCAACCCAGGGATTGAACCCAGGTCTCCCACATTGCAGGCTGATTCTTTACCAGCTGAGCCACAAGGGAAGCCCAGATATATTTATACATAGACTTTATATTCAGGCAGTTTTGGGTGAACAGCAGAATTATGTGGAAAGCACAGCAATTTGTTGTATACTCCCTCACCCCGCTATACACCTACAACCTCCCCTGCCATCAACATCCCCCACCAGAGGGGACGCTTGTTACACCTGTGAACCTACCTTAATGCCTCATGAACACCTGAAGTCCACAGTTTATGTTAGGGTTCACTCTTGGTTTGCTTTCTATGGGTTTGGGCAAACGTGTAATGGTGTGTATCCTTCACTGACACACCATGTGGAGTAGTTAGTGTGCCTTAACAAATCCTCTGTGCACCATTGTCCATCCACCCCTCCTGCTTAACGCCTGCCTCCATGGATCTTCTTTCTGTCTCCACAGTTTAACCACTTCCACAGTTTCATATAGTGAGGCTCATACGGAATGTAGCCTTTGCAAAGTAGACTTTTTCACTTATGGGAGAGGCATTTAAATACGTGTTTAAGTTTCTTCTGAGTCTTTTTGGTTTGTTAACTCATTTTCTGTTAGCCCTGAATAACATTTCACTATCTGGATGGATGTTGGTTTATTTATCCGGTCACCTACTAAGGGGCGTCTTGGTTTCTCCTGTGTTTTGGTGAGGATAGATAAGGCGGTCTGCTTTTAAAGGCAGTCTCTTTTATGCTATTTTCTTTTAAGTAAAGCTTTCTGTAAAAATGAAAAGCAAGTAAAATTTGGATGTTGCTGATACCAAGGAGATAGTGAGGAGGAGCCTGGGTATTCGGGATATTGAGGACCGTTGGGTCATCTGATGTCTGGTTCCCTTTTGTTCATCTCTTATCCAGACTGCAGTAGGCCTGTAACCTGGTTTTCCTGTTCAGATGGTTAGTGAGGTCTCTCTAGGATTTCCCAAGAATTTAACAGTGTAATGATTATATAAACACAAAATATTATCGAGATGGGCCTTTAAATCTTGGCTTGTGAATCAGCTTCCCATTTGTATGAATTTTAGCAAGTTTCTTCATTTTCCTGAGCCTAAGTTTTCTCCTCCAGAAAAGATGTCGGTACTGCCTTCTCGGTGATATGTATGCAAAGTCTGGTGCACAAAAAGTGGTCAATGCGAGATTGCTGTTCTCCATGGAGAACGGTCGGTGGAAAAAGTCTTGTCACTTTCCAGCTTAGTGTAACAGTTACTTCTTATGTTGTTTATTGCCTTTTTTGCCCACCGTACAAGCAGATCTGTTTATCTGACTTGTACTAATGGGGCTCTAGTGCCTAGGAAAGTATCTGATACACTTCATAAGTAGCTGTTGAATGACTACAAGAACTTTCCAAAAGAACCGATGGGACTTAATCAAAGTTGCGCTGTGCCTGTTGTCTGTATTCCAGAAAGATTGACCACAGATTCACCAAGAAAGAGTATAGATGTCCATAAATTGAGGGCCGTTATTGGCAAATCAATTAATTGTGTATGTGGTTTCTTCTCTAATAAATCTATTGAATAAAGATCTCAATTCATGATTGTAGGACTAACCAATTTATCTATCTATAAGAAGTTAGGGTACTTTTGTTCTTTTTTGATGGACAGCATATCAGTGACAATGAAAAATTTTTTCCTCTGTTTTATATTTATTTTTGTGTTTCTTTTCATTTTTTTTCCTTCTAGTTTAACATTTAACTTTTTTGGCAGTGGCAATTTAAACATGATCAGATTAAAATGAAATTTAATTAATAAATTTAATTTAAATTTAATTAAATCTAACATGAAAGTTGTTAGAAATCTGAACCTGGCTTTAATTAACAGAAGTTGCCACTGCTTATTTCCTGTTCGTAAACTTTTACAGGGCTTCCCTGGTGGATCAGTAGTAAAGAACCTCTCTGCCAATGCAGCAGACTCAGGTTTGATCACTGGGTTGGGAAGATCCCCTGGAGTAGGAAATGGCAACCCACTGCAGTATTTCTTGCCTGGAAAAGTCCATGGACAGATAAGCCTGGGAAGCTATAGTCCCTGGAGTTTCAGAGTCAGACGTGACTGAGCATAAGCATGAAACTTTTACTTCGTTAAGTGTTTTACCTGTATTTCCATCTATCCATGCCGTTGGATTGTATAGACAGTCTAGGTGGTTGTTGTTTAGTCACTAAGTCTTATCTGACTCTTTGAGATTCCGTGAACTATAGCCCACCAGGCTCCTCTGTCCTTGGGATTTCCCAGTCAAGGATACTGGAGTGGTTTGCCATTTCTGTCTCCAGGGGATCTTCCCGACCCAGGGATTGAACCCAGGTCTCCTGAATTGGCAGGCAGCTTCTTTTCCACTGAGCCACCTGGGAAACCCTGTACAACCTAGTTCAGTTCAGTTCAGTTGCTCAGTCTTGTCTGACTCTTTGCAACGCCATGAACCACAACATGCCAGGCCTCCCTGTCTGTTCATCACCAATGCCCAGAGTCCATCCAAACCCATGTCCATCGATCAGTGATGCCATCCAACCATCTCATTTTCTGTTGTCCCCTTCTCCTCCTGCCCTCAGTCTTTCCCAGCATCAGGGTCTTTTCAAATGAGTCAGCTCTTTGCATCAGGTAGCCAAAGTATTGGAGTTTTAGCTTCAACATCACTCCTTCCAATGAATACCCAGGACTGATCTCCTTTAGGATGGACTGGTTGGATCTCCTTGCAGTCCAAGGGACTCTTCAAGAGTCTTCTCCAACACCACAGTTCAAAAGCATCAATTCTTCTGCACTCAGCTTTCTTTCTAGTCCAACTCTCACATCCATACATGACCACTGGAAAAACCATAGCCTTGACTAGACGGACCTTTGTTGGCAAAGTAACCTGCTTTTGAATATGTTATCTAGGTTGGTCATAAATTTCCTTCCAAGGAGTAAGCGTCTTTTAATTTCCTGGCTGCAGTCACCATATGCAGTGATTTTGGAGCCCCCCAAAATANTTGGAACCAGTCTGTTGTTCCATGTCCAGTTCTAACTGTTGCTTCCTGACCTGCATAGAGGTTTCTCAAGAGGCAGGTCAGGTGATCTGGTATGCCCATCTCTTTCAGAATTTTCCACAGTTTCTTGTGATCCACACAGTCAAAGGCTTTGGCATAGTCAATAAAGCAGAAGTAGATGTTTTTCTGGAACTCTCTTGCCTTTTGTGGTGATCCAGCGGATGTTGGCAATTTGATCTCTGGTTCTTCTGCCTTTTCGAAANCTGGAAGTTCACGGTTCACGTATTGCTGAAGCCTGGCTTGGAGAATTTTGAGCATTACTTTACTAGCGTGTGAGATGAGTGCAATTGTGCAGTACATTAGTATAAAAAAAGCCCTAGATGTAGGTAGAGTAGCTACTATGGCCAGACCCTGGGGATGAGCCTTAAGTAAGGTGAGATAGTCCCATTTCTCAGGTTGGGTAAACTGAGGCAAAAGGGTGTGTGAAGAAGGAGCACGTTCTGTCCAAGGCTGCAGTTGAGGACATCGTGAGTGATATGCAGGCCAAGGACAGTGGACGCCTGGGGAGGGCTGCCTAGGGAGGGCTTGGGCCAGGTCACTCTTAGTTTCTTTCCTGGGGATCTGGCAGCTGCTCTGCCAGTGCTGGCTTACATGCCACTCCGTGAGGCTGAAGGGGAACACACAGGGTTTCTACCATAATCTCGTAGTGGGTCCAGGAGAGGACTTTGCGGAAGGGCAGGCAGTGTGTGGCAGTGGGGGCAGTGTGAGTTTTGGCGTAAGAAGGACTGACACTTGCCAGTTCTGAGAGATAAGTTGATAAAAAGAAGTCGTGTTCAAGGCTTGTGTGAGATGGGAGGTGATCGTCAAGGATGCTGGTGTAGCAGCCACAGCCCCACCCCTGCTCCTAGTAAGCCTTCCTAGGCGGGCTCTCCTCATGGAGTGGTGGGAGAGTGGCCACTTTCTCCTGCCAGATGTGGGAATAGACAAGAGCATCTGACCTTCGCGGCTGCTTATTTTCACACCAGTTCAACTGGCATGCTGGAGAAGGCAATGGCCCCCATTCCAGTGCTCTCACCTGGAAAATCCCATGGATAGAGGAGCCTGGTGGGCTGCAGTCCATGGGGTCGATAGGAGTCGGACACGACTGAGCGACTTCACTTTCACTTTTCACTTTAAGGCATTGCTTAAGGAAATGGCAACCCACTTCAGTGTTCTTGCCTGGAGAATCCCAGGGACCGCAGAGCCTGGTGGGCTGCCATCTATGGGGCGCACAGAGTCGGACACGACTGAAGCGACTTAGCAGCAGCAGTTGGCATGCAGTTACCCTCCACATCGGAGCCTATGAGTACAACAGCTGAAAACAAAGAAAGAAAAGAAAGTGCAGTCGCTAGGTCATGTCTGACTCTTTGCGATCCCATGGACTGAAGTCTGCCAGGCTCCTCTGTCCATGGAATTCTCCAGGCTAGAACACTGGAGCGGGTTGCCATTTCCTTCTACAGGGGATCTTCCCTACCCAGGGATCAAACCCGGGTCTTCTGCATTGCAGACAGACTCCTTACTGTCTGAGCCACCAGGGGAGTCTCAGTAACTGATTGCCACCCTGAAGGAGGAATACGTTTATTTATTTTATTTATTATATGTTCACTTTGGTAGTGTTTTTGAAGTAAAATGCTGATGGTCAAAGCATAATTTTAGTGTGCAGTTATTTTCACAGTTTTTTTTTTTCTAATACAGATAAATTAATGAGAGATCACGTGAAAAAAAGACGATGGTCTTCTATTTTTCCATCTTACTGACTTCTCAGAATCTTACTTACAGTCTCCAAAATCTGCAATGTCAGGCTGGGGTTGCGCTCAAACAGAAGTTGTGTCAATTTAAATAAGATGTATTACACTCGCCTTTTGTTCCCCGCTGCATGAGGCCTTTGGTGAATCCAAATTGGGCCTTTTTAATGTTCTCAGATTGCAGACATGGCTCTTTTTTAGCAAATGAGCGGAGGAAAGTTGGCAATTCTATTTGTTGGGAGCATTTGTTTTGAAGAAATCAGCTCAGACACTTTACATATGTTTGATTATCTCACCTATGTATTCTCACCAAGGAATTCAATTTGTCTGGGGAGCAGATGAGACTTGTTGCTGTCTCTAATGGTGGCTTTCTCATATATTTCATTTCAAATGTGCCGATTGGCTCACTCGTGTATCTTTTCCTTGATCATGTAGCGAGGAGAAAAGTGCCAAGGACAGCGTGGAGCCATTGGTGAGGGGAAAGTGGTGCCAGCTGAAATTCAGCGTTACTGAGCTAAAATTTGGGAGTCTTGAGTGGTGCTTGAAGGCAGTGTTTTGAGAGCAGATCCTCACTTGGGTAACCTCTTAGACAGAAGTTTGTGATGAGTCGTAATGGATGATAATGTTAGAAAAACCACATCCATCCACGTGCAGAGCTGTTATCACTGTTCCCATTTGGAGCTCTTCTCATCATCCTGTTAGCGCTACTTCAAGGGCACTTTCATTTCTTAAGTGTTAAATACCTACTTTGCTTCTTTATTCTCTTTGAATTATTTGGACCACACTATCTGAAGAGTGGTTTTTCTCAAAATTTCTGATAGAATGAATATGATACATTCGTAACTTAATCCCACGATATCTAGTGCATTCTCTCTGCTTGCGGTGAGGTACGTTTACAACCATCCCCACTGGGCTCCTGGCTGCTTTCTGAATGGCAGCTTCTTGATCCCTGTACAGCTTTGAGCCCAACAAAGGGCCTGTCTTCTATGAGGGCCCATGGGGATGTGTTTTATGGAAAGGCTGATATTTAGTTCTCTTTTGCACAGTTCTAGTTAGCATCACCGACTCAACGGACATGCATCTGAGCAAATTCCTGGAGATAGCGAAAGACAAGCAAGCCTTGCTCGATTCAATCCATGGGGTGGAAAAAAAGCCAGACGCGACTTAGCGACTGAACAGCAACAGCAAGTTAGAGTTAGAGAAACCCTTGTATTTTGGACCAAGCATAGCACCTGCCGTTCAGGAAGGACCTTTAAATAGGTTTTATGAAAAAGCTAACGTTTTGTTCTCTTTTGAATAATTTTCGTTAGAATGAAGGGCTCCCATTGTTGTTAGTTTCATCCTGCATTCAAATCTAGCTTCTTTTTTCTACCTGGGGCAAAGCGCTGAAGAACATTCCTTGGATGCAATGTCTGTCTGTGTCACCTCCTGTTTGGACCTGGGGAAAGCCTGTAAGAAC
Source organism: Redunca redunca (assembly GCA_006410935.1). NCBI lineage: Eukaryota > Metazoa > Chordata > Mammalia > Artiodactyla > Bovidae > Redunca > Redunca redunca. The sequence continues at coordinate 104,302 of SJYQ01006907.1, forward strand.
ATGGTGTGTGAGCCCCACCAAGGATTTTTGGTTGTTCAAAGAATGCTGATAGTTGTAAAACCGTTAAGCAGTGTTTCACTGGAGCTAAATGCAAAACGAGTAACAACCGGAAAGCAAACTGATCAAACCAAACACGTAGCAAACATTTCGGAAAGATGCCCGGAGGAGGGCGTGGCAGCCCACTCCAGTGTTCTTGTCTGGAGAGTCCCATGGACAGAGGAGCCTGGTGGGCTACAGTCCACGGGGTCGCAAAGAGCCAGACACAGCTGAAACAACTTAGCAGCAGCAGCGAACATTTTTCAGAAGGTGTTTTTGCGAACAAAGTTGAATTCAGTTCAGTTCAGTTGCTCAGTTGTGTCCGACTCTTTGCGACCCCATAAATCGTAGCACGCCAGGCCTCCCTGTCCATCAGCAACCCCTGGAGTTCACTCAGACTCACGTCCATCGAGTCATTGCTGCCATCCAGCCATCTTATCCTCTGTCGTCCCCTTTTCCTCCTGCCCCCAATCCCTCCCAGCATCAGAGTCTTTTCCAGTGAGTCAACTCTTCGCATGAGGTGGCCAAAGTATTGGAGTTTCAGCTTCAGTCCTTCCAGTGAACACCCAGGGCTGATCTCCTTTAGGATGGACTGGTTGGATCTCCTTGCAGTCCAGGGGACTCTCTAGAGTCTTCTCCAACACCACAGTTCAAAAGCATCAATTCTTCAGTGCTCAGCTTTCTTCACAGTCCAACTCTCACATCCATACACGACCACTGGAAAAACCATAACCTTGACTAGATGGACCTTTGTTGGCAAAGTGATGTCTCTGCTTTTCAATATGCTGTCTAGGTTGGTCATAACTTTCCTTCCAAGGAGTAAGCGTCTTTTAATTTCATGGCTGCAGTCACCATCTGCAGTGATTTTGGAGTCCAAAAAAAGTTATGTTGATTTAAAACCCAAGAGAACAAGGAAGAGAGAGTTCTTACTAAAATTTATTCACTTCAGAAGGAACTTCATAACACTTTCCCCAGTTTTTGACCTGATGCTGAATTTTGAATAGCTTTAAATAGCTTTCTGTTTCCAGAAGAGACTCTACAATGGGCATATTTTATTTGAGGATATAAAAAATATTTGCTGTCAGTGCTTGAGATCTGTGGACACACAAGCAGTGTGTTAGAGAACACGGGCTGGGTCAGTTTAGGAGTTAACTCGAGGGCGTGACCTTGTGCAGGTATGTGGCAGGCATATACCACTCACAGATGCAAGCATCAATGGACACAGGGTTGAGACTAGTCACTGATTTTTCTGATTTGAGAGCAGTAATGAAAAATAAGGTCACAAATAGTAGGAATAGTGGCATTGGAATGTGTGTGCTGTTGCTAACTCATGTCTGACACTTTGTGGCCCCATGGACTGTTGTCCACAAGGCTCTTCTGTCCATGGGATCTCCCAGGCAAGAATACTGGAGTGGGTTGCCATTTCCTTCTCCAGGAGATCTTCCTGACCCAGGAACTGAACTCCCGTCTCTTGTGCCTCCTGCTTTGGCAGGCAGATTCTTTACCGCTGAGCCTCCTGGGAAGCCCTGGTGATAGAGTATGGCAGGTCAAAGTGGACTTTCACAACAAACTTCCCTGAAAAAGGTGATACATTTAGCATCTGGAACTGCTTTCTTTATAAGTGGAACTTACATGTTGTTTAATACTCAGCAGGGCCATCTGGAAGTATGGGCATTCCAGCTTCATCTCACTTCACCTGCAGATGGAGATGCCCATCTAGACAGATTGTGTGTTTCCAAAGAGGGAGCAGGGAGGGAGTGATTCAAGCCCAGGTGGGGATGGAGGAGCCTCCCAGGTGAACACAGATACAGCATATGTTCCCATGTGTGCCGCGCTAAGTCACTTCAGTCGTGTCTGATTCTTTGCGACCCCATGGACTGTAGCCCCCAGGCTCCTCTGTCCGTGGGATTCTCCAGGCGAGAATACTGGAGTGGGTTTCTGCGCCCTCCTCCAGGGGCTCTTTAGAATCTAGGGATCAAACCAGCATCTCTTAGGTCTCCTGCATTGGCAGGTGGGTTCTTTACCATTAGTGCCAGCTAGGAAGCCCTGAAAGAATGTAACCATGAGAAATGTTGGGGAAGGTAACTCTTCTTTGCCCATTGAAGTGGGAAAAGGATACTGGCTTTCCCAGTGTGATTTGATGCTGTATTTTGATGAAATTTTAAGCAATGCAACTCTAGAGTAGGAAATGGCAACCCACTCCAGTATTCTTGCCTGGAGACTCCCATGGACAGAGGAGCCTGGCGGGCTGCAGTCCATGGGATTGCAAAGAGTTGGACACAGCTGAGCACAAGCAATGCAATCAGATAGAAAAGGAGATAAGAAAATATGAACGCTGAAGCAGAGAATGTAAAGTTATTCTTCATTATGTTGTCTTTTGGCCCTCAAAACACAAGATAATCAGCTACAAGTTTTTGGAGGAAATGAGTTCAGTCAGTTTACAAATTATGAAATAAATGTGTAAATGTCAATGATTTTCTATTTACCAGCAGTAAATGATGAATATATAACAGCATAATGTGACCCCATTCATGATAGCAGTACAACTACAAAGTAGATAAGAGCTAAATGAACCTATAGGACCCACACAGCTCTTTGGTGATTCCTGGTGTTGGTGTTGCTTTTCCTGAGGTTCTTGGTCATTAGGTCATTCTGTGAGCCTGGAATCTTCTATCTGTGGTTGCTGTTTGGCTTTCCGTGCTTGCAGTCTATTGACCGAAGATGATGGGCTTGGGTATACAGCAGGGGTATTGTTTTCTTGTGCCTCCTGGGTGTCAACAGTCACTCTGGGTACTTCCCTCTCTCTCTGGTCTAAGTGCTGGTGGACCATCCCAGGAGCAGACGCTCCTGCTGCCTAAGCCATGGTGAGGGTGGTGGGCACCACTGTTTAGAGGTTCTGAAGGGGGTCCCCCAGCTAATCCACAAGGCCTTCGTTCTCTTGCTCATCGCTGCATGCGTCGCTTCTGGCCTTGCAGTAGCCCCAGGGGCGCCGTGGTGTTTCCTGGCAGTCGTCTTAGGTCCTATTGGAGATTAGGAGTTCCTCTGTTCATGTGAGTTGATTTCCTTTCTATCTCAAGATTCCAGGCCTGCATGGCAGTTTCTTTTCATCTTTTGGCACTTTGACGATCATTGTCATTTAAGCGCACATGTCCCTTTTGTCCTTTCCAGAGTCCCAGAGTGGGAAGAAGAGGTAGGTAGCCAGGATCAGGACCCTGGACTAAGCACGGTTTCCCACAGCTTTCCCTGGGTAGGATTGCCAGATAAAACACAGGGTGCCCATTTGAATTTGAGCTTCAGATAAACAGTGCGTAATTGTGTTGGTCAAAATCTGCCCTGTACTTACCCTAAAAAAAATATCCACTGTTTATCTGAAATTTACATTGAACCTAAAAAAAATTGTGTGTTGTTTATTTTCTTTTCAACTCCAATTCAGCTGCACATACTGTATTGTTATTTGCTAAATCTGCTGAGCCTACCCACGGGTGTCTGGTGAACAGAAGCTGCACTGACTCTAGAGGAACATGTGTGATGGAGGGTCGGAGGGGGGAGAGGTAGGGACACATACTTTAGGGAGCTGAAGGAGGGGCCCCCCTAGGGCTCTGGCAATGCAGACCCTTTAAATACATTTACTTTGAGAAATGGACCGAATGAAATGGTAGTTGAACCAAGACTGACTTACCTTGATTTCTCAGTCCCATTCTCAAGGGTTCTACCCTCATGACCTAATCAATTTCACCTCCTAACCCTGTCATGTTTGAATTCAGGAAAGACACAAACCTTTTATTTTCTTGGGCTCCAAAATCACTGTGGATAGTGACTGCAACCAGGAAATTAAAAGACACTTGCTCCTTGGAAGAAAAGCTATGACCAACTTAGACAGCATATTAAAAGGCAGAGACATTACTTTGCTGACAAAGGTCCGTCTAGTCAAAGCTATGATTTTTCCCGTAGTCATGTATGGATGTGAGAGTTGCACTATAAAGAAAGCTGAGCACCGAAGAATTGATGCTTTTAAACTGTGGTGTTGGAGAAGACTCTTGAGAGTCCCTTGGACAGCATGTAGATCAAATCAGTCCATCCTGAAGAAAATAGCTCTGAATATTCACTGGAAGGACTGAGGCTGAAGCTGAAGCTCCAGTAGTCTGGCTAGCTAATTTGAAGAACTGACTTACTTTAAAAGACTCTGATGCTGAGAAAGATTGAGGGGAGGAGAAGAAAGGGGTCACAGGGGATGAGATGGTTGGATGGCATCACCAACTCAATGGACGTGAGTTTGAGCAAACTCCAGGAGACAGTGATGGACGGGAAGCCTGGTGAGCTGCAGTCCACGGGGTCAGACACGACTTAATGACTGAACAACAGCAGCAGCAGCAGCAACACATCTTCAGACCCTAGCAATAATTAAGTATACGAATATTCCAGATGATATTTAAGTGTGAGTAAATGAATTTCTAGCAATGAATAGACTGATATAATGATGAATAGCACTTCAGATGGGAGACCCTGTAGACTCCTGAGTTATTCATAGCACTTTGCTTGAAATGTAAAATACTTCTTCTGTTGTTTTATTAAAATGCACTCTTTAATTACAGTTTTTTAAGACTTTCCACTTAGCATCATTAACTTCAAAGATGTTAAATGTTGACTGTGACAGCTAGCTAACTAGCTGTTTGCTTACAGCCTCCTGATAATATGCTAAATAAGAACAAGTGTGTTAAAACAAAGAGATCACATGAGAAATTTTAATATTTTTCTGACTGTGGGAGGCCAATGAAGTGATGTTAGTGGCTAATTATTATTGACGTATTTGTCAAATGATTCTAAGAGCTATAAGCGTAGCTTTCATTTTCATTTATCAGAAGATCATGGAGGACATGCTTTGCCTTTATCTTTGGAAAAAAAATTCTTTATAAAATTTCCTATATTTTGATGGTTTCAGATTCGAAATCTATTTGTTTTTCCTCTAAAAAAATCTGTGGGTATCAGAAATTCAGTTTTGCCTTTTTCATTATTCATTATTCTCAGCATTTTGAGTTAATTTTCCCTGGGACCCCTGCATTACAGAATGATTCTGTGAATAAAGAATTAGCTCCCAAAGAGTTGTAACATTTACAGTCATATTATTTTCTATCTGTTCAGCGTATGTTGGCTGCACGGCCTCTGTCAGGTGGAGAGGAGTACTTGATCTTGACATTATCCATATCTTTAATAGGTTTTCTATTCTTTTTTCTCATCCCTCACAGCTGCTTTTTTTTCCCCCTACCCCCTAAATCTTAGAATATTTATTTTTTTTAAATGCACTCACTGGGACTTCCCTGGTGGTCCAGCACTTGAGACTTTGCCTTCCAGTGCAGAGGGTACAGGTTCGATCCTTGATCAGGGAGCTAATATTCCACGTGCCTCATAAGCAAAAAACCGAAACATAAAACATAGGTAATAATGTAACAAATTCAATAAAGATTTTAAAAATGGCCCTTATTGAAAAATTAAAAAACAAACAAACAAAATAACTGCCCTCATTTTGTGACTTATGCTTTTCAGTCTTTGGGTCTAATTTACTTTTCTCCCCTGAATCTTCTGATAGGTAAGAATTTCAGAGCTTGGCTAGTACATGCCAGGGCAAGGGGAAACCACAAATAAAACAGAAATACCACTCAGAATTCTTATTGCAGCATTTTCAGCTAACTTTATTTAAATGGTTAGTAATCTGCTCTCTTGTGGCTATACATTCTTTCTGTTCTGCCACATTTGTTTCTGGTACATCATATTAAGTCCATATAGGTAATGCACAATTTTTAAATGTGCTCTGAGCTTTCTTTGGAATTTTGTAATAGGTAGTATATTTGTTGTGCTCAGATTCATCAACTTCTTTCTACTTCCCTTATAGTTTGGCTTGTCACTTGCTCTGGTAAACAGAATTGGAAACCAGAGCCTGGGTTTCCAGGTAGTTTATGAGGATAAATATATAAATCCTTGCCTTGTTGAGAAACTGGGAGAAGAGTGAGAAGGGAGAGAGAGAGGAGGAGGAGATGAGGGAAGTAAATCATAAGGGGACCAGAAGGGGGAGAACTGGGGAAGAGAGAGTCGGAGAGATTGAGAGGCATGTGGACAGAGGCTGAGAAAGAAAAATGGAGAAGAGATGGAGGGAGCCCCTCAAAGAGAGAGAACCAAGAGAGTCAGAAGGAAAGGAGAGAGAAAGAGGTGATGGAGGGAGAGCTAACGGCAACCAGCAAGTCTCAGAGTGATGAGGTGATAATCTTTGCTCTGTGGATGCCGTCAACAACAAGTCTGGGCATACCTAAAGTGCATCTGAATCCGAATCGGTGCCTCGATAATTTCCTGCCATATTTGATGCAGTAGGGTCACAACAGGAAGCAAATGAACAGCCCTTTGAGGTTTGGATTTAATTTAGTCTGTGCTCTTCATGAATTTTTAAATTTCTAAGAATTTCATAAATGCAAGTGGAGAGAAAGAAGCTCCATTCAATGTCCTAGAATACATGATCAATAAAACCCAGTTCTGTCAATGTTGAAGGCCCTGATAGAGCAAATTCCCACCCGTGCGAAACAGGTTTCAGGATCCCTACCCGGTTTCCAATTCCCCTTCAGTTTTTACTTCCTTTGCTGGTGGTGGGCTGGGCTGGTCCATCCTCTCACCCTCTGAGAACCAACTGTGTGCATCTCTTCCCATCCCCATGTCGTGACCTCCTGTGGGTAGCTTGAAGTGGGCTCCAGTGGGAGCATTTATACCATGGAAATTGACAAATGCTAATGATCGTGGTCCCCAGGAAATCAGGAAACACAGACCAACATGCCTCTGGGTGCCCCTTGTTCCTTTCAGTGACCAGTATGTGTATCACTTGTTACTGGGCACCCACAAGAGGCTGTTTCCCCTCCTACCTGCCTCCCACTCAGAATGCTGACCTCTAAGGATGCCCACTATAGACAGTGAGTATCTTACGGATATCTTGATTTTTCTCTCATCTTCAATCAAAATTTATTTGCCCTGAGGGCTTCCTTGGTGGCTCAGACAGTAAAGAATTTGCCTGCAATGCAGGAGATACAGATTTGATCCTTGGGTTGGGAAGATTCCCTGGAGAAGGGAATGGCTACCCACTCCGGTATTATTGCCTGGAGAATTCCTTGCCTGGAGAATCCCCTGGACAGAGGAACCTGGTGGGCTACTGCTCTGTATTAGGAGGTCTCTGATTCCCTTGATACAAGGCCCTACCACTGCGTGGAATTAATAGAATATTGCTTCTAGGCGCCACATTAAAAAACATGATGGAGACCTTCTACGTCTTCTGGAGTCAGACAAAGGTGCCTCCATCACCTGAATGGAGGCAATGGGAAGTCTCTTCAGCTCTGAGATACACTTCAGCGTCATCCGAATCTACCTGTGTGTACCCCTGACCTTGGGCAACACAACCAAAAGCACATTAAAGGACAGAAGAAAAGTATATTTGCAGGAAAGTGAAAGTGTTCATCACTCAGTCGTGTCCGACTCTTTGCAACCCCATGGACTGTAGCCCTCCAGGCTCCTCTGTCCATGAGATTTTCCAGGCAAGAATACTGGAGTGGGTTGCCATTTCCTTCTCCAGGGGATCTTCCTGATGCAGGGATTGAACCTGTGTCTCCTGTATTGCAGGCAGACTCTTTACCATCTGAGCCACCAGGAAGCCCCATGTTTGTGTAGACCAAGATAATTTGGGGGTCAGTGCAATTTCATGAGAAGCTGAGATCCTATGATTTATCAAATCATCAGTTCAGTCTCAGGGAGACAGAAATGTTTGGAGATATGATTTCCATTTTGTGCTTTCGTGAGGGCCATTCGACTGACCCCATATGTCCATGAAGGCTAAAATAGATGTCTCTGTGCATTTCAAATCTTTCTCTAGAGGGTTTGTAGGGCTATGCTGTTTGTTTAGTCAATCAGTTCAGTCACTCAGTTGTGTCTCCCCCATGTGAGGGAGGAGACACACGCCTCCCCCAGTGAGGCTTCAGGTTCAACCCCATTTCTACTGCAGTTTGATACAAAACAGAAACAGACTCAGAGACTTAGAAGCAGACTTATGGTTACCAAAGGGGAAAGGTGGTTGTTGTCATTGTTCAGTTGCGTCTGACTCTTTGAGGCCCCATGGGCTGCAGCACGCCAGGCTTCCCTGTCCTTCACCAGCACCTGGAGCTAGCTCAGACTCATGTGCATTGACTTGGTGATGCCATACAGCCATCTCGCCCTCTGTTGTCACCTTCTCCTCCTGCCTTCAATCTTTCCCAGCATCAGGGTCTTTTCCAATGCGTCAGTTCTTCTCATCAGGTGGCCAAAGTATTGGAGTCTCAGCTTCAGCATCAATCCATCCAATGAATATTCAGAACTGATTTCTTTTAGGATTGACTGGTTGGATTTCCTTGCAGTTCAAGGGACTCTCAAGAGTCTTCTCCAGCATCACAGTTCAAAAGCATCAGTTCACTGGTGCTCAGCTTTCTTTATAGTCCAACTCTCAAGACAAGAATACTGAAGTGGTTTGCCATTCCCATCTCCAGTTGACTGCGTTTTGTCAGAACTCTCCACCATGACCCATTCATCTCTGATGGCCCTACGTAGCATGGCTGATAGTTTCATTGAGTTATATAGGGCTAGGGTCCATGTGATCAGTTTGGTTAGTTTTCTGTGATTGCATTTGTTTAGAGAGGAGGGCATCTCCTTATTGGAATCTTGTCAGTGGCCTTCCAGGGAACAACTCGTCTGTCTTAGCATCTAAATTTCCTTGTGCCTCTGAGCTTATAGGCACCTCTCCTTATAATTAAATCTGGCCTTGGAACAAGTGAGTGGGACCAAAAAGAAAAAAAAGAAAAAGCAGGGGAGGGAAAAGAGTGAAAGGGAAGAGAAACTGAAGTATAGACTATAACCAGAGACAAAGCAACTTACAAAAAAAGAAAAAACAGGAAGATGAAATTTCTGACGGTTTAAGCAGAAATCTCTCGAATTTCTAATGGTTTGTCCCAGTCAACAGAACTATGTCGGTTTAGATAGGCTTTTTAGTGGTGGCATTCCCCCCTTCCCCCGCCCCCCCAGCCCTGAAATTTGGCCATCACAGCCTATGGAGCTCAGAGATGACTCCTGATTGACAGGACACATTGTGACCTGGACCAGAATAACCCCTTCTCCTGCAAAAGAAGTCTACACCCTATGGCTCCCATTCCCTAAATTGAGGGCAAGGAGTAAACAGAATGGTCCTGCATCTATGGCATGAGACATGTGTTTATGCCACGTTCTCCAGTCTCTGAGTGGTCAAGATGGGATCACTCGTCACGACTGTCATCAGCTGTGCCTGTCCAGGTGTCAGTGCGTCCACATTTTACCTGGCGGGGTCCCTCCCCGCCTTGCCCGGGGCTGAGGATGGAAAGTGAGAAGGGGCTGGGGCGAGAAGGCTGCGGCCCAGGCTTCTGATTTACACACCTCTCCTACACCTTTCTGTTCTCTGCGAGGCGGCTCAGTTATGAGTCTGCAGCTCTCCTGCACTGGTTTTTCCCTCCTCCGCAGGCTGGAGGACCACTTATGCCTCACATCTTCCAGCTTGAAAGGCAATGAGTGCAGATTTGTGACGTACAATTTTCCTGATTAATTGAAGAATACACAGGGCTTATTCCCACTCACAAGAGCGGGGTTGCCACCAAAAACGAATCTAATTGGCTAAATAAATAACCTCGAGGTCTTATAGCCTGCAGCCTTTTGCTTTATTGAATTATTAATGCTGTGTCCCCCTCCAAATCAGCAGTAGCTAATGACTGATTTGCCTGAGGCAGTTAATATTCTCCAATCAGTTGTAAATAACCCTGATGACTTATTTTGCTAACGTCGAGCTTATCTTATTGGCTCGGCTCTCAAAATGGCTCTGGATTCAGGAACGTAGGAACAATAAGCAAGTTGTAACATGGCATTAAAAAAATAAACAAAAACACATTTGGTTGATTTCCTTCTGTTTAAAGCAGCGGTTCTTACCTGGGGTGGGGGGGGGCTCATTTTGACTCCCAAGGGACATTTAAATTGCCACGTCTGGAGATGGTTGGAGTTGTCGCAACTTGGGGTATGTGCACCAAGTGTGTCCAAGTGGAAGCCAGGGATGCTGAGAAAGGCACAGGACAGTTCCTCACGATGCAGGATTATCCAGATCCAGGTGCTTCAGTGCTGTGGTTGAGATTCGTTGGTCTAAACAGATTCTTATGGTATTTTGGTAGCAGCAGTTGTATATACTCAGGTACCAGGCTTGGGGAGTGTAACAGTGTGAGTGGGCATAGACACTGTTGCCCTGCGTGGTCCATCGGAGCTCCATCCGTGGAGGTGGGCTAGTGGGAGACTGGGCCATGCCTGGCATGACTCTTCGCCTAGAGATGGATAGACTGTAGTCAAGATTCGTTGTGGGGATGGAGAGCAGATAGTCCTCTTGTTCTGTATTCCTGTGTGAAGTGAGAAATAATGCCCCAAGAGGGATTTTATAGCTTAACAAGAAAATCCTGTCTCATACAGCCAACAGTGGCCACTTTGTTTTCTTACTTTATTCAGTTAAAGGTCAGACACTGTACACGGTATTTCTACATGGTTGATGTCGCTGAGGCCCAGGGACGGTGAGCCGTGTGCCCCGCTCGTGGCTGACAAGTGTCAGGTCCATGCCCATCCCGAGTCTCTGCTGTGTCTTCTCTTCCAATCCCTTGGGGCGAGAAATGCTGTTAGTTTCAAATGACAGCAGGCGTTTTTGTCTTAGTCAAAGTTATGGTAAGGAATGACGAGGGATATATCAGCTGAAATGACATGCGTGCAGTTAAAAATGAACCAGGCGTGTTGTCTGGAAGCTTGGGTAAGTTACGGATGAGTTGAGCCAACTCAGCTCGGGGGGCAGAGCGTAGGTGGTTCGGAGGATTGCAGTCCTGACTCACGAAGCTGTTAGTCTTCCAACATCCCCCTCCAGCGCTTAGTCTCTCGCTTGGCGAGGAGGTGTCGGATCATCTTTATTAGTCAGAAAAGAAATATAAGAGGCAGTGAATAGTATGAAAAGCTGACTAGCCTCAGTCATCATCAAGGATATTTAAACCATCAACTGATTTTCACCTATCAAATTGACAAAATTTTTTTAAACAATGGAAATCCCAGGGTGTGCAAAGGCTGATGTCAACCTAACAGCCACTAGGCAGTTTAGAACGTATCTATCAACGTTAATGGAGATAGATATGTTAATGGAGAAGGCAGTGGCAACCCACTCCAGTACTCTTGCCTGGAAAATCCCATGGACGGAGGAGCCTGGAAACTTAGCAGAATCAACGTTAATGGACCAGATGCTAACACATCTAGGAATTTATCCTGTGTTTATGCTCAACTAATTGTGCAATGGTGGAGGATATTTACTGATTTCTTCTTTTAATGGGAGAAAAACCCAAGTGTCCACAAGAAGGGACATTTCTAAGTGGTTTATAAAGTATGGATTCATACCTAGCCTTTAAGAAGATTGGGGCATATCTGATTTTGCAAACATAGCAATGTATCTATGATATGTTGAGTGAAAGAAATGTTATAAAATCACATGTGTAAATCTTTTTGTGTGCACATAAATATGTGGCAAATGAAAGAATATACACCAACCTGTTCTCAGCGGCTACCTCTGTAGGATGAATGGGATTGAGGTGGGGGAGAGGCTTTTTCCACTTTATATAATTTTATACTTTTACAAATGACTACCATATTGGGGCTAGCGGGGTCAAGAACCCACCTGCCAATTCAGGAGACATAAGAGATTCGGGTTTGATCGCTGGCTTGGGAAGATCCCCTGGAGGAGGGCAGGGCAACCCACTCCAGAATTCTTACCTAGGAAATCCTATGGACAGAGGGCTACAGTCCATAGGGTCTCAAAGAGTTGGATGTGACTGAAGTGACTTAGCATGCACCATATGTTAGTGTAAAATAGAAAACCTTTTAAACCGAAAGCACTTATTGAGCACTGCCGGGTACTCTGCATAACACTGATGGCCCCATGGGAATGAAAAATTTTTTTCCTGCTATCAAGTAGCTTCCAGCCAAACTTTACAAAATACTTATTGGCCAAATTAAACCCATTTTCCATTTTTGGGGCTCTTAGTTACTTTGCTGCTCAGAACAGTTAGGTTAAAATAGAAATAGTGTCATTTGGTACTGTGCAAGCGAGTGATACTTTGCGTATTTCTGAAATGGTTTTTTGAATCATTATGACATAGGAATTAAATGTTATTTTAAAAGCTGCATTTTCATCGAAATGTATTCTATGTGTGTCTCAATCAGAAACGCTCACATTGGAAAGCTGATTATGTAGTGGGCAGTGGGAATGGGATTGATGAGCAGGATGCACGTATGTCTTTCTTTTTAAAGTCTGTTGTTGTTGCTCTTTAGTTGCTAAGTCATCTCTGATGCTTTTCGACCCTGTGGAATGCAGCATGCTGGGCTCTCCTGTTCTTCATTAGCTCCCAGAGTTTGCTCAAATTTATGTCCACTGAGTTGGTGATGCAATCCAGCCATCTCATCCTCTGTCATCCCCTTCTCCTCCTGCCTTCAATCTTTCCCAGCATCAGGGTCTTTTCCACTGAGTCAGATCTTCCCAGCAGGTGACCAGACTACTGGAGCTTCAGCTTCAGCACCAATGAATATTTAAGGTTGGTTTCTTTTAGGATGGACCGGTTGGATCTCCTTGCAGTCCAAGGGACTCTGGAGTCTTCTCCAGTGCCACAGTTCAAAGGTATCCATTCTTTGGCACTCAGCCTTCTGTATGGTCCAACTCTCACATCCATACATGACTACTAGAAAAACCATAGCTTTAACTATATAGACCTTTGTTAGCAAAGTGATGTCTTTGCTTTTTAATACGCTGTCTATGTTTGTCATTAACTTCCTTGGCAGCTCAGTGGAAAAGAATCCGCTTGCCGTGTAGGGACGCAGGTTTGAACCCTGGATTAGGAAGATCCCCTGGAGAAGGGAATGGCAACCTACTCCAGCATTCTTCCCTGGGAAATCTCATGGATAGAGGAGCCTGGCAAGCAACAGTCCATGGAGTCGCAAAAGAGTCGGACATGACTGAGCGACCAAGCAACAAATGTTTGTAATAGCTTTTCTTCCAAGGAGCAAGCATTTTTTAATTTCATGACTGCAGTCACCATCCACAGTGATTTAGGAGCCCAAGAATATAAAATCTGTCACTGCTTCCACTTTTTCTCAGTCTACCTGCCATGAAGTGATGGGACCAGATGCCATGATCTTTTTTGAGTGCTGAATTTTAACTAATGTTGGACGTTTAAAATCTAGTTGAGAAAATAGAAAACATAGAAGGAAACAATACATCATAAATATTGAGATAAGGGATGTGGAGGAAATGGACACACTGGATTTTGACAGGGCTGTTCACAAGAGCCTCTCCATGGAGAGGACATTTGAAAGTAGACAAAAAGAATGAGAAAGAAATCAACTGCACAAGCAGTGGGGCGATTTCCCTGTGTGAAATCATGGAGATACAAAAAGGTCTCTTATAGACCAGCAGTTCCACTCCTGGGCATATATCTGAAAAAATGAAAATAAGTTCAAAAGCATGCGTGCACCCAGTGTTCATAACAGCCTTATTTGCAGTTGCCAAGGTATGGAAGCAACCTAAGTGTCCATCAACAGATAGATGGATAAAGATGTGCTGTATATACACAATGGAATGCTACTCAACCATAAAAAAGAATGAAACTTTGCCATCAGCAGCAACATGGATGGACTTAGAAGGCATTAGGCTAAGTGAATTAGATCAGAAAAGACAAATTACTGTTATGATATTCTATCATATGTCATATAAATGATATCACTTATAAATGAAATCTAGAAGCTACAACAAACTATTGAATAAAACAAAAAGGAAGCAGATTCATGGATACAGAGAACAAACTAGTGATTACCAGTGGGAAGAAGGAAAGGGGGGTGCAATATAGGGACAGAGGGAAAAGGGTTATAATGAGATTATATGAAATCAAGTGGTGAAACTTTGAAAATTATAAAGCACAGTAGAATTGAAAGAATCTCTCATTCAACTAAAGCGAAAGCATCCAGTGGCCCATGAGAGTTCATGAAGGTGGACTGGGGTGGCCAGGGTGAAGGAAGGACAGGCAGAGGCCAGAAGGTGGGTGACAGGTGGCCTTCATGTGGCACGACCGCCGTGCAGAGTGGAGTAGACCTTTGTACCCTGTGTTGGAAATGATTCTGAGATGACAGGCAAAATCCATTTGCCTTTGAGGTAGAAGATTCATTCCACGGCGCCTTGCACATGGGTGAGTATTCCTCTCCTAATTACTCAGTGAATGCCTAAACCTCTAAAACCTGTAGAGACTCTTCCAGATGAAATTTCAGGATGTCCTTGAAACAAAGTGAAGGTGCTTCTCAGACGTGCCTGTTTATTCCTTGGTCTTTTTCAAGCCAGACTCCTGTTTCCTGCTGGGAAGCTCTGTCCTTGCCTTTGACTTACATCTGTCACAGCTGGTGTCCCCTTGTGTCTGGCTGCTCCCCCAGAACCCCACTAACTGGCAGATGCTTTGGTTTAAGCCTGCCCTCGGGCTCAGCTTTCCTCTGCACACCACGTTCAAACGGGTGTGTGACTTGAGAGACTCTGACTCAGTAGAAAGTCATTTCTGCTCATGGAGAAATCTGTCAGGTCAGATCCAGGCCTGAGGGACTGAACTCTTCACCTTTTAGAGGGCCTCTTCGTTCTCAACATCTGCAGCTTCTAGTAGCACCTCCTTTATCACATCGTCCACCATTTTTCTAGTATGTAAACTCTTTGTCCTAGGTAGATAGAGGGACAGATGTAGGTATAGGTTCTTGTTCGCAGGCAGCTGACTGTAGTAAATGCCTTGCATGCTCCTTAACAAGCAATCCCACCAGCATCTTTGGACTCCTTGGTGTTGCTGATGGTGTCACTCTGGTGACCCTGTCTCTTGATTCCTGACCCCCAACTCTGCTATTCCAGCTTCCAGCATCTAGACTCCTGCCCTGCTGATCGGAGCCCAGCCCAGGAGAGCACCTGGGGTCTCCCGTCCTTGGCTGTGGCTTCCCCAGGACCCGTGTGCAGACTCTCACGTGCTTCGTCTGCACCAGCTGGCCACTTGCCAGGATCCTGGTGCTGACTCACCCCTGGCCTTCCCACCCCTGTCTCCTGACTTGTTTCGTTCTCTCTTCCTTTTATCCTTTCCCCAGGCTCCTTATTCCTGCCTATCTTCCCCCTCTTTCCTCTTCTTGTCCTTTTTCTCCCTTTCTTGTCTCCTCTCTCCCCTTAATATACTGCACCCTAGTTTTGGCCAAAATTTCAAGGTCAGATCCCCTGGCCCTACTTGGCTGTTTTCTTTGGACGGTTTCATTTGGTCTTGGCACCCGAGTCCCCTTGTGTCTGGTCTGATCCGCTGGAGAGTCAGAACACAGCACAGCACCTGTACTGGTCTTTACTGGGCTTACTGGTCAGTTAGTGGTCCTCATTTTTTACTACTCATTGCCATATTCTGTCAGTTCAGTTCAGTTCTGTCCCTCAGTCGTGTCTGACTCTTTGCGATAGGTTGTACTAATTAAAACTGTATTATTCAGTATAAACTGCTGCTTGCAAATAGTTTAAGTTCTTTTTTTCATAGTTATTTTAAATCATTCACTTGACTAGGTGATCTGGTAGGTCCTTCTCTGCTGACGTTTATCATTCCTGTTAACCATGGCAACAAACAGGAAGAATACCAGGAAAGAAAATGTAAATTAAAATATGGATCAAATAAATGGCCAGCAGCAAAGAAATAGTTAAATAATGTTGCATAAATAATATGAATATTGTGCAGTAAAAGGTTTCACTTTATATACCTGGCAATATATTTTATGCATATCTTTTCAGTATCTATAAATCCTATATAAATGCATGTATTACATATATATTACATATATTATTAAAATATATAATAATATATTTGTTGTTGTTCAGATTCTTAGCTAAGTTGTGTCTGACTCTTTGCAACCCCATGGACTGCAGCATGCCAGG
>SJYQ01006907.1:120420-134237 GCA_006410935.1 Redunca redunca
ATTATTATGTATATATTATATATACATACATAGATTATATATGTATATGTGTTCTAAGATAACAGACTGTAAAAAATACAGCAAAATGATAACAGTGATTATTGCTTCATGGTCAGATTAAGAAGGATTTTTTTCTTTTTTATATTTTTATAAATGTTCTGCAATGAATATATGCAGATCACACAGTGAAGAAAAAGCCTATGAAAACATTAAGAATGAATCTGTAAGTGAACAAAAATTATTATTATACAGTTTTTCTCCTCTACTTCCCCCATCATCTCCCAACCGTCCAATCCCCTTCGGGATCTGTTGGTTTATTTTTTATTTTTATTTTTTTTGATTTTTATTTTAACTTTAGTTTACTTTACAATACTGTATTGGTTTTGCCATACATTGACATGAATCCACCACGGGTTTTTGTTCCTTTGGCAGTTGCCCCAGACAAATGTAAGGATTATCTCTGTGCCTATAGAAAACACAGGAAAACGTACAGTACAGCCTCAAGAGAGCTGATTCTGTTCTTTGAACACAGAGCAGGAACTTTCCATCTCATATCTTATTCCTGAAGCACAGAGTTGATTCCCACAGTCATGTAATGCTATTAGGAGGTGCCGTAAAAGACCAAAAATCAAAACCAAAAACTTGCAGAGCACTGTGTGATGTCTTTTCTATGCTCAAAAATGTCAAGAGCAGATATAAGAAAAACAAAAGCAAAAACAAATCCAAGCACTGCCAAGCTTTTAGAGAGAAAGCAGAAGGGAAATTTCCCCAAAGACAGATGCTTTTAGAAAACACGACTGGCTGTTTGTGTTTTTGAGAGACCAAAGCAAGAGTTTTTATAGCTTTTAAAAAAAAGTTAAAAATTGTAGATTCCCATTCCTAATAATTTAAGATTAGATCTTGTACTGTAAAGAATATTTTACAGCATTTTACTAAGAGCAACAAGTTGTGACTTTTTCTGCTTTTCTGTATTTTTTCCTTCAAACAAAATTGGAAATAAAAATGTACCACAGAGCATTTAATTTTGAGTAAATGAGTTTCCTTGTAAGTATCGTTCAGTGAGGTCGTTAATGAATCTGGTTAAAATGAATACACACAGACTTACTGGTTGATGAAACTGTTAGTAGCAACAGTTATTCAACATATTACATGTGACTTGTAAAACTGGGTGATTTGGATACTTTACCAAATCTCTTTTGCTTCTTCTATTCGAACCCCAAACTGGTTGCTTTGACAGCAATCTTTCTGAGTTTTCTGAAGTCAATAGTTAGTTTAGTTAGTTCTAAATCTGGAACTGAAGCTTTTCCTATGTTGCCTGGTGGTTATGAATTGGAGGGCAGAGACCACACTATTCTCTCCCTGATACAGAAACCTCTGGAAAGTGGGCTGTGCATACCTAGTTCCAGCAACTCTGTTGTATATCACTGTGCAGCATCCCCTGAATAGATCTATCTCTAGGCTCTCAGCTGGGCAGTGCTGCCTGGAGACCCCCAGCCCTGCAGGAACCTAAGGAAGCAGCCCCGTTGGCTTTAGACCCCATCACCCATTCATCCTCAAGGGACTTACATCACCCTTTGTGTCGACTTACGGCTGTGATTGCTGGAGGTGAGGGAATCGGGTTTTCCTATCTCCTGACTTCCAGGAGGTTGTACAGAATCTGTTCCCACTGAGTCCTGGGCAAAGTTCTCACCTCCAGCTTTTCATTGCTCTGAAACAGCCTTTGACCTCAGCCACCTACTCTAATTGAGAAAGTCCTCAATCAGAATTACTATTATTAATGTTTTGATCAAAAGCTGGGATGGTTTTTTCCAACTATTCTGAGCGAGTCTGACAAGTTACTCAGAATAGTATCAGCATCAATTTGATGGGTCAAGTTACAGGAACAAAGTACTCCTGAATCTCCATTAGCTAACGTCTGCTTCGTGTTCTGTGTGCATCTGGGGTTGGCAGAGTCCGCTCCCCTAGTCCTCACTCTGGGGTGTGGGGCTGGCCGACTGCCAGGGCTACTGTAACCTAGATTGTTGGTGATCATTGTGATGTGGGAAGGGATATTCACTGGAAGGACTGATGCTGAAGCTGAAGCTCCAGTATTTTGGCCACCTGATGTGAAGAGCTGACTCAGTGGAAAAGGCCCTGATGCTAGGAAAGATTGAGAGCAGGAGGAGAAAGGGGTGGCAGAGGAAGAGATGGTTAGATAGCATCACCAGCTCAGTGGACGTGAATCTGAGCAAACTCAGGGAGATAGTGAAGGACAGGGTAGCCTGGCGTGCTGCAGTCCATAGGGTTGCAAAGAGTCAGACGTGGCTTAGCAACTGATCAACGACAACAGCAACACTGGACCACTGTCTCCTAAAGGCTTCTACCTAGGGGGATTCTGGTGCCTTCCACTTATATCAGCCAGAGAAATTACATGTCTATCACCTACTTCCAAGAGGTGGAGAGGTAGGATTCTACTGTGTGCTGATCTGAAAAAGTGAGAAGACAGGTGAACAGCTTTCATGATTACATAATACCCGCAGTTAGTGTTTTTCATTTTTTAAGTGTAGTATAAGTGTAAGTATACGCATCATCATGCATGTGTAGTGTTATCTCATTTATTTCTCACAGCAGATTGGAACTGTGATGATCTTCATTTCACACACAGGCTTACAGAGGGTGTGTGAGTGCCCAAGGCTGCCCAATGAACAGAGTTACATAGAGTTGATTAATGGACTCTTATCTTGTCCATTACCCTGGAGCCATCAGCCGTGGCCTGAGGTTGCTGCAGAATGCTCCAGAATCCAGTGTTGAGGCCAACACTGCAGGGACAGGAAACTTGCCATCCGTGGAGCTTCTCTAGCTTTGCCTGCCTGGGTAATGCAGCCCCGAGAAATTCCGTCACATTCTGAGGGTAGAGACTGCAGCGTGTCGAAGCTAGGTCACGTCTATCGCCTTCTGAGTCAGATACCTGTGTTCCATTCTCATCATCTCGTTTGCCGTAGTAGGAATTCTTGTCAGAGACCTTTTCTTGAGCATTCCATGCTTCCGGCACTAGGATAATCCTCCTGCGTGTACTGTCTCCTTAATTCTTCTTCATTCATTTATAAGTGAGGAGTAGCTGGCATGCCCAAAGTCACACATGTTTTAAGTTGCAGAGTTGGTACTAAAACCCACAGTAGTCTGAGTCAAAGCTTGCCTTTGAAAGGCTTTGTGCCTTAGGGTTTAGTTAAAATTACTCCATGAGAAAACAGCATTGAAATGTATATGTTACTGTGTATAAGATAGATAGCCAGTGGGAGTTTGATGTATGAATTAGGGAACCCAAAGCCGGGGCTCTGTGACAACCTGGGGGGGTGGGGGAGGGAAGGAGGNGACAACCTGGGGGGGTGGGGGAGGGAAGGAGGTGTGTGTGGGGGTCCCACAGGGAGGGGATACATGTCTTCCTGTGGCTGATTCATGTTCATGTACGGCAGAGGCCATCACAATATTGTAAAGTAATTATCCTCCAATTAAATAAATAACATTTTTTTTAAAAGTACTCCACATACCCAGGGTTCTTACCGAGTGCTCCTTCAATACAAACCTCCTGGGGGTTCATTGCAGAATAAAGTGTGCTTTGGATCTAGGATTGAAAACTTTTTTGCCATCAGTACTTGAAGAAGAGGATGGACAATAGCCAGGATCAAAAGGGCTGCTTACACCCCCTACTCAGGGTCCCTTAACTTTCCAAATTAGATGTAGGTGGGATGGACCAGACAGCCAGGCCTGCCGTCTTGGCTCCATTATTCTACGTCCAAGTTAGAGAATCTCTGTGAGCCTCATTGTTCCCAAGTGTCAAATGGGGACACCTTCCTTGCAAGGGTCTTTTATGTGAATTGTTTTCCATAGTCACTTAATGAATGGTGGTGACTTTTGGGGGCAATGAAGAGATGTTAGTTTCTTCCCGCTTGGCTGACAGCCCTCATTAGCCATCCCAAACAGGCATTTTGTCTGTAAAACTGATATTTGCTTTAAACATGGCTTTATGCCAAATGTTCTAGCCATGATTGCAGCCCATTACCACTCTTAAGCCCCACCGCTAGAGGAATTTTAGAGAAGTCAGAAAAGTTCACCTCTTAAAGCAGGTGAAAGTGGAAATGGATACAACATGCTGGAGAATATCGTGGTGGTATATATGAAGAGCTTTGAATATGTGTGAATCCTTTGATTCCGTGATTCATCTTCTAGAAATTGCCACTGAGGAAATGATCAGAAATTTTTATGAGAAATGTTTATCTAATATCATGATAAAACTAATTGGAAGCCACCAAAATAGCCAGTATTGAGGATTGGCTAAAAAATGGATAATACCATTTGATGGATTGTTATGTAGCCATTTATTACATATTTTTGAATAATATTCAAGGATTTGATAAAAGTAAAGTAACCCTGATTTTATCTAACAGAAATGTATTTACATGCATAAAAATTGACAGGTAGAACATGCCCCCAAGTGTTATCAGAGATCATTCATAATCCACCAGTAAGAGATCCCTCATTACTCTTATTTTCTTTTTACTTCTTTGTATTTTCCAAAAATTCTCACAATATAGATAACTATTCAGAAAAATACTATATTTTATTTAAAGGAAGATTGTTAAAGAAAAAACACCACTAAGCATTGTTTAGCACGTGCATGCTAAGTATCTTCAGTCGTGTCCAACTCTTTTCGGCCCTATGGGCTAGCCCCCCAGGCTCCTCTGTCCATGGGATTTTCTAGGCAACAATACTGTAGTGGGTTGCCATGCCCTCCTGCAGGGGATCTTCCCGACCCAGGGATTGAACCCGTGTCTCTTACGTCTCCTGCATTAGCAGGCAACACTATTGCCACCTGGGAAGCCCAAGCATTATTTAGTACTCATGCCTAAACTTTTCAGGCTGCCAGGGGAAGCAGTAGCACGTAGGGGCCACTGTCAGGGAGGAGGCCCAGTGATGCAGGTCCAGCTCCGGATGAGATTCGTCAAAGTCATACATTCTCTATCCTGATACCGGGTAAGTCTGCCAGCATCTCAAGTCAGACATTTCTCATTTGGCAAAATTACTGTCATTTACTGTTATTAAAGCTACAACAAAAAACAATGTCTGCTTCCTTTATTTTAAATAAAATCTAATCACCAGTTCCATTCTGAGTAATGAGAGACTCCTTAGCTGACCCTCCCAGCATGAGTCAGTAGAGCTGGGCAGCGTGTTGTTCCGAAGCTGGACTTGGTGGTCATCCGGACTCCAGTGATGCTCACCTTCCTATGACCCTGCGTAGAGCTCCTTACCTCTCTCTGCTCTCCCTAAAATGGGAATAATGAATCCTGTTTGCTTCCCCAGCTCAGTGGGGGTGTTGTAAGGATTAGCATGACTTTGTTAGGAAGAGGACTTTGAAGTTTTAGTGCCCCGAGTGGTGCGATTACTAATAAACCTGTCACACTTTCTTCTGCGGTGTTCCCCTATTTGTAGCATTTAGTAATTCTGCTCAAGGAACCAGCCTCCTGCAGGTATGGCACCGGGCCCACACTGGGCCAGAACGGGCTCAGTCCTGTCTTGGCCGCTCCACCCACCCTAGCCCCCACCTCCAGGCACAGAGCTGTTGGGACCTGCCTCTTCTTGCCCTGCCTTCAAGGCTTCTTGGGCTTATTTTGCAAATTTGGTCGAGGTAGAAAGTCCCCTATGCTGACAGTCATCTAGGCTGTGCCAGAAAACAAAGATGCTTTTCCTCCAAGTCTACTTTATGGGCTGCAGAGTTCTGCAGAGTAGCCTGGCCACGTGCACCCTTGGAATTCTCCAGCGAGTGTCCCAAAGCTACCTCCTGTGGAAGTGGAAGATCCTCGAAGTCATAATCTGGAATGAAGTCAGCGTCCAGCTGGACTCAGGACAGTTCATGCAGGTCACCTCCCTCTTCCTGGCTCCAGGTTCCTTTTGTTTATATGGCTCATGAGATGAAAAGTGTAGACATGTTGTGTCTGGGGAAGAGAATTGACGTGGACATTGCTTTGTGAGGGTGTCTTCGCCTTCTGTCTGCTGGTTTTTACTCTGAACAGTGAAAACTCCTCTCGGCCTGGGGATTGCCAAGCCTCTTTCTCCTTTTTTGCCATATCTGCCCGCTCCTGTGATAAATCTGAAACACACGGATCTGAAAACCCAGGCTCCCTCATGGCCTTGCCTTTGAAGAATATTTTAGAAATGTCTGTCGGGAGTGGATGCCAAGTATTTAATTCTGCGTGGGAAGAGGAAGAATGAGAAAAATCAGCCAACTACTCAGGTGAAACCAATCCCAGATCATTAACTCTGAAATATTTATGATACACATTGAAAATAATAACTTTAGAGTAACATGAGGACAGATTGTATTAACTTCACAATTCTTCGGTAATTGGATTTCCTTATCTTTCTATATAAATACGTTTACCTAGTTTTCGAAACCAGAAGTCTCAGAACTAAGTGTTTTTAAAGCAATCTCAGAATCACTCTAAATGTTTTTTTCACTCCCTTTTTCTGTTGTTGTTGTTCCATTGCCAAGTCAGGTCTGACTCTTTGAGACCCCATGGATGGCAGCATGCCAGGCTTCCCTGTCCTTCACCATCTCCTGTACTTTGCCCAAGCAGTTCATGTCCATTGAATCAGTGATGTCATCCAACCGTGTCATCCTCTGTCTCCCTCTTCTCCTCCTGCCTTCACTCTTTCCCAGCACCAGGGTCTTTTCCAGTGAGTGGGCTGTTTGCATCAGGTGGCCAAACTACATCAGCCTCAGCATCAGTCCTCCTAGTGAGTATTCAGAGTTGATTTTCTTCAGGATCGACTGGGTTTTTTTGTCTTGCAGTCCAAGGGACTCTCCAGAGTCTTCTCCAGCACCACAGTTTGAAAGCATCAATTCTTGGGTGCTCTTTCTTCTTGGCCTAGCTCTCACATCCGTGCATGACAACTGGAAAGACCATAGCCTTGACCATATGGACCCTTGTCAGAAGAAGTAACTCATAGTGAACTCTGCCCCCGAATATTCTAGCCCTTCTTTTCTGTTCTCTTCCTCCATTTTGGTAGATTGAGGCTTCACTCTTTTACTGGCCTCATGACTCTTCTTATTAAATGCTTTTAGTGGCTCAATCACTGTTTCCCGACGATCTCCTAGTGGTAACCAATTACCTCCATATACAGCCACTCAGGTGTGCGCCCCCAGCTCTGAGACCTCACTGAACTCCCATCCCTCTTGAGATAAGATAATACACAAACTTCCCGTATGTAAAAGTCCTTCAGTAATGCCAAAGAAAAATTGTACTGAAGAAGTTAGACTTTAGCCCAGGAAGATTTTATGCAAGGATATGGCAATAGGGGTCAAGACAGCTATATCAGAGGAGAGAGAGAGAACTCAATCTTACTGATGTGAAAAGTGGAAGAATTTATAGGCCTTGGGATGAACTAATGCAAAAGTACTGGAGGGCGCTTGAGGTGGCTGGCTTTCGCCAAGAGGCCACCTGTGTTTGCTAATTGGCACTCAGTAGTTAGGCTCCAGCCCTCCCCCAGAGACTAGGGGTAGCCTATCTTCCCTACTGATCACATTTCAAAAGGATGGCTCCTGGGTCCTTGAGATAAACAACCATGGGTTGTAAAACTGGCAAGAACCTGTGAGAAGATTTATATCTCCAAGGGGCAGAGAAAGACTTGACACCTGTAGGTGTTCTAAGTAAATGTCCTAAGAAAAGAGAAGTCAGGGGCCCGGAGTCAGGAAGAAATGTACCTGAAGTGTAGCTAAGCAGAGGGGAGCTTGAAGGCCTTCCTGGTCCACAACAGAGCATTGCTTCACCTTGTAGCCTCCTTTCCAGACTTCCTGCCTGGAGTCTGGAGGCACTTCCCTGCCTCTTTCCTTCCCTACACGGAAGCCACGTGGAACTTGTAAGTGAAGTTTTGTTCTTGCCTCTCCACATTACTGCCCTTCTTCATGCTTCCAGAACCTGTTGGGTGTCACCTTGGCACATCAGACAGTGACTAGGACCCAAAATAGGGTAATTAAATATCTTCATGCAGTCAGCCCACTGGACTGAAACTGATTATATTAACTTAGCTCCTTGTGGGTGATTGAAACAATTCTTTCCTGATGAGTGATGAATATATTTCACTCATTTCAAGATTGATACCTGGAGGCTTTGGGGAAAATCAGATTTCAGCTCTTGGAAAAGTGAGTATTTGATGTTAGTTTCTGATTTTAACCTGAAAAACAAGGAAATTCACAAATAAGAAAGTTTCCTAGGAATCACTGGATAACCTGTTAAGATGGAGACTCTGAGGCCCCAGCTGTAGAGGTTTGATTGAGTGGGTCTGGGGTGGGCCTGGGACCCTACATTTGATTGAGTGGGTCTGGGATGAGCCTGAGACCCTGCATTCTGATGTGTCGTTAGTGATGCTGCTGATAAGCTAGGACCCAGCAGTGACTGCATGCCATCCACCCTTTGAGTGCATTCTGGATGATGGAATTGGGGCTCCTAAAACTGTTGATGCAGTGAGAGATTTGGGGTGATGCTAGGAGGTTTGTGGAACATGGACACCCCCCCCCCACACACACACACATACACACTACTCCACAGAGTCATGGTGCGGCAAACCTCGAGTCTTGGGTGGTTGCAGACCAGGAGTGGGACTTGCTGCCAGCATCCGTTTGAATGGAGACCTGAGTCCATTGGACGTCATGATCTTGTCTGTGGTTGAGGTTACCACACAGTGAGCAATCATTCGTGGGCACCCGTGGCACATCCCCACCTTCGGTCCGCATTTCCACTCGGAGCAGGCGGTGATGGTCAGCAGGCTTCAGCGCCGGGTCTGAGAGAGTATGGCAGTGGCGGCATCGTCCTCGGGGCCGGCTCCCCCAGTGAGGCTCCCAGGTTCAACCCCATCTCTACTGCAGTTGGATACGAAACAGAAACAGACTCAGAGACTTAGAAAACAAGCTTACGGTTACCAGAGGGGAAAGGTGGTGGTTGTCGTTCAGCGTCCGGCTCTTTGTGCCCCCATGGACTGCAGCCCACCAGGCTCCTGGTGCAACTACCACCTTCACTTCACACGGAGACACGATCTGAAAAGCCATATGTGTATGTAAATAAAAACTCAATCACCTGGCTGTACACTTAAAACCAACACAACATTGAAAATCAACTGTGCTGCAATAAATAAACTGGAATTTGACTAAAAGAACACACACGAAAAACCTTCTCATTTTTAAAAAACATATCGAATGCTAGAATTTGAAAAATATGAAATGTTGTTACAATTATTTTTAGATGATTGAGAAGAAGTACAGGAGTATAGCAAACAATTTAAATGGTAGAAAAATGTAAACAAGATCCCTCTCCCCAGAGACCAGCATGATTAGGTCTCAGGTTTTTCTCCAGAAGTTTCCTAAGCAGATGGAACTGTATGCAGACTCTGAAATGGGAACTGAGGTGTGGTTCTGACTTTGGCTTTTTTTCCTGTAACTCCGTCCCAAAGGTCATTCCAGGGCGGCAGCAAGTAGACTTACCACATCCTCTTCAGTGCCTGCAATTAAAGGGACACCATCCCATGGCTAGCCCTGCGATTCTCAGCCAGGGACAGTTCGCTCCCTGTGCTTAGTCGCTCAGTTGTGTCCAACTCTTTGTGAGTCCATGGACTGTAGCCCACCAGGCTCCTCTGTCCACGGGATTCTCCAGGCAAGAACACTGGAGTGGGTTGCCCTTCCCTTCTGCAGAAGATCTTCCCGGTTCAGGGACTGAACGCCAGTCTCCTGCATTGCAAGCAGGTTCTTTATTGTGTGAGCTACAGGGAAGTTGCTATAGGAACATCTTGCAATGTCTAAGGACACAACTCAGGGGGCAGTGCTGAGTGCCACTGGCCTTCAGAGAGTAGAGACCAGGGATGTTTTCGGTGACCCTGCCTACATGTGTTAGCTACCATGACAGAGAGTTAGCTTTAGCTGTCTGCTTCCCAGGCGGCTCAGTGGTAAAGAGTCTGCCATTGCAGGAGACACAGAAGACTTGGGTTTGAGCCCTGGGCCGGGGAGATCCCCTGGAGTAGAAAAATGGCATGAACGCAGAACACCTGTTATGTTAGGGCTCCCCAGGTGGCTTCAGTTCAGTTCAGTCACTCAGTCGTGCCCCACTCTTTGCGACCCCATGAATCGCAGCACACCAGGCCTACCTGTCCATCACCAACTCCTGGAGTTCACTCAGACTCACGTCCATCCAGTCGGTGATGCCATCCAGCCATCTCATCCTCTATCGTCCCCTTCTCCTCCTGCCCCCAATCCCTCCCAGCATCAGAGTCATTTCCAATGAGTCAACTCTTCAAATGAGGTTGCCAAAGTACTGGAGTTTCAGCTTTAGCATCATTTCCCTCCAAAGAAGTCCCAGGGCTGATCTCCTTCAGAATGGACTGGTTGGATCTCCTTGCAGTCCAAGGGACTCTCAAGAGTCTTCTCCAACACCACAGTTCAAACGCATCAATTCTTCAGCGCTCAGCTTTCTTCATAGTCCAGTGCTCACATCCATTCATGACCACTGGAAAATCCATAGTGGTAAAGCATCCACCTGCCGATGCACGAGAAGCATGAGATACGGGTCCCATCCGTGGGTCGGGAAGATCCCCTGGAGGAGGAAATGGCAACCACTCCAGAATTCTTGCCTAGAAAATTACATGGACAGAGGTGCCTGGCGGGCTACAGTCCATGTGGTTGAAAACACAGCTGAGCACACGCATACAGGCACACACAAATGTGTGTACTTCCAGTGTAGAGGAAACCTGCTCTAGCATCACTGATTTCAAGATTCCTCAGGATGTTCATTCAGAGTGTAGCTTACCAGCCAGTAACAGCAGCTTAGATAGCATTTCCCCAAAGTCACAAAATATAGGCAGCAAGACCCCTTCTGGTGGTGAGGTCCGTGGTTGTGTGGGGACTGTGTTCCAGTCTGGGTTTGACTGTTGCATCTGTTGCTTTGGAACGACTCTGGTGGAGTCACCGCATACTATGTGAATACTAACTGCAACTTGCCATCTCCTGCTGCATGGCTCTGCTGGAGGAGAGCTCCCTGCTTGGGGACAGAGGAAGGCAGCGTTGGCAGCGGAGGACTTGGTGGCTTGCAGCACCTGCCAAACCTATAATTTCTCAGGCAAAATGAGAGTATCCATTTTTAGCCCCAGAGTTTTGTATGCTTTACATTCTGGCTGGTTTATTTTTGTCCCAGCTCCACTGTGTTTACTTCATACTCGGGAGAAAGGATGGTTTCTTTATAGAATTATTGCAACTAAGCTTAAGGGAAAAAAGGAACTCATTTGCTAGGAAAATCATGCTTAATTATTAATAATACTGTCGAAACCTCTTGTCCTTCTCAGAGGCTATTGATGCCTTTGACTGTTTAGGTGACACTTTGTATCTGTGTGTGGCTTTGTTTTCTTCTGGACCTAAAGCAACTCTTTCAAGCGCAGGTTTAGCACCAGATCTCCTTCTGTTTTTAATTGTTTCAGTGACCTTAGTGATGGTTTTGTCAGAAGTCTGCTTCGCACTTGAAAATCCTTTACCTGTTTTGTTTCAGATCAGGTCTTTCCCAAATAAGACGTTTTTTGTTTAAAATAAATTGAGTCTTCTCCACATTATGATTCTTTTTGAGAGCTTAGATATAAGTGAAAAGTGAAAGGGAAGCGTCATGTCCGACTCTTTGAGACCCCATGGACTGTAGCCTAGCAGGCTCCTCCGTCCATGGGGTTTTCCAGGCAAGAGTACTGGAGTGGGTTGCCATTCCCTTCTCCAGGGGATCTTACTGACCCAGGGATTGAACCCGGGTCACCGGCATTGCAGGCAGATGCCTTACTGTCTGGGCCACCAGGGAAGCCCTTTACGTATGAGGTGCATCCTTATTTTTTGGAAGACTTGCAATACATTTAGTTCACGTTTGGGATACAGATACTCCTGGCACTAGGGTGGGGAGGGGGTCAAGTCTGGTCTTTAAGCCAAGATCATATGCAACAATGCAACCATCCTGATGATGGAAATATATAGGGGAATGATAAAGACCTTTGTGTGTGTGTTTTCCTGTTATTTTTTTAGTTAAAAATTTTTTATTGAGGTATCATTGATTTACAATGTTGTATTAGTTTCTGGTATACAGCAAAGTGATGCAGTTTTATATATATATATATATATATATATATATATAATGTGCACACAACATTGTATATTTGCCATTGTTCAGTCTCTCAGGTGTATTATATATAGAGAGATGGATATTCTTTTTTGAATTCTTTCCCTTTATAGATTATTATAAGATATTAAATATAGTTTCCTGTGTTATAAAGTAGGACCTTATGGTTTATCTATTTTATATAGAGTAATGTGTATTTGTTAATCCCAAACTCCTAATTTGTCCTTCCCTCCTTGCCCCCTTTCTCCTTGGGTAACCATAAATTCTCTATGTCTGTGAATCTGTTTCTGTTTTGTGAATAAGTTAGTTCATTTATGTCATTTTTGCAGTTCTACAAATAAGTGATATCATAGGATATTTGTCTTTGACTTCCTTTACTTGCTATGATAATCGCTATGTCCATCCATGTTGCTGTTCATAGCATTATTCCATTCTTGTCTTACAGCTGAGAAACATTCCACTGTGTGTATGTAGCACCTCCTCTTTATCTATTCATCGGTCAGTGGACACTTACGTTGCTTTCATGTTTTGGGTGCTGTCGGTAGTGCTGCTATGAATGTTTGGGTCAGAGTTTGCTCTGAATTTATGCCTGAGAGTGGAATTGCTGGATCATCAGTTCAGTTCAGTTCAGTTCAGTCACTCAGTCGTGTCCGACTCTTTGTGACCCCGTGAATCGCAGCACGCCAGGCCTCCCTGTCCATCACCATCTCCCGGAGTTCACTCAGACTCACTTAAATCCAGTCGGTGATGCCATCCAGCTATCTCATCCTCTGTCGTCCCCTCTTCCTCCTGCCCCCAATCCCTCCAAGCATCAGAGTCTTTTACAACGAGTCAGCTCTTCGCATGAGGTGGCCAAAGTACTGGAGCTTCAACTTTAGCATCATTCCTTCCAAAGAACACCCAGGGCAGATCTCCTTCAGAATGGACGGGTTGGATCTCCTTGCAGTCCAAGGGACTCTCAAGAGCCTTCTCCAACACCACAGTTCAAAAGCATCAATTCTTCAGCATTCAGCTTTCTTCACAGTCCAACTCTCGCATCCATACATGACTACTGGAAATACCATAACCTTGACTAGATGGACCTTAGTCGGCAAAGTAATGTCTCTGCTTTTGAACATGCTGTCTAGGTGGGTCATAAATTTTCTTCCAAGGAGTAAGTGTCTTTTAATTTCATGGCTGCAATCACCATCTGCAGTGATTTTGGAGCCCCCCAAAATAAAGTCTGACACTGTTTCCACTGTTTCCTCATCTATTTCCCATGAAGTGATGGGACCAGATGCCATGATCTTCATTTTCTGAAAGTTGAGCTTTAAGCCAACTTTTTCACTCTCCTCTTTCACTTTCATCAAGAGGCTTTTTAGCTCCTCTTCACTTTCTGCCATAAGGGTGGTGTCATCTGCATATCTGAGGTTATTGATATTTCTCCTGGCAATCTTGATTCCAGATTGTGATTCCTCCAGCCCAGCATTTCTCATGATGTACTCTGCATATAAGTTAAATAAGCAGCGTGACAATATACAGCCTTGACATACTGCTTTTCCTATTTGGAAGCAGTCTGTTGTTCCATGTCCAGTTCTAACTGTTGCTTCCTGACCTGCATACAGATTTCTCAAGAGGCAGGTTATGTGCTCTGGTATTCCCATCTCTTTCAGA
>SJYQ01006907.1:134557-240113 GCA_006410935.1 Redunca redunca
TCTGCATTCATATGCTTATGTCTTTCCTTTTCTCCTTTGCTTTTAGCTTCTCTTCTTTTCACAGCTATTTGTAGGGCCTCCCCAGACAGCCATTTTGCTTTTTTGCATTTCTTGTCCATGGGGATGGTCTTGATCCCTGTCTCCTCTAGAATATCAGGAACCTCCATCCATAGTTCGTCAGGCACTCTATCTATCAGATCTAGTCCCTTAAATCTATTTCTCACTTCCACTGTATAATCATAAGGGATTTGATTTAGGTCATACCTGAATGGTCTAGTGGTTTTCCCTACTTTATTCGATNACTTTCTTCAATTTAAGTCTGAATTTGGCAATAAGGAGTTCATGATCTGAGTCACAGTCAGCTCCCAGTCTTGTTTTTGCTGACTGTATAGAGCTTCTCCATCTTTGGCTGCAAAGAATATAATCAATCTGATTTCGGTGTTGACCATCTGGTGATGTCCATGTGTAGAGTCTTCTCTTGTTGCTGGATCATATGGTAGCTCTATTTTTAGTTTCTTAAGGAACCTCCAGACAGTTCTCTGTTGTGGCTTTACCAACGCAAATTCCCACCAACAGTGTAGGAGGGTGCTCTTTTATTCACACCCTCTCCAGCATTTATGTTTGTGGACTTTTTGATGCTGGCCATTTGGACTAGTGTGAGTTAACTGTACTTGTAGTTATGATTTTCATTGGAGTTATGATTTTCATTTCTCTAATAACTAGTGATGTGAAGCATCTCTTCATCTATATGTCTTCTTTAGAAACGTATCTGTGGAGGTCTTCTTTCCCAGAGCTTTTTGGTTGGTTGGTTGTTTTGCTTTTTGGCCATGCCACGTGGCTTGTGGGATCTTGGTTCCCTGACCAGGGATTGAACTCAGGCCCAAGGCAATGAAAGTGCCAAGTCCTAACCACTGGACAGCCAAGGAATTTCCTGCACCAGAGTTTTTAAAGTCATTTCTGTGTTAGGAAATCTCTATGGTAAATGCATGCTAAAGCTTGTTACTAAGAAAATAAGCATTTCCAAAAATGATACATTGCATTGAGATTCACTGTTTGGTTTACTTGGCTGTCTTTGGGGTTTGGTCCAAAGAAAAGGCATATGCTACTTGTTCAGTAAGGCTTAAGGGACATCTAAGACAGCAAACAGAGTTAATAATTGAAGTCTTGCTCTTTATAAGAGTAGCAGCATAGACAATAGATAACCAAGCAAATTTAAGTCCTAAGGCCGCAAATTATCTAAAATTTTTCAAAGCAGTATGACAAAGACTTATCATTTTATAAGTAGATGAGTACATGGCTTTAATATAGTATTTATTTTCATTTGATTGTATTATATACTTTCAATGACAAGAGAAGAATGAATTCTATGAAATAAAGAATTCCATAATTTCTGGGAGCTAGAGAATGTAAACCTGGGACAGTTGGTTCTGTTTCAAATTTGTAAACATGTCAGGATGAAGGGAACTTTTCCCACTTTTCATCCCAAATGAAGATGTGAGTGAAAATATCTAGCTTTGAGTAAGCAGCAAAAATTTCCTACTTGAATAGCATGCTATATTTTATTCTGTTCAGTTCAGTCGCTCAGTTGTATCCAACTCTTTGTGACCCCGTGGACTGCAGCATGCCACACTTCCCTGTCCATCACCAACTCCTGGAGCTTACTCAAACTCATGCCCATCTAGTTGGTGATGCCATCCAACCACCTCATCCTCAGTCTTCCCCTTCTCCTCCTGCCTTCAATCTTTCCCACATCAGGGTCTTTTCCAATGAGTCAATTCTTTACATCAGGTGGCCAAAGTATTGGAGCTTCAGCTTCAGCATCAATCCTTCCAATGAATAGTCAGGACTGATTTCCTTTAGGATTGACTAGTTGGATCTCCTTGCAGTCCAAGGAACTCTCAAAGTCTCTCCAACACCACAGTCAAAAGCATCAATTCTTCAGCTCTCAGCTTTGTTTATGGTCCAATTATCACATCTATACATGACTACATGAAAAACCATAGCTTTGACTAGATGGACCTTTGTAGGCAAAGTAATGTCTCTGCTTTTTAATGGGCTGCCCAAGTTGGCCGTAGCTCTTCTTCCAAGGAGCAAACATCTTTTAAGATGATATTTTTATTATATGTACTAAAAGATGTTATTTTATTACATGCATTTTATATTCTTTTAACAGAACATAGATTGAAATAATGTATTTAAGCAAAGCAATCATGAGGTTAAATTAACTCATAAACATGCTTAGAAAAATATTTTCTTGCATAAATGCTGTGGACTCAGTTATGTACCTGCCAAGATTGTATATTGATGTCCCTATTTCCAATGTTATAGTGTTTGCAGATGGAGCCTTTGGGAGGTAATTAGGATTAGATGAAGCTATAAGGGTGGCCACTCATGAAGGGTTAGGGCCCTTGTAAGAAGAGACATCATCAAGTTGCTTCTCTCTATGTACCATCTGAGGCCATAGCACGAAGGTGACTGTCTTTAAGTTGGAACGAGGGCCCTCACCAGGGAACTGAATGGCTGATGTGTTGATTTTGGATTTCTATCCTCCATAACTATAAGAAACTAATCTTTTTATATTTTATTTATTGACTTCCTATTGAAATTAAAGCTAATTTACAATGTTGTATTAATTACTGCTGTACAGCCAAGTGGCTCAGTTATACATACATATATATATATGTGTGTGTACATTAAAAAAATTCTTCTTCATTCTGGTTTATCATAGGATATTGAATATAGCTCTCTTTGCCATACAGTAGGAACTTGTGGTTTATCAATCTTATATAGAGCAGCTTACATCTGCTAACCTCAGCCTCTCACTCCATCTCTCTCCCCCTTGGCACCCATCTGTCTGTTCTTCTCTGTGTCTGTGATTCTGTTTCTGTTGAATAGATAGCCTCCTTTGTGTCATATTTTAGATTCCACATATAAGTGATATTAAATGGTATTTGTCTTTTTCTTTCTGACTTCAGTTTTGTATGACAATCTCTAGTTGCATCCATATTGCTGCAAATGGCATTATTTCATTGTTTTTATGGCCAGGTAGCATTCCATCATATTTATGTACCACATCGTTATTCATTCATTTGTCACTGGACATTTATGTTGTTTCCATGTCTTGGCTATTGTGAATAGAGTTGAACATTGCAGTGGCTGTATCTTTGAATTACAGTTTTGTCTGAATATATGGCCAGGAGTGGGATTGCTGGATCATATGGTAATTCTATTTTTCATTTTCTATTCTATCTATTTCAATACATCCTGCAGACTAAATATCCCTCCCAAATGTGAAACAGTCACATGATACAACTTAGCAATACCTTCCTCATGTTGTTCAGACAATCAGATCCTTTACTGTTAACATCAATCACAATGTCTTAGAGTACATTTCAGGAACACATTAAACAATTAGAATTTTGAAAATAAACTTTGAAAGTAGTAGATGTGGCAGTTTATGGTAGTCATGGGTCAGTTTAAAAGTGAACATGGTTACTTTTTCACAGGTCAGTTAAAAGTGAACTTAGTTATCACGGATCCATGGTTGGTAACTAATGGTCAAATGTTGCTGTTGTGATTGTATACAACTTTATTTGTCTTATTAGAGTAAGGTCTAGCTATCTTTAGAATGACTGTGGAGTAGTGATTGGAAAATGAGAGTCAGCTATCCACAATGCTTGATTTTCTACTGTAGTTAAAAATAATCTTATTAAAATCAGCTAATTAAAAATACATATTTGTAGTTTATGACAGAGCAGTTCAATTGAATATTGTTCTATGTATGCTTATTTTAAATAAAAGTGTTTGTGTCATTCTATGGTCTATGTCATTTATCTACTAGCATATTAAAATAATTTAACAAATTCTTAGCAGCTTGAAAGAACACATCTGTTATCTTACTGTTTCTGGAGTCTGCTTGTTGCCTTCCTGGCTTCTCTGCAATGGTACCATCAAGGGCAGTTGACCAGGATTGGGGTATCATATGAAAGCTTGCCTGAGGAAGGGTCTGCTTCTTGGTTCATTTCCTAGTAGTTCACTTCGCACGGGGGTCTTCCTTCAGCACTAGAGGCTGCCCAGAACTCCCTGCCATATGAGCTTCTCCAGCTAATCTGTTTTCTCAAAGCCAGCTAGCGAGACAGAAACTCCAGCAAAGCAAGGGTTTCTTACCTTTCTTGTGTTCTGTTGGTAGAAGCAAGTCACATGTCCCAGCTACCTTCAAGCAGGCAGATCTTTCAAGGCAAGTAGCCTGGGAGCTGTGTTAGAGTCTTCCTGAAACACGGTCCGTCAGTAGCTTTCTGGGAGACATTTCCAACTTTTAATGAAGGCAATATCATTATGAGAAATTAAAAAAATAGATATTAACCTTATAATATCATATAAAATGCACTAACTATTTAATCATTGCCTCCAGCATTGATTAAAATTGATTGTCCACATAGTCAAGGCTGTGGTTTTTCCAGGTGTCATGTATGGATGTGAGAGTTGGTTCATAAAGAGGGCTGAGTGCCGAAGAATTGATGCTTTCAAATTGTGGTGCTTGAGAAAACTCTTGAGAGTCCCTTGGACTGCAGTGAGATCAAACCAGTCAATTCTAAAGGAGATCAACTTGAATATTCATTGGAAGGACTGTTGCTGAAGCTGAAGCTCCAGTCCTTTGGCCACCTGATACGAAGAGCTGACTCATTGAAAAAGACTGATTCTGGGAAAGATTGAAGGCCGGAGGAGAAGGGACAGAGGATGACATGGTTGGATGACATCACTGACTCAATGGATGTGAATTTAAACAAACTCTGGGGGACAGTGAAAGATAGAGGAGCCTGGCATGCTGAAATCCATGGGGTCACAAAGAGTCAGTCAGTATAGACTGAACAACAATTGAGTAAAAATCTTTCTGGTCCATATTTTGTTTTTCAAAATAGATGAAATCAAGAGCTTAGTCTTCTAAGACTCCCTGAATCAGTTTTCATCCAACACAGCTTGCCTTCTCCTAAATGAAGCTGAAGGTAGCCTGTGACAGATTTAAAGGATGCCAGTACTGATACTAATCTGATAATAAAATGTGTACCCCTTTGAAACTCCCTGGTTGAGTCTCTCTGCTTCTTATACCTGCCTGTTAGCTCTTGTGTGAAAGTCACTCAGTCATGTCTGACTCTTTGCAACCCCATAGACTGTATAGCCTGCCAGGCTCCTCTGTCTATAGAATTCTCCAGGCAAAAATACTGGAGTAGAGCCATTCCCTTCTCCAGGGAATCTTCCCCACCCAGGGGTTGAACCCAGGTCTCCTGTATTGCTGGTGGATTCTTTACCATCTGAGCCACCAGGGAGCGTCCCTTACGTACTGATGCACAGACATGGTCCTTGGAGTTGGCACTGCTGTCCATAGCAGTTCGAAGCTTCTTGTGATATATTTCACAGCAAACATGGACAACCGGCTCTTTGGGGACATTATGGACATCTTGGAGTCTCCTAGTCCACCCTGGAGTGTATCCTGGAGTCTCAACTTATGGACTCATTGTGCAGCCCCAGAGCAGTCTACATCTGCCTTCTAGGGACCGATGGGTGATCTGTTAGCTGCCTGAATCTACATGCTGGGCCACACGTGGGTGGGTGTCTGCAGTCTGTATCTTACTAACTGGCTTGCTTCTGATGGGGCTGCACAGTAGAGCAGCTGAACATCTGAGCAAAGTGCATTGTAGGCAAATGCTCCTCCTAGTTTCAGGCACTTACCACAAGTTTATACTTTCTACATTATCCTGAAACATTGAGAAAGGTCAAAAGACCGATCTGATCAATTTTAGAAGGACTTGAAGATTTAGAACAAAGCTACTATCACTAGGGGAAAAAAACAAGACCTGTATGTCATCAGCTATCTGGACGTTGCCACATGGTAAGCCTGTGTGCTCTTCCGCATTCTCATTTGAAAGGAGAAACAATGATTTTTAATGTTCCCGTCTTCTTTTATACTTTATATCCAAAACTTGTTCTATGATGCTTTCAAAACATGTTGTCCTTGTATTGGGTTGACCAAAAAGTTCATTTAGGATTTTCTGTAAAATGTTATGGAGAAATCGGAAAGAAGTTTTTGGCCAACCAAGTATATTAGAGGACATCAGATGGCTGTTTCTTATTTATTTATTTATTTTCTGGAAAAGTTGCCAGGAGAAAAAAATGTCATGGTAGGCATAGAATGAGTCTTCACAGTTGCACAATACAGAGGAAGAAACCAAATGCCCAGACAGCTAGCTTTTTTAGACTTGAAACTGGCCTTAAAGAAAATAGTGTAAACATATCCACTTCATTTGATAGATGAAACAGTAAAGCCCCGAAAGGTCAAGTGGTAGACACTGCCTCATAGAACAGATGGACCCTGGCTTTTATAAACAGTGCTGCTATGATCACCAGGGGTACGTGGGTCTTTTTCAATGAACCTATTTGCAGGGAAGGAAAGGAGACACGGAGGTAGAGAGTGGACTTGTGAACACAGTAGGGGAGGGAGAGGGTGGTATGAATGGAGAAAGGAACACCAATCAGCACATGTCCTGATTGGTATAAGATGGATCCGTGGTGAGAAGCTGCTGTGTAGCACAGGGAATCCAGTCTGGTGCTCTGTGATGACCTGGAGGGGTGGGATGGGGCAAGAGGGGGGAAGCTGGGGACGGAGTGGCTGTATACATAATCATTGCTGATTTGTGTTGTTGTATGGCAAAACCCAACACAATATTGTAAAAATAAAAGAAAAAAATGATGAACCCCAATCCTTTAGACTTTTTCCCTTTTTTAGTCTAAGAAACCATTCCATTTGTCCTAATGATAGAAATAGTGAGCACCAGCTTTGAGCTAGGAAGCTGGCATGCGTAGTTTTGAAAGCTCATGCCCTTCCTTTAATCTGATGCTATTGTATAGGAAACGACTCAGGAAAGTTAAAAAGCAAAACAAAAAGCCACGTTCCTGCTAAGCAGGTAGAAAGTAATGTCAGCCTTTGAACTTGGGGAGGGTGCCATTTCTGGTCCACTGGTGAGCCTTTGCCCAACTTTTCTTAAAGAAGACGGAGCAAGTTGTAGATTCATTCAGGCACAGCCATTCAACCATTATGCATGGGTGATGTCTTTTTATTATTATTGTGTGTTTTTTTTTTTTTTAAACAACTTGGAAAGTTCTGGACCACAGTTTGTACTTTCAGGAATTGGACTTAGAAACAGCAGGTTTTTAGCACAAATAGGGAGACCAATTTCAGACCCACAGCTCTGAAATAGAGGCATAGTTGGGCTAATTTGTTAGGATTGATTCAGAAAATTTAGGGGGTAACAGTATTAAGACTCTGGAAGCTTTCAGCGTCCTGGGGGCTTTGAGGCATGTTCGAGACGAAGGATGTTTCCAAGGGGAGATGAAAGGCCAGTTGGGTCTCTTTGTAGAACAGCCTGAACAGGCTTCTTCTGAGGGTTTCTGTTTGATCTGTTCTTCGGTGAGGCAGGCCTCTCTGTTGTCATTTAAACACCTCATTGAAAGGCAGTTCTAAATGGTTTTAAAAATGAGGTCTGGTGAGGCCCAGCACTCCTTGAAGTTCCCCCAGCGCTGGGTTTTCCCTGTGGCTTTGAATCACAGTGTTTATTTTTAAAGCCTTTTGTGGTTCGACCCTTCTGGTTTGTTATTGCAGCTGGACCCACTTAGTCCTCACCCGGCTCCTCCAGCCCGTTTGTGGTTTGGGGTACCATTCGGCCGCCCTAGGACTGGGCTGAGGGCTCAGGAGGCCCAGACCACGGCCACATCTGCTTTCTCTTAGCACCCAAAGTCACAGGTGTCCCTAATTGGGCTCTGCTCTCTCACCAGAAATGGCTCTCTTCTCCCCTCTCTGTGTTCTCCTTACATTGCCTTGAAAGTGGGAGGTTTCATTTTCTCATTTCGTTATATTTTGGTCTTGGCTTCCAATTACTCCCTCTTCTTCCCCAGGCAAATCCCGATTCTCACCTTCACCCAGATCCCCAATGCTGTCTTTACAGAAGGAGTTGTTTGCAGTGAATTGTAGGAGAGAGATTAAACTTCCCAGGAAGGCCTACAGTGGCCAGGACATGTGTTTCTCTCCCCGGCACAGCCGGGGACAGAGCGGCTCTTTGTTGAGCTGGGTAACAAGGAGCTCAAACTCTGCTGAAAGATGAAGCTGATGAGTGGAAAACTCTTCAGGGAACCCAGAAAGATTTACTATAATTAGAATTTATGCCCCAGTCTAAGGCCCGCAACTGCCGGCTTCTTGGAAACAAAAAGCTGACTGCTGCTGAAATTGGCAGACCAAGGCTTGGATCTTTCTATGCACCTTCTCTGGTTGTCCTCAGATTCTTTTGATCACATTCTTCCCTTAGTGCTTTTTGCGTTTGAGGTTCTCTAGATAATGTGTACATACCCTTCTGACTCACTCACATTCTGGAAGGGTCTTCTGAAAGTTTTAGTCCAATATTGACCATTTCTCAGCTTTTCAGCTCTGAATTTTGGTGGTGCTCAAGCCTTCCTTTCATGCTGCCACTGGATCTTTTTAAAACTCTCACTTAACATCTATACGCACGTCCTTATTTTAGCATCTAGTATTTGGAGAGATCAGGGAATTTTTAGAACCAGCTTTGGCTGGAAAGCCAGATGGAATAGTCATTTAAAAAATTCTCACAATTTCTTATTACAGGATTGCTTGATCCCAATTTGAAAACTGTTTCCTGTCCTGGCCCGTTCATTTTGGCACACTGCCTCCCAGTCTCAAGGACTAAGCCCATGATACGCTAACTAACCAGGGAACTCCTTGAGAGGTGTGGTTAGTTTGCAATAACCACAGCCTCAGGTATGGGCGAGATATAGTCCTGTCTGAGGCTGGTGAAATAAAAATTCAGGTGTCTGACTCATATCCATAATTCTTAGGTTTGAGTTATTTATAGGTCATTCTGATTTTCTCTATGAATGCATTTGTGGAGCGGACTGACATATTTTTGTGATCATTGTTGAAAGGACCCTTTCTGAACTTGGGAAATGGTATATGCATCATTTTATTATGAGACATTTCTGTTAGTTTTGGTCTCTTTCTACTGACAATTACCAGTGTAGAGGTGAAGGTGGGGAAAGATGCTCAGGGTTCTTTTTTTTTCCCCCTCATTATAAAAGGAACTCAATCATTCCAAAAGGTGGTAATTATATTTCTTAATATTGTAATAAAAGGGGAGAGGAAAAAGCCTGTAAAACCATAAGAAAACAGGCAAGTCATGGCTTTGGGCCTTTTTATTTTATGGCCTTTATGGATTGCCTTGCCTGTTTTGTTTTTTGATGTTAAAAGTCTCAATGTACTTTGTAGCATCATGACTCAGTTGAATTAAGATGGTCACAGACTAGGAGAACACAACAGAAACAGTACTTGTTGCTCTGTACCAGCTTAACTTTTTCTCCTTTACACGTTGAGCAGCAAGAAAATAGTCCCCTGTTTGATATGCCATGGATGAGAATATGTCAGAGGGCCAGCATGACGCGTTTGGAAGTTCAAGTTAATAGCCTCGGCTGTCAGGAATCTCTTATCTCAAGTGTAATGAGGCACAATCAACTCTTTAGACTGTAATCATCCCTTAAATCAAGGGAGCAAGGATCATTGTCTGCTGTGGAAGACGGGGATCTGGTTCACAGTATGCACTGAGAGCTGTGAGGGGCCCTGCCAGCCAAAGCCGGGGCCGCCATGCGGCAAGCAAATGACCTTGGCCACTGGCCCGTCATCCCCGGTGCCCTGAATTGTCCAGATGTCTGTTTCTGAGGGGTCTAATTGTCACTCCAGGATGACTTCAGAAAGATTACTGCCAGACAGCCGGGCACCAGGGGCTCCCACAGTTTGCTGCCAGTGCTGTGAGCTCTGGGCTCCTTGGAAGCCAGAGGGCTCGTAGTTGGCTTCTTGGGAACAATCAGGTAGCTTGTGTATCTGGAGTTCCTATTGTCTGACCCCTCATCTCATCTCCCCGCCGAGGTGGCCCCTCCTCTGTGTGACATGCTCTTGCAGTCCTGCCGCCCACCTGCATGTCAGCCAGTGCCTGACATTCCTGCGGAGAGCTGGGACATGGTGAGGGGAGTCAGGCTGTTGCTCGTGACCTTCAATATTTAGTCCGTCCTCCTGGAGGATGGGTTTCCCTGATGGCTCAGTGGTACAGAAGAATCAATACAATGCAGGAGATTCCGGTTCGATCTCTGCGTCGAGGAGATCCCCTGGAGGAGGTAATGGGAACCCACTCCAGTACTGTTGCCTAAAAAATCCCATGGACAGAGGAGCCTGGCGGGCTGCAGTCCACAGGGCTGCAAAGAGTTGGACATGACTGAACGCACAGCACAGCTCATGGTACTCAGGACATGTAAATTCACTGGGAGCCCTGAATTAGTCAGTTCCTAAACCCTTGCTTCTAGGGGACACACAGGGTTAGGTTCCTGTGAGCCTCTGGTCACAAAGTCTTTATCAGCTTCTGAATAAAGAACATATTATGCATATTTCTTTGAAATAACCTTATTTAACATATAATTGATTCCTTACCTTTGAACTTAAAGCCAACAGAACATTTTGCGGTTACTAATAAATGTTAGCCAGTAGGCATAGAACTGTCAAATGCAGAATCTGTAAAGGTGGAATTGGTGAAGAAAGAGCAAAGCATTGACTCCATTTTCTTCTTCTTTCATGAACATCAGTTACTATAGGAAAGAAGTAATGCCTGCATTTGTCCAACTCCATTTGTACTCTGAATCTTATAGGTGCAAAGGAGATGTTTAAGCTCCTCTCAGGAAGCAGGATTTTTTGTGCATCCCTATGTCCTTGGCAGTGGCACTGGTGGAAAACTTACCGATCTTTGAAGCAGCTCTCAGACATTTTTGCTTCCTGATGGAATTAAACCTCTTTGGAAGCTTTCCTGCCTGTCCTGATGCCCGCATTTTTTTCTGAACCTGAGTGCTTCTGCTTTGACCTGGAGAAGAACAGTGGTTTTAGAGCTTTAGTGATCAACAGCACCCTGAACTAACAAGCTGGGTGAGGTCACACTGGGCGTGTCTCCCTAGCAAGTAATGACAAAGGTTAGTTTGCATCTCTAGTTTCTTTTTGTAAATTTGGCTTCGCCGGGAAGGTAAAGGAAGTTTCCTTTGGTCTGGGTTAAGGAATGCGGGCTGATTTCTGGGAGCCCATTGTGATTCTTTGAACAGAACTCTGAAGCTTCCTTCTGAAACACAGTGCCGACCTCTATGCCTTGGTGGGAGCCATCAAGGTCCAGGCTGGAATAATCTCGCAGGAGGGGAATGCTCTTCTGCTTGTGGGATTGTGTATCAGCACGTGGGATGGATCGCTGGCTGAGATGCCACAGAGGTTTCTCCCTGAGCACTGACCTCTGTTGACAAGCCAAGGACGGTTCTGGAATTCCGGCCCAGCATCTTGCTCTGGGAAGTGGGAGGCTCCTCCGTTAGCTATGTGTCTGTCACAGCAAATTGAAACCAAGGAGGAGGGGGCTCCCTCTGGTGATCTCAGCAGGAATGCAGACGTCTTCTGAGCAGTGCCAATTCCCCAAGTGAACGTCCTTGAGGGAGGATGCTCATGTCATTGTAGCTTTTCTGCCTGTCCTTTTTTAAAGGTCTGTTGTAGCCATAAGGAGCACAGTAGGGCCTGAAGGGCTGACAGATGGAAAAGATAGTGGTGGGAAAGGTGAAACAGGGAGTCAGGGGAAGAGTCTGTTTCTATCGACAGTTGATCCTTTGATGACAGCTGGACTAGTTGTAGGACTGAAACCGTTCAGTTATTCAGATTTCTGTTATGATTATTTTCTTCCTTCTATGAGGACTTCCCTGGTGGCTCAGGGGTTAAAGAATTTACCTGGAATGCAGGAGATCCAGGCTCAATCCCTGGGTTGGAAAGATCCCCTGGAGAAGGTCATGGCAACCCACCCCAGTATTATTGCCTGGAGAATCCCATGGACAGAGGAGGCTGGAGGGCTACAGTCCATGAGGTCACAAAAAGTAGGACACAAATGAATGATGATCACTTTCACTTTCTTTTCACCATACAGTTCAAAATAGAACCAACCTCATTTTTTGGTGTCCAAGTAACCAACCTTGTTGCTTGGTGTACACACCTTGTCAGGTGCCTTGTCTGAGAAGCAGAGTTCCCGTCTGCCATCCTTGGCCAGGTGAAGACAACAACGATGGGATCATTGGCCTCTCCCAAGGTCCACAGTGGGGGGGAAATCATGAGACCTGGGCCTTTCTCATCTCAGGATGGTTATGACCATTTTGCATCTGTTTAGCTTCTGTTGAAACACCCTATATCCCCCAGAATACGAAACTAAGAGAGACCTAATGTGAAGAGGGTGAGGAGTTCATTGAGTAAGGTGGATAAAGACCGTGCCATTACATCAAGTTATGGTTTGACAGTTTACTTAGGAGTCTTTGAGACAAGCAGCTATCACCAACATTTCAGGCCACTGTTCTGATTTATAGCTTCTTTTTAACAATGTTTGGAAAGGGAGCTTGCCTGGAGAAATTGTCAGCAGTGCACAGCCTGCCCCGTCTTCCCAGTGCTATCTGAGACACATGACAAAGTAAACGGCCAGCAGAGCAAGGTGTTTTGTTCTAAGAATAATAACAGGTCTTATCACCTCTCCCCACAATGCTATCATTTTTCCATGTGATTGAGGGGCTCTATTTATGGTTTAATTTCCCTGATGTTCGCAGTGATACCTGCATTGATAGGACAGTCCTTAATTAGACTGTAGTTCCTCTGATGAAACATGTGAGGAGAGAGAGACAGATTTTGCATGCGCTAGGCTGAGGTGCTAGCTGTCTGCTGGTCCAGGAGAAGGGACCTGATATGATAAGAATGTCTTATTTTAAAACTTGAGCATATAGTTTGGAAAAAAATCCCAAAGCAAAGACAGGTCTGTGTCCTGTTGTCGCTTGATTTTATTTTCTGTATCACTGTTTTGTCATCTTCACTGGAGTTATACAGACTTTCTTTAAAGCTGGATTCAGTTGTTGGGCTTATTACTCTCATGGAATAGCATCACTTCCATAAGCCTGAAAAGTGATTGATGGGAATTGTAAGTATGAATGGAGTCAAGAAACATAACATTGAGATGAAAATGCACATTGTAAATTCAAGCATAAAATGTCCCTAAGAACAGATTGATTTTTCTGGTGCTAAATTGTCAAAGATGCTTTTAAGTTTTCAGCTGGGTAAAGCATGTCATAATGTTCAAGGTGGCCAGAGCATGTCCATGTTTTCCAAAGATCAAATCAGTCAATCCTAAAGGAAATCGGTCCTTAATATTTATTGTAAGGATTGATGCTGAAACTGAAGCTCCAATATTTTGGTCACTTGATGCGAAGAACTGACTCATGCTGGGAAAGACTGAAGGCAGGAGAAGGGGACGATAGAGGATGAGATGGTTGAAAGGCATCACTGACTTGATGGACATGAGTTTGAGCAAGCTCCAGGAGTTGGTGATGGACAGGGAAGCCTGGCGTGCTGCAGTCCATGGGGTCTCAAGGAGTCGGACACGACTGAGTGAACTGAACCTGAATTGACATGGAAAACTGGAGGGTGAATGAGAGCTGCTGAAAACTTTCTTTATCTGCAAG
Organism: Redunca redunca; assembly: GCA_006410935.1. Classification (NCBI taxonomy): domain Eukaryota; kingdom Metazoa; phylum Chordata; class Mammalia; order Artiodactyla; family Bovidae; genus Redunca; species Redunca redunca. The sequence goes on from SJYQ01006907.1 coordinate 148,172, forward strand.
GAGATCAAACCAGTCAATCCTAAAGGAAATCAGTTTTGAATATTCATTGGAAGGTCTGATGCTGATGCTGAAGCTCCAATACTCTGGCCGCCTGATGCAAAGAGCTGACTCATTGGAAAAGACCCTGATGCTGGGAAAGATTGAGGGTAAGAGGAGAAGGGGGCGACAGAGGATGAGATGATTGAGTGGAATCACTGACTCACTGGACATGAGTTTGGGTAGACTCTAAGAGATAGTGGAGGATGGGGGGCCTGCTGTGCTGCAATCCATGAGGTCTCAAGGAGCTGGACAGGACTCAGCCACCAAACAACAGCAACACTCTGCAATTAACTGGAGAGAAGGGTCAAAGTGTGAGCAGGCCACCAGCTGAGGTTCAGGTACATTCAGGGCAGTGCCTGGGTGAAGAGGCCTGAAGTTCTGATGATAGAACTGAAGTCCAAGAACTTTGATCTTGTTTTAATTAATCATTGAAGACTTGCTACATAGGAAACATTCCAGTTCAAATGAGCATCATTAGTTCAGAACTTGGAGTAATTTTTCCTTGGCAGTTCACCTGATGGCTGTGGAAAAGGGATTGACTAAGGGAATTACCAGTATGAACATTCCATGTACAAAGATAATGTTTGTATCGTTTAAGGAAGGGCATTTTCCTGACTGTCACTGATGACCCCTTCTTTGACCTTGTTCTCTTGTCTGGCCTCTGTTCCTGTGAGCAGCTGTCCCTTCAGGGGGATATCTCTGAGCATCTAGAGAGATTTTGGGGGGTGTGGAGGCAACTCCCTCAGGGAGTCTGCAGAAGGACATTTGTGTATATTTTAGTCGGCTTAATAGACAAGAACAGAGCGATTTTGGCTTCTTTGCCCAGAGAAGTCTGGAATAAAGTCTGGATTTTACAATTGCTTGAATAGGATGTAAAAAAGGGGGACTCAGACCTGTATGAGTAGCATCAGAAAGCTGTCTCCTTCTAAAGAAAGGTGGAAGGAGGACTTTATTTTGAGCAGAGATGGGATCAAGGCATGACTCAAGCCTCTGGTCCAGGAAGGCGTGACTCCCTTCCCACAGGACTTTCTCTCCTGCATAGTCACCACCCACCAACCCCTACCTGGGCACCTGCTGGGCGCCCGGCAACAGACCTGGAGGAGAGCATCTCAGCCCCCTGAGGTTTGGTTTGCTCTGTTTTTCTGGATGATTTTGACTGATATCAGATTGGATAATGTGATGTCAAGAGGGAAGAGTGTCTCTAGAAGGTGAGTTTAGGATTATGCCCTCTGGGTCCACGGGTATGTTATCATTTACACAAACTTGGAAGTAAAGTGAAGGAAACCTCATGGAATGTTTGCCTGGGCTCTGAGACTCAGAGTTGAATAGGATAGAATGATAGCCCTTGATGGAGGAAGCAGACAAATCCCAGAGGGTGGTATGAGATAACTGGAGGCAAGCACTGGGTGTCCTGGTCACAGAGAACAGGGGACTACATCCCGTGGGGACACGTGGATTTTAGAGAGCCTGGAGGGATGCAGCAACAGCGCTTGGAATGACTGGCTTGAGTGATGAGGTCAAGCCAACAAGATAGAATCAGAAAGGGCAAGAAATAGAGTTCTGGATTTAGATTCGTAAATACAACTTCATAGGTACTGCAAGGAGGGCAGGTATTGTCTCAGCAGCTAGTAAAATCAAAAGGAAAAAACAAACAAACAAACAAAGCCCATGGTCAGTTTCATACTTACCGTTCAATAGAGGAGGGGTTTGTCTTCTTGAGATTTTATGAAAGTGAACGTAAAGTCGCTCAGTTGTGTTAGACTCTTTGCGACCCCATGGATGGTAGCCTACCACGCTCTGCCATCCATGGCATTTTCTAGGCAAGAATACTGGTGTGGGCTGCCATTTCCTTCTCCAGGGGATCTTCCCAACCCAGGGATCGAACCCGGGTCTCCAGCATTGCAGACAGATGCTTTACCGTCTGAGCCACCAGGAAAAGGAAATCCAAACCCAGCTCATGGTGGGGACAGAGAAAAGGGACAGGAGAGCAGTCACGGGGTGGTTTTTATATGTCAGGCATGGCCTGGATCATGCTCCCTGTGCTGGCAGCACTTGTCAGTGGAAAATAATGGAACACAATTTTGTATAATACCGTCTGCCTTTTAAACTGGCCTTGTTTCCTTTATGCTTTGTCCAGTGAAGCAGGGCTTGTATTGAATGCAGTGGGGAGTGATGGATTGTGTTTTCTTTAATCATCAGTAAGCTCAGAAATTTCCCAATTATTCAACATCCCTCTCCCAGCTCTGATAGTTTGGTTCATGATGGTCAAGGATGAGGAAAGGGATACAGGTAGATGGGGGACCCTTAAGTTAAGGTCCTGGGTTGACATTTCGAAGGGTGACTGTTGCAGAGAGAATGGAGGAAGCATCTTTGATTCATACAAAAAGGGTGTCTTTTTACAGCAGGTTTGCATCAGGACACGCCCAACCTTTTGGTTATGTTTAGCAAGTCTGATTTGATCAGATCTTGTCCTTGCTGGAGGCTGCAGGATGGGCAGAATGGCTTCATGACTAATCGAAGGCAGCTGACATGGTTGTTTTTAAACGTTAGTGAAACTGCGTTGGTTCTTCCTGGGGAGGAAGTTTCAGTACAGTTTGTGCTGAAATGGGTGACATGACTCATTGCCAAATGCAGAGAAAAGAAAATCTTTTTATTCCCCCACATGTGTACACACTCTAAACACAGCCGGGTTTACAGGAAGGTAAGACACCATCTGGTTCAATGCGTAGTAGCCTATTTCTTATTTTTATCACTGATTTATATGGAGAGGATGACAAATAGAACAGAAGTAGGTTTTCGGTTCATATGGTGTTAAGCCTGCTGTTGTCTCAAAAGCAAGAAACAAATGCATCTCTGAGCAACTTGACCTGTTGCAAGAACAAAGAGATGAGTTATCTTCTTTTCTTAGTCTTGGAGCCTACCTTTGACAATGGAAGACCCGATAGGTCATTGGGACTGATTTCAACAGGTTTTAAATGCCCATTTATTCTTCATGCCTTTGGAGAAATGAAATGATTTCACTGCACTTGCTGGGTTTAAGCCAAAAAACAAGAGCATAGTTTCACTTTTAATTCAAAACACAATTTGGTTCAGATCACTGTTATCTCATGTAAAACAGCACCATTAAAGTTTGGACACATATTAATAAAATAAATGAAGGTACTGAGAAGCTAGAACTGACGCAGCCCAGCATGCATATTGAATTGGCTTGTGTGGGTTTGTCCTAATCCAATAAGGACATCTTTCCATTTCTCTACTGAATTGGTGAGAGAGCATCCTTTGTAGCTAGAGACTTCTAAAAAGCTTCTATCTGTTCCCTTTTTTTTTTTTTTCCCCAGAATATAGTTTTCTGAGTGATTATCCCATTGCCATTTCACTAACAATTCAGTGTGATTTTCAGTCTGCCCTCTTGCCAGGGACAAATACCATCTTCTCCTTCATGCACATGCTTGAGATCTTTGTCTGTCTGCCTTAGTTCAGCTTCATCCTGGGAAGGTTCTGATGCCAGTTGTGAGTTTAATCTGTGACAGACAATGCCCTCTTCCTAAGTAATGACCAAAGAGCTAGTTTAAAAACCCAAACTTGTCCTGTTTGCTTTAATGGGAAATAACAGCAATAGTTAATTTCTTAGCCTTAAATCTTGATCTTAGAATTGAATCTCAAATTTCGATCTCGAGTTGGATCTTGAATCCCTTTTGTGTGCACAAGCAACTGCTTACAGGGCAAGTCTTGTTGAATGTGTTGTTCTGAATAAATAGGAACTGAGAGACCACGTTTTCCAAAAGCCTCAGACATCCTTCTCTTTCTGGGTCCTGAGATTCTAGTCTACAAAGGACAGATCAATTTAGCTGTCAAAATGAAAGCCGAGAGGCCAATTGCCCATGCAAATTAACCACTTGTGCAAGCGCTTCAAAATTGCCTGCCTGAAAAGTGAGGCTGCCCTTTGAAAATTTGGCACATGGCAGCAGAAAGAAGAAAGTAGCCCCTATTCAGGGACATTGGCGTCCTTAGAGACCTAATCTTAGAAATTGCTCATTTTGAGAGGTCGCTTAGTTTTGGGCAACATTTTTGCTTGAATAAGGATGTCATTTTCGCCCTCTCTTTCCCTCTCTTCCCATGCCTCCTGGAGGCTCAGAACACATCTTATTGTCTGGTGTAGGAACAGAGGCATAGGAAGTGTTTTTTTATCCTGGCTTTGTTTCAGTTACTGAGGCAGTGAATTCATTCCAAGGTCAGCAGTTCCTACCAGCTTTAAATACTCACCAAAGGATGATCTACCAGAATCCAAAATGAAAAGCAGTCAGGTTTCTTTTTTCCCAAATGGTGTTAGGATTAGTCAACGCTTTGAGAAATGAAATATCCAATTTCCGCCTTCTGTCTTCTGTAGGTCTCAGCTGTGTCTAATATTTGTAAACCATCGCATTCCACAGTGGCAACTATCTGATGGGGAGAGGAGCCTCGCGGTGGATCCGGGTGTGAAGGCTCCAACAGGAAGCTTATGTCTCTTTCATGTGCATCTTACTCCTTGGATGTCACGTGCAGAAGTGCCCGCTCTTTTGTTCCGGGAGGTGGGGTTTACCTCTGCTGGTCAGGGCTAGATGATTGTGTCATGAATCAACCAAGATGTGAGGTCCTGTGTTCCCACCTGAGGGCCCACTGTCCTTGAAGCTTCAGCCATTGCTAGGGCTGAAGGTCCCCCGGTGTTCCTACTCTGGCCCAAAGACAGCCAGAGATTTAAAGAAGCAAAATTGTGATGTTCGGTACTTGTCTTTTCTAAATGTAGGTGAGATAATTGTGAAAGAGATTTTTTTTACTAAATGGTCTTAATCAAGAAGTGACATTATTTGTACGAAAACAAACTGGCTGGTTACTAAAGAAGTCATTCCTGATTTGCGGGAAGCCAGAGGGTGAATTCCTTGCGGATAGGACCCTTCCACGTGACTAGGGCATTGTGTGTGTCACTCTTCAGCACATCCTGTCCTCAACTTTGATGCAGCAAAGTGTCTGATTGGCCATGTAGAGTGATGTGGGAAGTAAGGCATAACTTCCACTTGCCCCTCAGTCCTTACAAATAGCTGTGAAAAGAAGAGAGGTGAAAAGCAAAGGAGAAAAGGAAAGATAAAAGCATCTGAATGCAGAGTTCCAAAGAATAGCAAGAAGAGATAAGAAGGCCTTCTTCAGCAATCAATGCAAAGAAATAGAGGAAAACAACAGAATGGGAAAGACTAGAGATCTCTTCAAGAAAATTAGAGATACCAAGGGAACATTTCATGCAAAGATGGACTCAATAAAGGACAGAAATGGTATGGACCTAACAGAAGCAGAAGATATTAAGAAGAGGTGGCAAGAATACATGGAAGAACTGTACAAAAAAGATCTTCATGACCCGGATAATCAAGATGATGTGATCACTAATCTATAGACAGACATCTTGGAAAGTGAAGTCAAGTGGGCCTTAGAAAGCATCACTACGAACAAAGCTAGTGGAGGTGATGGAATTCCAGTTGAGCTCTTTCAAATCCTGAAAGATGATGCTGTGAAAGTGCTGCACTCAATATGCCAGCAAATTTGGAAAACTCAGCAGTGGCCACAGGACTGGAAAAGGGCAGTTTTCATTCTAATCCCAAAGAAAGGCGATGCCAAAGAATGCTCAAACTACCGTACAATTGCACTCATCTCACATGCTAGTAAAGTAATGCTCAAAATTCTCCAAGCCAGGCTTCAGCAATATGTGAACCGTGAACTCCCTGATGTTCAAGCCGGTTTTAGAAAAGGCAGAAGAACCAGAGATCAAATTGCCAACATCTGCTGGATCATGGAAAAAGCAAGAGAGTTCCAGAAGAACATCTATTTCTGCTTTATTGACTATGCCAAAGCATTTGACTGTGTGGATAACAAGAAACTGTGGAAAATTCTGAAAGAGATTTAGGTGGAATACCAGACCACCTAACCTGCCTCTTGAGAAACCTATATGCAGGTCAGGAAGCAACAGTTAGAAGTAGACATGGAACAACAGACTGGTTCCAAATAGGAAAAGGAGTACATCAAGGCTGTATATTGTCACCCTGCTTATTTAACTTCTATGCAGGGTACATCAGGAGAAACGCTGGACTGGAAGAAACAAGGTGGAATCAAGATTGCCGGGAGAAATATCAATCACCTCAGATATGCAGATGATACCACCCTTATGGCAGAAAGTGAGGAGGAACTAAAAAGCCTCTTGATGAAAGTGAAAGAGGAGAGCGAAAAAGTTGGCTTAAAGCTCAACATTCAGAAAACGAAGATCATGGCATCTGGTCCCATCACTTCATGGGAAATAGATAGAGGAACAGTGGAAACAGTGTCAGACTTTATTTTTTGGGGCTCCAAAATCACGGCAGATGGTGATTGCAGCCATGAAATTAAAAGATGCTTACTCCTTGGAAGAAAAGTTATGACCAACCTAGATAGTATATTCAAAAGCAGAGATATTAATTTGCCGACTAAGGTCCCTGTAGTCAAGGCTATGGTTTTTCCTGTGGTCATGTATGGATGTGAGAGTTGGACTGTGAAGAAGGCTGAACACCGAAGAATTGATGCTTTTGAACTGTGGTGTTGGAGAAGACTCTTGAGAGTCCCTTGGACTGCAAGGAGATCCAACCAGTCCATTTTGAAGGAGATCAGCCCTGGGATTTCTTTGGAAGGAATGATGCTAAAGCTGAATCTCCAGTACTTTGGCCACCTCATGTGAAGAGTTGACTCATTAGAAAAGACTCTGATGCTGGGAGGGATTGGGGGCAGGAGGAGAAGGGGATGACCCAGGATGAGATGGCTGGATGGCATCGCTGACTCGATGGATGTGAGTCTGAGTGACCTCCGGGTGATGGTGATGGACAGGGAGGCCTGGCGTGCTGCGATTCATGGGGTCGCAAAGAGTTGGACACGACTGAGCGACTGAACTGAACTGAACTCCAACCAGGCACCCATTCTCTGGTTTCCTTCCTTGTTTTCCTCCACAACCTTGAGCACCAGGCCAGCTTCCCATCTGTGATCCTCGCTGCCCTCTGGTCCTGCTTTCCAGTCTTAGCAGAGCTGCTTTCAGCTTCCAGGCCTTTACTCGTTCATTCGATAGTAGTACCTCCCTTTCGTCCTGTTTCACAGTATTTGGTGAATTGTGTAGCAGACAAATCTTGTGTGAGCTCTTGAGAACAGAATCAGTTCTTGCTTTATCTACTAACCACCCACCATGCCAGGCCAGAGGGCAGCGCTGTGGGTGGTGGTTCAGGATGCCTCCCAGTGAAGCTGTAAAATTCTCGGAACTTGGGAAACCATAGCCCAACTGCTTGTAGGTTTTCTGAGCTTGCACCTCATGGTGTTTCTTTCCATGACTCCTTTCGATACCAGGTGGTCTTGCCCATTGTCACCTCATTTCCTGTGATTTTACTGTGGTTACTGTGATGCTGTTTCTAAATGGAGCTCTTTAGATTGGCCTGAAATTTTAGTTTCTCTCTTGTATCTTTAGGATACAAAACCACTGCTTGGCTGACCTTTTGTTTCTAGGGAAATATTTCAATCCACCTTTTTTCCTCACTTTAAGCCACGTGGGGAAGTTTGCATATTTTAGCAGAAAATCGTGTTCTCAAGGGGGTGCTCCTGTATGCCCAGTTGCTCAGTCGTGTCCGACTCTTTGCAACCCAACGGACTGTGTCCCACCAGATTCCTCTGTCCGTGGAATCTTCTAGGCAAGCATACCGGAGTGGGTTGCCATTTCCTCCTCTAAGGGGGTCTTCCAGGTCCAGAAATTGAACCCGCATCTCCTGCATCTCCCATGTTGGCAAGTGGATTCTAGTGGATTCTTTACCACTGAACCGTCTGGGAGGCTTCTGATGAATACTTAGTGCTAATTGATGTTTAAATTTTACGTATGTATTTTAATTTAGAGATGATTTTATGAACTTTGAAGGTGGCTACAGGTACCACTTCTAAGATAGGTTTCTTGTTTGTGAATCAGAGTGTGACAGGGGTCCCCCTGCACGTGTATTCACTGGCAGTTTTTTCCAGGGCAAGGCCCTCGTTAAGAATCATGAAGTAGAGCATTTAGGAGCTGTTTCTACTATAGTTGATTTTCAGCTAAAGGAAAATATGGAATTGAGTCAAATGGAGACATTTGTGTTTTAATAAAACATAAACAATTTCTTATTTAATGAGTAATTAAAATAAATAGCCACTTAAAAATGCTCCAACTTCAGTCTGAGATGACCCTCTGAGACTTTGTAGCTTCTTTACCTTTGGAATTTTTTCTCAGTTTTCTTGAAAATATGTCAGCGAGTTAGTTTATACATCAGCTAATTTGTGACCTCATAGGGGGAGGATGAGAGAGCCCAGCATCCAGGCCCGAGGGGGCTGATATCTGTGCCTTTAGCTTAGCCTATTCAAGGTCACTGCTTTGTTGCTGCGGTTTCCAAGCCTGCGCCTACACTGCTCGGCACACGTGTGTGTCCTATGGGATGGTGTATATTCCTTTAGGGCAGCAGTCCTCAAGCTTTTCGTCACCAAGCGCTGGTTTCATGGAAGACAGTTTTCCCATAGATCAAGGGTGGAGAGGGATGGTTTGGGGATGATTCCAGCACAGTCGAGTCCATGCTCCTACGAGAATCTGATGCCACTGCTGATCTGACAGCAGTGAGAACTCAGACAGTGATGCGAGTGATGGGGAGCCGCTGTAAATACGGATGAAGCTTCACGCACTCACCCGCCACTCACCTCCTGTTCTGCAGCCTGCTTCTTAACAGGTTATGGACCAATACTGGTCCATGGCACAGGGGTTGAGGACTCCTGCTTTAGAGGGTGGCACACCTGGATACAGGCAAGGGTTGACCCTCCAGAGTAGGAGGTCCTGATGGTATCTGCGTGACTATCATGGGCTAGGGTGGTAAAATGTCTTTTTCACTGTTGATGTAAGTGCAAGCATAGTTAAAACCTTTCAGGGTGTGTGTCTTGAATCCTGCTGTTGGAACTAGTTTCTTATTTAGACTTCAGATTCTAAAGGGCGTTCTATTGTCCCCCAAGGCTGTGTGGACTCTGTCTGGGGATTCTGTCCCTCGAGTGCTGCCTTTTCACAAAGAAGGGCCTCGCTTTTATGTCTGAGGTTGAGCCTGGCACGTCTGGCTGTCCAGGATGCAGGCTGGCCCCACCTGGATTCAGCAGGAAAGTTCATCTCCTGCAGTATTTGTTGTGTGGTTATGTCAACAATTCTGGATTCTTTCAAAGTCCTATTTGGCCTCCATCATTTTTGCCTTTTAAGAGGATAGCCGTTCTCTGTAGGTGTGACTCTTGGATGTCTTAGCTGAGGGGCTACATCAGCTAATTTATGATCTCACTGAGGGGGAATGGGAGAACTCAGCCTTCAGACCTAATTATCACCCTCTCATTTTTAACTTAATTCTGACACATGGGAATCTTTAAGAATTGCTGGACGTTCATGGCAGTAACCAGTGGGCCTATCCAACTTTATCAGTTAAATTTTGATTAAGAGATAACCAAATAGAAAGGAATTTTAGTACTAATGGTAAAATAGGTCACGAGAGGAAGTTACTGTATTCAAGTTGCTTAGTCAAGGAGTCCCAGCTAACATATTTGTTGCCCCACCCAGAGGAGATATTACTGGTATTGTGAGAAAGGAATTGGCCGCTCCTAGGAATTTTTCCTGGGCCGAGTATGCCTTTTTACCTTGGGGAGAGCTCCCTTCCTCCCTTTTTGGCCTCGAAGATTTACATCTGCACCTCCTCTTTCCAAAGGATGAAGTCACAGACTTTCAAAGACTCAGCTGGGACCTCAAGGGATCAGCGAGGCCGCAGTGCAGGAGTGCACCTGGGCTGTGGGCGCCTTCTGGGGCACTTCTGAATATTTTACTTTGGATTGCCCCCTCACTTCCCATGAAGATGCCTAATAGAGGCAGAGAGCCTCGTGGAGAGACGTTGTCACCTAGCCATTGTCCTCCGGCCTCTGAACCTCAGAACTTTCAAATGGCATTTCAATAGATAGAAAATCATATAAATGTTCAGATGCTGTAATGCAGTTGTCCTTCTGCAGGCAGATGGCCTTTAGGTAATCACTAAGTAGACAGTGTGGGAATCATTGCATAGTGGGACAGCCAGAATGTTTCAGAATGTTCTGGAAGCTTCTCCCTCTCTTCTTGTCATCATTCTCAGCTGCTGCCCAAGTGTTCATGCTGGGATAGGTATGTTCAGTCACTCAGTCATGTCTGACTCCTTGCCACCCGTGGACTGTAGCTCACCAGCCACCTCTGTTCATGGAATTTTCTAGGCAAGAATACTGGAATGGGTTGCTATTCACTACTCCAGGGGATTTTCCTGACCCAGGAATCGAACTTGCGTCTTTTGTGTCTCCTGCATTGGCAGGCAGATTCTTTACCACTTTGCCACCTGGGAAGACTTGGGCTAGGCAGCCTCAGTGTGTTTGAGGTTTGTGGCAGCCAGAAGCTATGGACTACAATGAGTAGAAAGAAGCTTCAATAGCTAGGACAGCAGGACAAGCTGCTGCTAAGTCGCTTCAGTCGTGTCCGACTCTGTGTGACCCCATAGATGGCAGCCCACCAGGCTCCCCCGTCCCTGGGATTCTCCAGGCAAGAATACTGGAGTGGGTTGCCATTTCCTTTTCCAATGCATGAAAGAGAAAAGTGAAAGGGAAGTCGCTCAGTCGTGCCCGACTCTTCGCGACCCCATGGACTGCAGCCTACCAGGCTCTTCTATCCATGGGATTTTCCAGGCAAGAGTACTGGAGTGGGGTGCCATTGCCTTCTCCGCAGGACAAGCATGAGCCTCAAAATGTAGCAGTTGAAGTAGGAGACATCCTTAACTAGTATTGGAGAAATTTCTTTTTTGAATAAGAAATGGAAAGTAACCCATTTCTTTAATTTCTTTCATGCATGGTTCTAGGGAAGCTCATGCTTTGCCGTCATCTTTCATCACATTATGTATTAAGCTTTCAGGATTTTATTTAAATTTGTTACATTGAACGAGCGGGTTGGATAAGTTTGCTTTAGTAATGTGAATTGTTTTTATGGTTTACAATTTCCTTTAAAAAAAGGCTTTATATTTTGCATCAAATAAATTAATGTGTAAATAAAAACACAAGTTCTGAATCTAGTGTAGTTTATTATATACCTTCTGACTTCATCTCCTATTTTTGAAAAGCATTACTTAAGGTACTGTGTATTTCCAAAAAGAGAATGAAAGACCCATCATAAAATGGGTAAATTTGTACAATTGGAATTTGATGCTCAAACTGCTTAAAGTAATTTAAACAGGTGTGCAATGGTCCTTTTGGTTGTTTTATGAGATTTATTTTCCTATATTAACAATATTTGAATTTTTGTTTCTCGTTTTCTGAGGAAAGGCACCCATTGCTATGGGATAGAAGGCTAGGGCTGTCATGCTGTGATTTCCAAGTTGCTCTGTGCTAAGCCTTACATTGTCAATGCAGCTGGTTGTGCAGGGAATTCATGGAACTTTCTAGAATCGATCAGCAATGACCGTGGTCTCTTTTCAAATGGGTTAACATAACCTCTGTTTTTGCCCCCTTGTCTTTTTTGAAGCGTTGGTGTGTGAGAGTTGGGCTGAACCACCCGAGTGGCTGTGGATCCTTGTGTGATACATGGTCGAGGACACGCTCCACCCCTTTCCTCCTTGGTAAGTCGGACACTCAAATGGGAAATGAAGAAGCCAATGATTTCACAGATTGAGAAAATCATGATGATTGTGAGCATCACATATCTCAGCTGCCCAGACAGGCAGTGAAAGAATGAGCAGCCTTCCAGAGAGAAACTGAAAGCACAGAGAAGTGAAGTAATGGGCTCAAGATCTCACTAGTGATCAGAGGCAGGGCTGGGATGTGAACCCATGTTCTTAACCTTAATCCAGTATGACCTCTTAGCGCTAAGCATGCCTCCTGAGAATAAGGACAGACACGATTTTATTCTGTTCTGGAAATACTTAGATCCTCAAAGCTCATGTTAAATAATAAGAAATCAATTTTTTGAACAGTAGGCTATATCAGGAGATAGTAAACTTTTTCTGAAATGGGTGAGATAGGAAACATTTCAGAATTTGTTGGCCATGTCATCTCTATCTTGTCATCATCATCATTATCTTGTACCAGCTCAGCTCTGTGTTGTAGCCTGAAGCAACCACAGATGATATATATAAATTTACAAATACAGGCATCAAGCTGAGCTGGACTTGTTCCACATGACTGTAGTTTATCGAATCTTGATCTACACGCAGTGCTCCGAGATCCCAGTGTAGAGAGTGAGAGTGTTTTAGTGGCCAGTAGGTATGAGTCCCTTAACAAAATTTATCTTGGATGCTCAGAAGTTAATCCTAAGCCATTTTGAACAAAGTCTGTTGTAATTGCAAAAACCTACTCCTGGGCTGCATTTGGTTTTCAGTGCTTATCACAGTCAGTATGCCCTGAGTGTATTGGTCTGAGTCCAAACACCTAGACTACAGCTTTGCTCCAGTAGGGCCTGATCAAGATGGTGTTGGTAATCTAGAATGTCTAGCTCATTTACCCAGAGAAGGCAATGGCAACCCGCTCCAGTACTCTTGCCTGGAAAATCCCATGGATGGAGGAGCCTGGTAGGCTGCAGTCCATGGGGTCGCCAAGAGTTGGACACGACTGAGCGACTTCACTTTCAATTTCACTTTCATGCATTGGAGAAGGAAATGGCAACCCAGTCCAGTGTTCTTGCCCGGAGAATCCCAGGGACGGGGGAGCCTGGTGGGCTGCCATCTGTGGGGTCACACAGAGTCGGACACGACTGAAGTGACTTAGCAGCCGCAGCAGTAGCTCATTTACCAAATAAGTTCAGACAGCGTTTCCTATTTTGGTCTACATATAATGTCTAAACGGGACATTTTTATTTGGTAGCTGTATACCTGCTGCTGGGCTTCCCAGGTGGCTCAGTGGTAAGGAATCCTCCTCCTAATGCAGGAGACATAGGAGACCTGGGTTCAGTTCCTGCTCGGGAAGATCCTCTGGAGTAGAATGGGCACCCCACTCTGCCTGGAAAGTTCCATGGTCAGAGGAGCCTGGCGGGCCACAGTCCGTGGGGGTGGGAAAGAGTCGGATACGACTGAGTGACTGAGCGTACAAGCTGCTACGTACATACTCCTAATATGCATACCTTATACATATTGGGGCAATCATGCAATTATCTTGGGGGCTGTCTTATAATTACATTGTACAGAAGTATTCTGGTATCAAATATTCATCTTTTATTCTGAACAAAAGCAGATGTTTACAAGACAAGTGTGAACAAGATTGACATACTTAAATCATAGGGTAACATGGCAACCCTCTTTGCCACATACATCAGATGAGATGGGGTTTGGATTTTTCAAAATTTTTTCTTGCGAAAGGATGCGTCTGACACTTCAAGGCCTGCTAGACTCTCTACCTTACTGCTTATCATCTAACAAGAAGAATAAAGGAAAACCAGTTAATTTGTGTTTCCTGAAGGAGTTTAAGCAGGGATCTATTCTAGTTGTTTATTCCTTCATTCAAGAAGTAATTGTAGCAAGCATGTGAGCCTGATGTTGTATAACTTTTGAGGATATACATTTTTCCAGAGCCACTGGTCTTGGCACTCCTTCTATAAGTAATGGAAAAGTGTTCTTCACTTTAATAGCAATGATATGAAAAGTAAAATTTAGATTATAAAAGTATTGGAAAGCTAGGTGTGGTACCTTGTTAATTGGAAAAAGCAGGTTGCAGAATAATATACTTAATATAATTGCATTCATCTTAAAAACACACTCATGCTATCTCTGCATCCAAGTGCCTGTATGTTCAAATTCTGTTAGATCACACCTTGGTATATACCAGGCTCTAAACAGGTCATCTCTGGGGCTGAGGTGTTGGCGCTTTATGAACCAAATGTGTGCTTAAGTGCACACACTCAGTCTTGTCTGACTCTTTGCAACCCGTGGACTCTAGCCCTCCAGGTTCCTCTGTCCATGGAATTTTCTAGGTAAGAATACTGGGGTGGGTTGCCATTTCTTTCTCCAGGGGATCTTCCCCCAACCGAGGGACCAAACCCATGTTTCTTGCAACCCCTACTTTGGCAGGCAAGTTCTTTACCAGCTGAACTACTGGGGGGGATTATAAACCATATAGTCATTATCTAAAATTTTCTCAAGAATGTTGTATTTTTGCAGTTTAAAAATATGAAAAGAAGATTAAAGTAGTGAAAGCTGATTATGGAAATTATGTAAAAGAAGGGAATATTCACCCATAGTCCCTCCATCAAAGATAGTCACTGTTGTCATTTAATACAATCTTTTGTGCGTGTTGTACAGAGTGGGAATACCACTATACGTAAAATTAACATACTGCTTTTTCACTTCTTATAACGTATATTTTTTATGCTATATACAAATGGTAATGACATATCAGAGTCGGACACAACTGAGCGATTGAACTGAACTGAATAGCATATCATGTAATTGAAAATTGTTAATATATTTTATTTGAATGCCTCGTAATAGTCTATCATGCAAAGGTTCTACAATGTAATTTACTGCATATTTTTTTAAAATTGGGGTGTAGTTGCTTTAGAATGTTGTATTAGTTTCTGCTGTGCAATGAAGTGAACCAGCGTATGTACACATATGTCTCCTCCCTCTGGGACCCCCTCCTCTAACCCATCTAGGTCATCTCAGAGCGCTGAGCTGAGCTGCCGTGTTGAGCAGAGGCTTCTCACTCGCAATTTTACTCGTGGTAGCGTATATGTCAGTCATGGCTCATCCCACCCACCTTCCCCGACTGTGGCCACATCTTCATTCCCTAAGTCTGTGTTTCTTTTACTGCCCTGCAAATATGTTCATTGGTTCCATTTTTCTAGATTCCACATACTTGCATTAATATACGATGTTTGTTTTTCTCTTTCTGACTTCTTTGCTGGAGATATATATTATTTTCAGTTAACAAAAATCACAGACAGTGTGAAAGGGTCATGGCAAGGGAAGGGTAGCAGACTCCTGAACCCCACTGCTGCTGCTGCTGCTGTTTGCTTTCTCAGCCCACACTGAAACTGCCTCGTGAAGAGTGGAAATTTGGAGCATAAGGTAGACGCTTCATAAACAATAGCAGCTGTTATTATGAAGGTTTTCTTTTAATTGAAGATGAATTCATTATGCCAGAATAGCTGTAGTTGATTTACTCTTTCAGAGTCAGTGCACTTTAATAAGATTGTCGGTCGGCTTTGCAGAAGTATTCTAGATATTTTTATTTCACCAAAAATATGTTACAGAATTTGTTTTGCTAAAGCTGTAATATCATCATCATCATCATTAATTTTTTAAATCATTTCGATAGTTTTGCCTCCTTTTATATACTCTATTATTTACTCATTATGTTATTTGGTAGGTTTTTAAATTTTTTGTGTGACAGCTGTTTTTTGAGAAGGGGAGAAGAGCAGGAGAGAAAGTAGAAGAGAGGAAGGGAACTTACTTGTGAAATAATTGTTAGTTCTCATTTTATACTCATTTAGCTGTTGAGACGGAGAAGGCAATGGCACCCCACTCCAGTACTCTTGCCTGGAAAATCCCATGGACAGAAGAGCCTGGTGGGCTACAGTCCATGGGGTTGCTAGGAGTCGGACACAACTGAGCAACTTCCCTTTCACTTTTCATTTTCATGCACTGGAGAAGGAAATGGCAACCCACTCCAGTGTTCTTGCCTGGAGAATCCCAGGGATGGAGGAGCCTGGTGGGCTGCCATCTCTGGGGTCACACAGAGTTGGACACGACTGACGTGACTTAGCAGTAGCAGCAGTAGCTGTCGAGATTCCATGTTTTTCTAACAGATACTTGCAGAATTTATTTTTAAGAATATTAACCCTTTGTTGTCTTTCTCCTCGTATAATAGCTTGTTAACTTTATCCTTTTAAATTCAAAGTTTGTTTTTGTGTCACCAGATAGTTCCTTCATAATTATTTCAATCAGTGCTTAGAAACTTAATACATCTTTTTTCCTTTGCTTTCTTCTGACATTATTAAAAATACTCAACTCTTTCATTCAGGGAAGTGTTCACTTATGTAAGAATAGCTATCTCTTATTTTGTAATTCTTCTCATAATTTTATTCTGCCTCTCTTTTAACTCCCTGACAAAAATTATCCCACAAATTTAATCTGAGGAGGATGTTCAGACAATCAAAATATTTGTAGGAATGAGAGATCTCAAGGAAATATTGCTTCATCCTACAAATAGAGATCAGGTTTATAGCCAGACAGCTGGAATTCTTTCATTCTTTAACTTTCCTCTTTTAGCTTGGGGAAGGTTAACTTTGGCATTTTATCCATTTTTTTAAACAATTGTATTTCATATCTTTTTATTCAGTAGAACTTAACTCATTATGTTGAGCATTATTAAGTCATATGTTAGTGTTTTTCCTCTAGTTTCAATTTTGTACGTAACTTTTGATTTGCACCAAAATTGTGGTGTGTCTGAAAGATCAAGGTGGGACTGGTGGAATCTTGTATGTATTGGTCGATGTCTTCACTTGTTGAGTTGAGAGTACTCACCTAAAATATTAATTAATTGTTATCATGTTCTTATGAGGACTGTTTCATAATTGTGTAAGTCCCAAAAGATAGAGAATTAGCTAGATTTCGGTTCTGGAGATGGAGTTGAACCTGGCTTTGGAAATGTTGAGCCCCAGTTCAAGCCTCCATGTTTCTAGTTTTCTACTTTTCTTGGCTGGTAAATTCTGAGTTCTGCTGTCAGTGTTTCAGTTGGGGCTGCTATGCTGATAGGAATTCTCTTTTATGATACTTGCCGTACATCTCTATGTATATTATTGACACAAGGTATATTCCTTGTTTAAACATGCTGAGTGGTTGCCTTTGGGGATCAAGAGGCCTGTCAGTCTCAATAATGTCTGGAATACTAAAGCTGTGGCCTCCGCATCTTATTATTCTTGCCCCATTATTCAGGCAGCAATCTGGAAAGGCCCCATGTGGATCTGGTCTGTTTTGTCATATGTATCTCAGTCCACATGAGCCAGGTTCACTGAGAGCAGAGCTGTGTGCTTCCATTGTTCACAGTCAAAGGCATCAGAATGGGGAAACCTTGCTTTCTCTCCTGTTCTCTTCCCTGTTGGGATTTTGGCCTTTGGAACTTGTTTGTTTGGGTGAGTTTCTGCACGTTATGTTATTGTCCTGGCTCTGTGACTACTATAAATATTTGTGAGTCACAAATGTGTGATGAAGTTCAGAGTCCTTTTCTCCCTGGGAATGGACCATGTGTACTGTTCATTCTCAGGCACCCATTAGAGGGGCTGATATCTGTGTACGGGGTTAATTGCTTGGGTTTGAAGGTTTACATGTGCCTGTGAGTACACTGCCCCTTGATTAAACTGTTTGTGAGATCTTTTCTGGCAGAACTCTCTTAAGGGCATAAAAATGACCCTGTGTTTGGGTTTTTGGATTTCATGGACTGGAGGTTTTCCTGCCTGTGGTCTGCAGATCACAGTACTGGAAAGGCTTCCATAGCTGAAGGGTCGCAAAGCTAATCAGCTCATGTTTTCTCCACTGGAGACTTTCATGTGGTTTGCATGTGTGTTTGTGTCTCTTTTAGCCTCCCAGGCCACAAACGGAGCAGAGTCATTTTGTTTCATTTGCTTTTGCCTCAAGCTTGGGCAGTAACCACTCTTGGATAAACCAAAGCCAAGGTTGGAAAGATGGTCAGTAGATTCTGGGAAGTAAATACCATCATATTTTCATATAATAGTGTCTAAAAATAGTGAACAGATCTTCCATTTCCAGTGCTGAGGAATTAGGTGGGTGCGTCCAAACTGTTTATCATTGTTGAGAATTTTTTTTTTTTTTGGTATTGGGCGGGAGATGATTGCCTTGCTTGCAGCTCAGTGGTTATATATCTTTGAGAACGGTTGTTTCTGTTTCCCCAGAGAGTCACCTCCTTGCTACAGCTATGGTTTTGAAGGTGAGGCACCTGCTCAATTTGGCCAATCACACATCCCACCCATTGGCTACTCTGATCAATTCTTCTTGAGTCCAAGACTCCAACTTGGGCATGAATATCCCATTCCTTCTCAGTACTTAAACAGTTTTTCCCTTTCTTTCCTGCATCATCAGTTTTTATTTTCCCCTCTCTGCTGGATCTTTCCAATAGGAAGGCAAACATCTACCATAAAAAAAAAAAATGACCTGTTAATCTGAATTTCCTCTCCAACTATGAGCCCATTGTCTTCTTCTCTTTACAGAAAAACTGCTTGAAAGCATTTGTTTGTATTTATTATCCTTAATTTCTGTGTTTCCACTTCCTTTTGAACCCACTTGGACCACTGAGTCCTTCCGTCAGTCTTGCCTCTTTAAGATTACCGGTTGCCACCATGTTAGCAAATCCAGGGGTTGATGTTGTCGGCATCGCCCCTGCAGTGAGGGTCAGCAGTGCTCCTACCATGTAGTCCATCCCTCTCAGCTCCTGGAAGCACTGGCTCCATCTGGATTCAGGACATCACCGTTCTCTGGAGTGACTCCCACATCTCTGGCCAGTTACGCCAACTGCTCGACTCCCTGCCCTACAGCCATTGAGTCTTGCAGGGTCTTGCAGTGCCCTGACCCTCTCTTCTCCCCTGACCATCCCCACCATTTTATCATTTCTGCTGTCCCCAAAATGTAAGCTCCATGAGGTCAGGGATTTTTGTCTATTTTGATCACTGCTCCATCTTCAGGCATAGAGAATGACCTGAGACATAAAAGCTGCCAATAATTATTTGTTGGATGGCTGGCTGGATGATTTTGAAAGCTAGCTCAGAAAAACCTAATTTTAGTTTGGACACAGACCTGGAAGTACATGACATTGTCTGTAAGAGGAAGGAATGGGCTTATTCAACCTCTGTATCCAACCGAAGCTTAGTGTATTTGGTGTAATTTTTCCCACATTGTCCAGCAGGTGGGTACATGTTCATTAAGTCTCAGTTTACACGTCACCTCTTTTGCCGAGCCTTATAGTCCTTATTCATAGCCAGATAAAGGATGCGGCACCTCCACATTCCTAGGCATGTCCCCATAATGGCAGTTTAAAATTGGACTCATTATACTGTTCCCTGTAGACATGTAGTCCTTTCCTTTCCAGACCAGGAAGCCCTTGACTTGATTGTGTTTATCTTCCCAATCCTTAACACACAATAAGCACTGAATATGTATGTGTTATTTAGTGAAGTGATTCTGATTGAAAATTTTTAAAACATGATTTACTTCATAGTCCTTAAGAGTGTGATAATGGTGTGCTCCTCTGGCCTTCTGATCATGCTCTGTTTGATTTAAGATGTTTATTTCATGATTTTACAATAATTAAATAGATTTGCAGTAGCCATTATAGACTGTCCCCGTATTGTCCAGCTGTGGCCATTTACCATTTACACAAATAATTTTTGCTGTTTCTGTATGAGGGTGCCTCATTCATAGTGCACCCTAGAGAGGGAGAGTGCACGAGCCTCTCTAAGTGTGCTTCTCCCTCAGAGTGGTTTACGAGCTGTGAGCACACCTGAAAGGGGTGTTGACAGTGGTCCATCAGCAGAGTCCACGACCACACTGTGAGATCAGAAGGCAGTTCCTTCCTGCCTTTAACATTTCTAACACAGAGTATTTGGACCCACTGTCAAGGTCACAGTGGAACCTCATCAGTCTCATCTTCAAGAAGTATGTATTATTAAATGTAAAAACGGCACCGTGCCGCATGGCTGAGCCAAGCTCAGAACCCTGAAGCTGTGTTTCCTGTGAAGTAGTTACCAGGGATGTACAGGCTCAAAAAACAGCCCTGGTGTGCCTCCGAGTCCCTGCCATGCTGGGACCATAAGCCTCTGGGTCAGTTGAATAGCCTGTCTACAGATAGATGGATAGAGAGACAGATATATGCATAGACATACCGTTCCCTGGCGGCTCAACGGTAGAGAATCTGCCTCCCTATGAAGAAGACGTGGGTTCAGTCCCCGGGCTGGGAAGATCCCCCAGAGGAGGAAATGGCCGCCATCCAGCATTCTCGCCTGGAAAACCCCATGAACAGAGGAGCCTGGCAGGCTGCAGTCCATATGGGATCACAAAGAGTCAGACACAGCTTAGTGGCTAAACATCACCATCACCACCACCACCATTCATAGATATATAGGTTTGTAGATAGAGATACAGATGAAATAAACATAAATATACATATAGACAGAGAAAGCACTAGCGCTGAGCTCAGGAAGGTCACTAAAGCAGGAGTAGTCACTGAAATAAGTGTCACTAAAACGTTGTGCCAAATGGACCTTCCTGGTGGTCCAGTGGCCTTAAGGCTCCTTGCTCCCAAAGCAGGGGCCCTGGATTCGATCCCTGATCAGAGAACAGATACTGTATGCCTCAGCTAGGACCTGGTGAAGCCGAATAAGTAAATAAAAATAAATGTTAAAAAATACAACAGTGTTCTAAAGCCCAGCTTTGTGGCTTAATCATGAGTTTCTAGTAAATTGATTGGCAGCTACTGAATGATACACCACCTCGAAGTGCCTTTTAGATACACAATCTTTCACTGATCTGGGGCTACGAGTGTGTGCATATTCATTGTTGTTGTTGTTGTCTGATTACTAAGTTGTGTCTGACTCTTTGCCACCCCGTTTTCTGTAGCCCACCAAGATCTTCTGTCCCTGGGATTTCCCAGGCAAGAATACTGGAGTGGATTGCCATTTCCTTCTCCAGGGGATCTTCCTGACCCAGGAATCAAACCTGCATCCCCTGAATTACAGGTGGATTCTTTCCCACTGAGGCACCAGGGAAGCCCTACACATACATATACACAAAAATGTTTTTCACTGGAAGCTGCAGACAGCTGGCCACCATTTCTATCGCTCATCCATGAACACAGATGCAAGTTCTGAGCTATGAGCAGCAGTAGGATGCACCCACAGGCCAGGCACACAGTAGGACCCAAAGATGAAGGAACGTCAGTGAAGTGAAGAGTGACCACATGTTGCCCATATAAGTGCTCATTCTGAAATATCTTCACTGAAGCAAGCATAGTTTTAATAGGCAAGTCTAACTAAACCTCAACTAAACTATGACGTTTTTCTTTTTTTGATTTCCCTGCTAAATTTATAAGCTGTTGTATGCTAGACTGATCATTCCACTGCCATAGTTCTAGGAGCTGATCACATTTCTTGCAACTTTATATTTTTTGTGCTTTTGCAGCACCGACTCGATGGACATGAGTTTGAGCAAGCTCTGAGAGTTGGTGATGGACCCAGAAGACTGACGTGCTGCAGTCCATGGGGTTGCAAAGAGTTGACACGACTGAGCAACAGAACTGACTGATGCTCTTCTCTGCTGCTGCTGCTGCTAAGTCACATCGGTCGTGTCCAAATCTGTGTGACTCCATAGACGGCAGCCCACCAGGCTCTCCCATCCCTCGTATTCTCCAGGCAATAACACTGGAGTGGGTTGCCATTTCCTTCTCCAGTGCCTGAAAGTGAAAAGTGAAAGTGAAGTCATTCAGTCATGTCCAACTCATAGCAACCCCATGGACTGCAGCCTACCAGGCTCCTCTGTCCATGGGATTTTCCAGGCAAGAGCACTGGAGTGGGCTGCCATTGCCTTCTCCAGATGCTTTTCTCAGATTAGTTCATAATCCAGATGTAATAGGGATTTTGTCAAGTTCTTAGAAATTTTTTTCTGGGATGTCATAATAATGGCAATAATAAGAAAAATGAATTGTGGTGGTCCGACTTTGGTTCTGTGGTTATAACATGAAGTGTTATGTATATTCTAACTTTGACAGTTATTTTCTGGTTAAAGTTATGTCTTTCTGGAAGACGATTTACAGAGTCATTGAAAAGAGTTGGACATGACTGAGTGACTCACACTTTACTTTTTTGTTTTCTTAAGCAAATTCTGGCTGGCCAGTTATACCTACAACTAATATTTCTAAGCACAGGTGCATGGTTTATGAATGCGTTCTTGATTTAGAATAGGTTTTTCTTTTTATCTGAGCACAGCTCAGATCTCCTCATGTTGAAAGCAAGGAGTGTAAATATTCTGGGTCACCTCCACCTGCCTGTAGGTTTGGGTCTGATGGACTTGGATCTGTTCACCAGTGGAAGTCATTAAACAGCCCCTTGTAATGTGGCAATGATAATAGACTTTCGATAGAGGTTGTTCAACATTTCTTCTTTTGGAACATTTTATAAGCCACCGATAATAACAGCTTAGTAATAATTCATGTTAGTGGCTCAAGTTACTTGAGCACATCGTACATCCCAGGCACTGGTATGACTGCTTTATTTATATCATTTCATCTTCTCAGCAACCATACAAAGCAGGTTCTAACATTATCCCCAGTTGAGTGATGAGTAAACCAAAACATGGATAGTTAAGAAATTTGCCAGCATAGTTCAGAGGTTACCTGCATGCCAACCTCAGTGAATGATATATAACTTCTGAATTCAGATTCAGGGTGTGTTTCACCCCCTTTATCTTTTAAAGGTCACCAAGGGAACTCCAGGGCAGAACATTCCCTATCCTAAATGTTATTGCAAAATAAAGCTGCTATAGGTTTCTGCAAACAGTGTCTTGGTTTTATTTCTCTGAGCCAGCAAGTATGTTGAGGGTTGGAACCCACTCTCAGTGTGTAATTTCCTTGCAGAAAACACATGATTGGTGGTTAATCTCAAACAAAAGTCCCTCATGGACGAACATCTGTATAAACACATGGTACCTCTGAAGCATCTCTTCCTGTACATGCGGGTCATCAAGGACTAGCGGGCATCCTGATTCATTCCATGTCTGTAGGGGATTGGTTCTGGGACCTCCTGGAGACCAAAATCCAAGGATGCTCAGATTCATTTCAGTAAGTCCCCGACATGCAAACTTTTAAGTTGTGAACTTTCAAATGCATTGCATGTCCAATCATATAAGTTATTTCATATGTCTGGTGTAATTTTTGAAGTACTGTATTGTAAGATTAAAAATGTTCTCTTTATTTTTTGTGTTTGTTTTTTAATGTACTATTTATGTGAAAAGCATTATAAACTTATTGTAGTACAGTACTGTACTGTATAGCCAGTTGTGTTAATTGGGTACCTAGGCTAACTTTGGCACCCTACTCCAGTACTCTTGCCTGGAAAATCCCATGTATGGAGGAGCCTGGTAGGCTGCAGTCCATGGGGTCACTGAGGGTCGGACACGACTGAGCGACTTCATTTTCACTTTTCACTTTCGTGGATTGGAGAAGGAAATGGCAACCCACTCCAGTGTTCTTGCCTGGAGAATCCCAGGGACAGGGGAGCCTGGTGGGCTGCCGTCTCTGGGGTCGAACAGAGTCGGACACGACTGAAGCAACTTAGCAGCAGCAACAGCAGGCTAACTTTGTTGGACTTATGAAAACATTGAACTTACGAACTCAGTCTTGGAGTGGAATTAGTTCATAGGTAGGGGACTCACTGTATATTAAGTGGTGGAGTACAAAAGTCGGTCCTTGGTTTCTCCAGGTTGATCTGTGGTTGATTGAGTTGCAGATGCAGAAACTGGGGATGTGAGGGATGACTGCATGTGAAGTAATATGATTTATTTTCAGCATTCATTTTGCTTTTTTCTTTCAATCAGTAGTTCTACTGTTTCAATTAACCCACTGTTTCTCAAAAGCAGTCTCTTCCCAGTTGAGTCTTAGAAGGCACTGGGCAAGGTATGAAGTGCATTTTTAACAATCCACACAGTTTGCTTTGGGCTTCCCTTGTGGCTCAGCTGGTAAAGAATCTGCTTGCAATGCAGGAGACCTGGGTTCAATCCCTGGGTTGGGAAGATCCCCTGAAGAAGGGAACGGCTACCCACTCTAGGATTCTGGTCTGGAGAATTCCATGGATTATACAGGCCTTCGCTGTAGCTCAGTTGGTAAAGAATCTGCCTGCAATGCAGGAGACCTGGATTTGATTCCTGGGTTGGGAAGATGCCCTGGAGAAGGAAATGACAACCTACTCCAGTATTCTTGCCTAGACAACCCCATGGACAGAAGAGCCTGGCAGGCTACTGTCCATGGGGTCACAAGAGCCAGACATGACTGAGCAACTTTCACTTCACTTCGGTTTTCTTTGTTACCGACATGCTACTTTCTGGCATTAAAATTTTGCACTGCTGTTTCCTCTTCCCTCACTGTGTTCATTTAATTACTATAATTATATATATATATATTTCCAGGAAACTTGAGCTCGTGAAACTTCAGTATTTAAGAGGTCTGGGGAATGTTTCTGCCAATACATTTCACATTCTCAATGTCAGTTCTGGCAGCCGTCTGCATCCTTGTTGATTGAATGAATCTCTATGAATGTTTGCAATGTGCTAGGTGAGAGACTGTGACACGCTATTAATAATAATGGAGCGGAAAATGATGGGGGCCAGAGAGCCCACAGTGTTTGATTCCCTGCAAGGATTCTAGTTAACCCCACTTGCATTGTTATCAGCTTTCGTAAAGGATCAGAGATATAAAGCTCAGGATGTCACCAGAATTTTATCAGTGGTTTAGAACTTGATTTCTATCAAGGAGAAGTGCATAACGTAAAGTTGAGGGCTCTCATTTCTCCTAGTAACTGAAAGTAACATTCAGCGCTGGCCATTAGGATTCCCTGAGACAGTTGCATTTTGCTTTAAGCCATGATACAGAGCTGTAGGTTGGAAAGTAATGGGTTTGAGCATCTAGAATCCGTAGAGAGACTTGTGAAAAGAACACACATAATTTGTAAGGCATAGTGATCAAGCACTTGTTAAAACTGGTGAGCTGAACTAAAGAATGTCATTTTCCCCCCAGTGAGTCGTTTCATTGGTAAAATGCCAACATAGAAAGTAGTTTATAAATCATCCAGAAGATCTTATTTTTTTTTAAGGAAAAACTTGATTGAGGTAAGATTGATATATAAGAAGCGATACATACTTAGTGCATGGATCTCAGTGAATTTGGGAATAACAATACACCTGTGAAACCATCATTGCCATCAAGAGTGCCCAAAGTTTCCTCTTGTCTACTTTGTTCTTATTAATTTTTAAAAATTAATTTTTATTGGAGTATAGTTGAGTTATGGTGTTGTGTTAGATTTGGGTGTACAGCAAGGTGAATCAGTTATACATGTATGCATGTCTACTGTTTTTTAGATTCCTTTCCCTTATAGGTCATCACAGAGAATGAGTCGAGTTTCATGCTACACAGTGGGTCCTTATCAGTCATCTGGTTTATCTGTAGTAGTGTGTATATGTCCTTCCCAATTATTTTGGCAAAATACTTAAACTAAGATCACCCTCTTAGCAAATTTAAGCTTGCAGTATGATCTTGTTATTATCAGTAGACTCCATGGTGTAAAATATATCTCATTTTTAAAATTCACCTTATTTCTAGAGATTGAGGCACATCGCTCAAGAATGCTGTTTGAACAAGTCATTCTGGGGGTTATTAGTCAACCTCCAGCACCCTCAGTTCCAAGTAGTCTGAATGTTAAAGTTATGTGACTTCCCTTCTCTGATGTATGGTTGTGTCTCTTCTTCCCTTTCTAGAATTTATTTTTATTTTAAAAAGTTCTACAGTGCTTTACAGTTTTCAAAAGCTTTACACACATAATAGTGTATGATCCCATAATAACCCTTGTTTAAATCCCCTACCCCTGTATTACCCCTTCCCTCTGCCACTCCCTGCCAGTAACCACTAGTTTAATTCTCTACATCTGTGATTCTGCAGCTTTTTGTGTTATTCATTAGTTGGTTGTAATTTTTAGATTCCATGTGTGAGTGATATCAGATAGTATTTGTCTTTATCTGACTTATAAGGGTCTCTTCTTAAATGAATGATGTGAATGAAGCTTGCTGAGGACAGTAAAATATGAAACTGGGATTTGACTGGACTGATCAGGGCCTTGAATGATCGCTGGAAGACTGAGACTCAGAGATCACATCACTTGGAATTATTTTATCACTTTAGAGTGGATCTAGGCTGTCACATTAGGTTACTGAGGTGAGAGGCGATTCCATTATCCTTTTTAAGACTAGTTTTATTGAACCATTTGGGGATTAGAAAAACTCCATAGCACCTTTAATGTTGATACCAGTGTCAGTCTGATAAAAATTGGACAAGATTCAAAACCCCAGCAACACTGAAAGATGCTCACGAGAATCACGTAAAATAATAAATATATTTTTCTCACTCTTTACCACCTAACAATTTTGATTTTCCTGATCCTAGAGACAGTTTCTCAACTAAGCATATCATGTATATATTCTGGTAAAAAGAAAATCCACTTTGCACAGCACAGAGTAGTATTTGTAGCTAAAAAGTCCCAAACAATCTGCCTAGATTCAAGAATTACAGAGAGTGCTGCATTTAGTAACATCTACCCCAGGGGTCAGGAAGGACCAGCCACATTGTCAACTGTGTGGGTCATCATGTTCTTCTCAGCCAGGGAAGGGGAAAAATGACATTTGTGCTAAGGGTGAAGAATGCATTTTTGGACATGTAGTTTTATTTATACTGGATCCTTTCCAAGTTTATGTTTCAGTGGGTTTTTGAGTCTTAATTTTAGCAGTGGCAGGCTGGGAATTTTCTGCCGATTTCCTCCTTGTTTTGTGGCAGCAGAAGGGCTAGAATGTAATTTGGTTGTCATTTAAAAAATAATCTGTGCCACAGACAATGTATATAATCTAACAAGTTGAGTATCAGATACAGACAATATTTGTAATGCATATGATGGACCTATGGTTGGTATCTCTATGTACAAGTAGCTATATACCGATAAGAAAAATTCAAGCAGCCCACAAGGAAATGGGCAAAGATATGAGTAGAGAGTTCACATATGGGTAACTTCTGCTGTCCAGTAAGAAGATGACATAATGTTCCATCCACTTCCAACTCTCAAAGGAACATAAAACACTCTGGGTGGCAAGGACACTAGTGAAAGAGGACTCTCGCCCATTCCTGGTGGAAATGTGAATTGCTTGTATTTGGGGGAAAGTAGTCTGACTTCCTGTTAAAAATATATGCACTCTTTGACCCAGCATTACCACTTCTGGGAATATAGAGTATAAAAATAAAAACACAATATTTCTCTTTCTCTGTCTGATTTCAACCTGGATGGGAGGGGAGTTTGGGGAATAATGGATACATATGTAATTATGGCTGAGTTGCTTTGCTGTGCACCTGAAACTTTGCTATGCATCTAAAACTTTATCACAGTATTGTTAATTGGCTATTTTGTTGTTCAGTCGCTCAGTCATGTCCGACTCTTTGTGACCCTATGAACTGCAGCACTCCAGGCTTCCCTGTCCATCACCAACTCCTGGAGCTTGCTCAAACTCATGTCCATTGAGTCAGTGATGCCATCCAACCATCTCATCCTCTGTTGTCCCCTTCTCCTCCTGCCTTCAATCGTTCCCAGCATCAGGGTCTTTTCACATGAGTCAGTTCTTCATATCAGGTGGCCAAATTATCGCAGTTTCAGCTTCAGCATCAGTCCTTCTAATGTGTAGTCAGGGTTGATTTCCTTTAGGATTCACTGGTTTGATCTCCTTGCAGTCTAAGAAACTCTCAAGAGTCTTCTCCGACACCACAGTTCAAAAGCATCACTTGTTCAACGTTCAGCCTTCTTTATGGTCCAGCTCTCACATCCGCACATGACTACTGGAAAAACCATAGCTTTGACTATATAGACCTTTGTTGGCCAAGTAATGTCTCTATTTTTTAATACACTGTCTAGGTGTGTTATAGCTTTTCTTCCAAGGAGCAAGCATCTTTTAATTTTGTGGCTATAGTCACCATCTGCAGTGATTTTGGAGCCCAAGAAAATAAAGTCTGTCACTGTTTCCATTGTTTTGCCATCTATTTGCCATGAAGTGATGGGACCAGATGCCATGATCTTCGTTTTTTGAATGTTGAGTTTTAAGCCAGCTTTTTCACTCTCCTCTTTCACCTTCATCAAGAGGCTCTTTATTTCCTCTTTGCTTTCTGCCATAAGGGTGGTGTCATCTGCATATCTGACGTTATTGATATTTCTCCGGGCAATCTTGATTCCAGCTTGTGCTTCATCCAGCCCAGCATTTCACATGGTGTGCTCTGCATATAAGTTAAATAAACAGTGTGACAATATACAGCCTTGACATACGCCTTTCCTAATTTGGAACCAGTCCATTGTTCCATGTTCAGTTCTAACTGTTGCTTCTTCAGTTGCATATGCGTTTCACAGGAGGCAGATAAGGTCATCTGTTTTTCTGATCTCTTAAGAATTTTCCACAGTTTGTTGTGATCTACATGGTCAAAGGCTTTAGTGTAGTCAATGAAGCCAAAGTAGATTTTTTTCTGGAATTCTCTTGCTTTTTCTATGATCCAGCAGTTGTTAGAAACATCAATTGGTTATACTCCAATATGAAACAGAATGTTTGAAACAGTAAAAGCACAAGCATACATATATAAGGGTATGTGTTTTAGGCGTTTATCATAGCATTGTTTTCAGTGTGCTCCTCCCCATGACAAACTATAAATACTTCCCCAAATGTTGAATATATATCAGTAGATTTTAGATTATGTATCAAATTATACAAATGCCTCAGATATGATGCAGCCATTTATAAAAACTAATTTAAATCACTCTTGGTTATCTTGGAGAGATTTCCATGATCAGTTAGGAAGGTAGATCTCATTTCATAAAGCAGAAAGACCCTCATCCCCCAAGTCTGTGTACCTGTGTTTGTGAGTGATACATGAACATGGGCATGGATCCCAAGCCCATCATCACCTGGTCCCTGATGACCCTCAGCTCATAGGTCCAGGTTTATCTTGTGATCAAGATTGGACACCACCTTCCTCTGGTTCCTAAATGAGGCACATAGTCTGGCCAAGACATATTCTATTTTTCCATTTGTTGTTGTTGTTTGGTCGCTAAGTTGTATCCAGCTTTTTCAACTCCATGAATGTAGCCCTCCAGGCTTCTCTATCCTTGGGATTCTCCAGGCAAGAATATTGGAAGGGTTTGTTATTTCTTTCTCCAAAGGATCTTCTTGACCCAGGGATTGAATCTGTGTCTCCCCATTGTAGGTGGATTCTTTACCACTGAGCCTCTAGGGAACCCATTTTTCCTTTCCTTTGTCGTAAATGGTTGAGATGATCCTTAGCCACCTGAACTCCTCTCCACAACAGGAAGTGTCAAGTAGAATAAACCCTGTCACTCATCCTTGTCAACATCAGGAGCATAGTTAGGACAAGTTTATTGCTTTCTGTGGATGACGACATAGATATTAGAGTTTCGTGTCTTAAGGATCTTTCCATTTAATGTGCTCTCAGTATTTCTCATCCAGAGAGGGCAGGTGTCATGTGCAAACAGTAAAGAATGCTCTTGTTGGATGCCAGGGATTTTGTGCAAACAACAAGACTTTGATTGGAGTCACGAGAGGGTGTCTGATCATTGTGGGCTGAAGCCAAATGCTGCTCTTACTGAGGCAAAGTTAAACTGGTTCAGTCGTGTCCGAATCTTTGCGACCCCATAGACTGTAACCTGCCAGGCCCCTCTGTCTATGGAATCCTCCAGGCAAGAATACTGGAGTGGGTTGCCATTTCCTTCTCCATACTGAGACAAAGAGCCTGGAAGTGGAGTCTGTGCCCTGATTTTGCTCCATCTTTCATGTAAAAGGTGTTATAGACTGAGTGGTATAGACCGAGAGGTGGTGTCCCTCTGAAGTTCAAATGTTAAATTTCTGATCCCCAGAGTGATGATGTCAGGAGTGTGGCATTTGAGAAGTGATTGCATCGTGAGGATGGATCCTCAGGAATGGGATTAGTGCCCTTAGAGAAGCGCAGGAGATTGCTTCCCCCCACCCTCCCTCCCCACCCCCGCTTCTTTCCCCATCTGCTGCTCTTACTGTGAGTGTGAGAGTGCCGCCAAAGACTGGCCTCTGAACCAGGAAGAGGGTTCTTGCCAGACACCAAATCTGCTAGCGTCCTGGATTTGAATTTCCTAGACTCCAAAACTGTGAAAATAGATCTTTACTCCTAAAGCCACCCAGTCTTTAAAAATAAAGCAAAACAACAAACCCACCCATTCTATGGTAATTTGTTATAGCAGTCCTAGCCCACTGACATTGGAGGGATTTAATAAATATGAAAATGATTTATGTAACAGAATGACTGATAGGCAAAGGGTGTGTGGATCTGAGGGTCTGTGGACTTCTTCACAGCACAGAAGTGAAGAAATAGGTCTCCGGAGACAAGAATTCGGTCATGGAGTCAGATGGGTTGAACCTTTACAATTCTCCTTGTTCCCCCTAACTTTGAAAAGTATTTGTCGGTTCCTACTTAGCAGATTATAGGTAGTGCCAAGGAATAGCTAGGATCAAATGATATGGGTACTTGAGAAGAAAAATGCACAAACTGAGATCCCATCCAGAACTTAAATAAATGTAGATTTATGTGAGAATTGAAAAAATGTTTTGGCAAAGCAGATGATGTACAGGAGTAGAAATGATAAGTATACTCTGGATATGCAGTCCAGTGGAATCAAATGTTTGATTAGAAGCTGAAGTTCATGACGTTAACAAAGTATTCTTTGAAAAACAATTGTTCGTGAATTGTGTCCAGCTGGTTTATTATTCTAGTGTAACATCTTTGGGGTAAAATCGTAAAAGCAGCAGCGTTTTAATATAGCAGAGAGTTGAAATCTTTCTATAAATTGCTTCTCTTATTTTTTACATGGCAAAATAAAGAGAGGACCTGTATAGGATATAAAAGATAATTAGAAAGCTGTCCAATGACTGGAAAAGTCTTCTGACTTTAGCAGCTGAGAAAAGTTCCTGTGGTACAGAGTTCCCAGGTCTGTAACTGACAGCTTGCAAGCTAAGGAGAATAGTGGTTATATACGCAGGGGATAAGGAACTTTCCTCTTGGTTCAGGAACTGTGAGCAAATGGTAATGCTTTCATCGCATTTATCGAAGGGGGAGGGGTTCTGATCATTACGTCTGGTACTGGTCTTTTCTCCCCACAGGGCATAATGCTCTCCAAATTGCAGTTCCCCTGCCCATCACCCCCACCCGCCACCCCCAGTCTGGGAGCAGTTTCTCAGTCTTGGCACTATTTGGAGGTGGGTAGTTTCTTTCTTGGGGGCCTTTCTCGTACATTATGGGAAATGTATCAGCACCCCCAGCTTCAGTTCACCATATGCCAGGAGCATCCCTGACTGTGGCAGCCCAAATTGTCTCCAGACACGGCCCACTGTTCCCAGGCAGAAGGACTAAAATCACCCTTGGTTTGGAGCTGTTGGTCTGAGTGCACTCTCTCAAATTAAAAACAGGACAGCTCTGAGTGTTGAAAACATTCTGTGTCTTCTTTGTGTAGCCGTACATCTGTGAAGGCCAGGGCTTGGACTCGATACACTGCGATTTTCATGTTGCCTTTGACAGGCTTCCTGACCTTGTGCCAACAGCTTCCATCCACTGCATGGGTGAGAGAGCCCTTCAGTGGGAGGAAGGCAGGCAGGACCCATAGTCCCAGGGTCTGCTCTCCCGTCCCTGGGGACTCCAGGGGTGGGGGTGCTGCCTGGATCTCATTGCTGGGCAGTGTGAGGCCAATTCTTGTGATGAATAATGACTTGGGGGCTTATCCTGTAATTACCAGTGATCACAAATGGGCTAGAGTGGAGCAAGTCGGCCACAAGTTAACCCCTATCTTTCCTGACCGATTACATCTACAGATCTCAATGCTCTCTCCCCTCATTTATGGATTTTAGAGTGAAAGGGTAGAACAAATAAAATTCAACCCTCTAGCTATAGTTTGAAGTACTTCAGAGTGAATTTTTTCTGAGTTTTGGGAGTTAATCTATGATCTGGTGACCTCTTACCATCATTTCATTTGCCTCCCTTGTTTTAACTGACAACCACCCAAAAGAACACAATGATCAGAGTAAAATGTAAAACTGAAAAGATCAGGAGAGATTTTTTGATGGTGCCCCTACGACCCATGGACTGATGCTGAAACTGAAGCTCGAGTACTTTGGCCACCTGATGTGAAGAGCCAACTCATTGGAAAAGACCCTGATGCTGAGAAAGATTGAGGGTAGGAGGAGAAGGGGACAAGAGAGGATGAGATGGTTGGATGGCATTATTGACTCAATGGACATGAGTTTGAGCAAACTCTGGGAGACAGTAAAGGACAGGGAAGCCTGGTGTGCTACAGTCCATGGGGTTGCGAAGAGTTGGACATGACTGGGTAACTAAAGAGCAACTAAGACCCATGGATTTTATTGGGTTGGGACAGGGTAACGCTGTCTTGGAAGGATGCAAATTTTTGTTTTGCTCAACTTTTTCAACCATGTTACCAAGAAGAATGTTGTCTAGTCATGGAAAACGTCACAGTCTGTGTCTTTGCACTAAATCACAGACTTGATGCTGACCCCAGGGCTGCAGAGCATCATGCAGATTTTGGAAACTCTTTGCAATAGAGTGAAGCCGTAAAGCAGTGAGTGCCTTATAACGATGCAGGCAGCGGTCCCTGGGATTTGATAGGTGTTCAGCATGGCCTCTGTGACATACATTTTCCATTTTATTTAAAGGAAAATTCCACCCAATTTGCTGAGACCCACCATCTGGAAGTACTTTTTCTCTGTATTGCCTTTTGACACCTTGCCAATTGAAAGAAAAAAAAAAAGGAGGATGAAAAATTATAAAAATACTGATTTTAAAGGAATGTTAAAAGAAGTGCTAATTTTTCATCTTCTAACACATGCACATGTAAATTCCTCTAAGGTCTCTTTGGTATTCCTCCTCTGATGTGTGAGACAGTGCTTCGATTCCTCTCCTTCTTGTCGACATTTTACATCTCCAGGGCCCAGGATATCTTACAGGTGTCTGTGTTCAACTATCATCTTTACTAGGCAGGAGAGCTCCATCTTACCACTGAAGAATCCTAGACACTAAGTGATCATGCTCCTCTGATCCTTGCAGCTGCTTCTAAACTGGCCGAAGACCTGTTTTTGTTTTTGTTTTTTCCTTCTTTAATGAAATTTTGCTTAAAGAAAACAGTTTTCTGAAAGCTGCATCTTAAAAGTAAATACTGGTTGTAAGCAGTTATTGGATATTTATATTTTTATGTACTTATTTAACAAATTGTTGAGTTTATTTAAGCAGAGTTGTTACATGCTTTGAAAATCTGCCAGAAGGCTTCTCAACATGCCACGTGATTTCTAGTGGTCTAAAATGATATAACATTCATTAAACAGTTTTATAGGAAATCTCATATTTACAGAAGACCTGCAAAGTGTCAGGCATGGTAGTAGAAGTTTTCTTTATGTTTTGTCAGTCATGATAAATGTCAGTCATAAAACCCCGAATGGTAGAGGGTTTTATTCCCATTTAATAGATAAAACCGAGACATGGAGTTTTTAATTTCCCTAGTGTAGAATCATGAAAGTAGATGCCTTCTGAGATCTTCTAACTTAAAAACCCTTGATCTGATTTTGGGAAATATTCTCCTCTCACTTAGGACTGATAACCTGTGTTGGGTATTTTCTTCTCATCAGTATAGGGAAGGTTTTGCTAAGGTTTCTGCATGGCTTTTTTGTATCATTTGTGTGAAAGTTTCTAGTAAAGAATGTGGCCAATGTTTTTGTGTTATGATTAGTTGACTGTAAAAGCATCATCCAAGCAAATGCCATATAAATCTTTGAAAATGGACATATTTCCATCTTAGTGTTTATGCAGAATTCATAATACTTAGAGCACTGAATATAAATTTACACTATCAAATCTGATCAGAGGGACTTTTTTATTTTTTGCTTATCTGAAGAGAATATATAGCCTAGGCAGCAGCAAAAACTGGAGAGAACTCATTTTAGATGAAAGTAATTTTTTCCTTACTCACAGGGAGCTGTGAGATCTTGAACACAACTGAGCAGAGTTTCCATATCTTATGCTTCATTTACTGTAAATTAAATTAATGCTCTTCAATGGTATTCTTTAAAGTCTCAGATATTATTGCAATGAAATATGCTACAATAAAGTCTGTTTGTGCATACAATATGTGTTTTCCTAAAATAATTATGTAATGAATTTTTATTTCACAGTGACAAGAGAATTGGGTATCCCTTTAGTTAAACAAAAAATACAGTAGATGATAATTTTGAATCAGATGCTACTAGATAGAAAAAAAAAAGTTAGAGATGCTGTCTCTTAATGTCTTGGATGAGTTTTATTTTATAGAGTTGAGTTTTCCTTTACCTGTTCTGGGACACATCTTGCTTGTGTTCAGGAAATCCATTTAAAGGAGAAGTTGTAAAGTGTAGGCCTTCCCTGGTGGCGCAGTGGCAAAGAATCTGCCTGCCAATGCAGGAGACGCAGGCTCTGTCCCTGGGTCAGGAAGATCCCCTGAGAAGGAAACGGCCACCCACTCCAGTATTTTTGCCTGGGAAATCCCGTGGACAAAGTAGCCTGGCGGGCTACAGTCCTTAGGGTCAAAAAGAGTTGGACATGACTGAAGCGACTTCTCACACACACATGTAGCTCATCTCCTCTGGAGTCTCGTCTGTGTTTGTACATTTGCTCTCATAGGCGGTATATGTTTACATGGTGCCCTTCTCCTTCCCTGGAGGACTGTATTAGTGATTTAAAAAATTTTTTTTTACCCACTCTCCTATCATGGGATAATTTTATTTGCCATTCCCCTGGGGCTGTTGCCTGTCATTCTCAAAGTTTTTTGATTCGGATTCCGAGTGGCCCAACCCCTGGCTGCCTGACCTCGTGACTCTTAGCTGGGGATGCAGATTTTGTTTTGCCTCCTGCCACAACTAATTCCACTATATTTCACGTGCTGGATTCGATGGGATGGTAGACACTGTGGATGAAACATCAGAGACTGCTGCTGGAAGGATGCGCGGGTATATGAATACTGTGCTTTCGTCATGAGATGTCCCTATACAGAAAAAATATTAACAATGGGGACTGTTAAGTTTTGAAAATGATAGGAACATGGTAGAGGAATCAATAAAATCAGGTTCCTTGCTTTATACGACACTTAATGTGAAAGTTTAAGGAATGTTCTTAGTCAGTCAAGATAGCCATTCCAAAGGTAAGTCATTTCCATATAGGATAATCTGGGGAGTGGCTGATTGTATTTCATTTTCATAGACATAGTTCTCTAGCTTAATTGGAATAGGCAATAGAAATAAAGGAGGACAAAGCAATCCATGACGAGATTGAATTTCCACGCCATATTTACTGAGATAGAACACTTGCTTCTCAAAGGAGACGGTCTTTTAATTTCAGGGACCACCTTGCATGGGTTTAACTAAGACCCTGTGTCTTATTCTAAATAAAGTTTTAGTCACAGAGCTTCCCACGTGTTGCATTGGTAAAGAATCTGCCTACCAATGCAGGAGCCTCTGATTTGATCCCTGGGTCAGGAAGATCCCCTGGAGGAGGAAGTGGCAACCCACTCCAGTATTCTTGCCTGGGAAATCCCATGAACAGAGAGGAGCCTGGTGGGCTATGGTCCATGGAGTCTCAAACAGTCAGACATGATTGAGCAACTGAACAGGCACGTACAATATTATTTGAGCTTTTCTCCTGTAAGTTATAATATGTAGCATTTTCTAATCATAGTTGCATATTTAGTGTAAGTCTTTCTATTTGTTGGGTGCTAGATTATTTCGTTCTTCCTCTGTTCCTTCCTTGTGATAGCTGGAGGCACAGTTTAGTTCTCTGAGTTGGGGATGAGCCATCCTTCTGGCAGTGGGTGGAATGTGGTAATGATGTGACTTGCCTATCAGTCTGTGGGTGACTTAAGGGAAGTGCCCAGTTTATTGTAGTCGGGGATTAGTAAACATGAGACTTTATTTTTTGGGGGCTCCAAAATCACTGCAGATGGTGACTGAAGCCATGAAATTAAAAGACTCTTGCTCCTTGGAAGAAAAGTTATGACTAACCTAGAAAGCATATTAAAAAGCAGAGACATTACTTTGCCAACAAAGTTCTGTCTCGTCAAAGCTGTGGTTTTTCCAGTGGTCATGTATGGATGTGAGAGTTGGACTATAAAGAAAGCTGAGCCCCCAAGAACTGATGCTTTTGAACTGTGGTGTTGGAGAAGACTCTTGAGAGTCCCTTGGACTGCGAGGAGATCCAATAAATCCATCCTACAGGAAATCAGTGTTGAATATTGGGAGGACTGATGCTGAAGCTGAAGCTGTGATAATTTGGCCACCTGATGTGAAGAAATGACTCATTTGAAAAGACCCTGATGTTGGGAAAGATTGAAGGCAGGAGGAAAAGGGGAAGACAGAGGATGAGATGGTTGGATGGCATCACTGACTCAATGCACTTGGGTTTGAGTAAACTCTGGTGATAGACCGGGGGGCCTGGCATGCTGCAGTCTATGGGGTCGCAAAGATTTGGATATGACTGAGTGATTGAACTGAACTGAACTGAAACATGAGAACGGGAACTTTTATCAGGGTGCTGGCAGGGTTGCACTTTTCGCTTTCACTTGATGTTGGTTGGATATGGGATAAAGATGCTTGGCTCCTGCAGTGGATGAAATCAGAGGATACCCATGGGCCTCCCAGATGGCTCAGATGGTAAAGAGCCCACTTGCAATGCTGGAAACCCAGGTTTGATCCCTGGGTGGGGAAGATCCCCTGGAGAAGGGAATGGCTAACCACTCCAGTATTCTTGCCTTGAGAATTCCATGCACACAGGACCCTGGCAGGCTACAGTCCATGGGATCCCTAAGAGCTGGATATGACTGAGTGACCAACACTCACTAACTATGGTGTAGACGAGGCACAGAGTACAAACGGATGACCAAGACTCGTCTCTTACTTGACTGCTCTAACCCAGGGGCTGAACTAAGTGTCCAATTAAGAAGACTGATTAAACTCCAGAGCCCCACGGGATAGTCAGCAGCATAGCAGAGAACATGCCAGAGGCATGCCACTTTATTTCTTCCTTCCAGTGTGCAGCCCTCTGATGCTGTTTCTTTTTGGCTGGGCTGGAATAGCTAGCTTTAGTGTGAATGAAGTTTGAGAATAATTTTTGGAGAGGTGCTATGAGCTATTTTGTTTATGGTTACCCAGTGTACACTGTTTTCAAAGTATCACAGGATAAAACAAGAAATGCCTTTTATGAAGGGAAAAAAAAAAAAGTCCAGATGGAGATTGTCATTTGCGATATGCCGAAATAAATATAGTGAGTAGGTACAGAACACTCTATTGTGGAAATGTAAGCAGCTTGTATGCCTTTTTATCCTTACTTGCAGATTGTTTTATTTACTTACAATCTGGGAAAATAGTAGACTGGATCCTTTGCAAGATTAAAGACCAATGAAATAGAAATCCTCATCCTGGGGTGATTGACAGCTGACTTTCCTAGGAAACCAGACATTAAAACAGCTGCAGGGAAATGGAACAAATGCTTTGAAAAGGTAAATAAAGAAAGGTCCTCCCTCTCTGGAGCCCATGTAATGTCAGAAAAATATTTATTAGTTGCACGTAGGCTATTTCTAGTAAGAAATTAATATCTCACTGGAGTTCTTTATTATTATTTTTTACTTTCTTAAAAAATGGACTGATACCACCATATGATTTCTTTTGTCCTCTTATAGGTGTAGGTAGATGCTTATCTTTTATTTACACACTTTCCTTTCTTTAATAAAAACAAATGAAAGAGGCTGGAAAATAAAACCTCTAGCACTAACTTTTAATGACCAGTTTCTAAAAATGAAAACTTCTTATAGTAAAATAAAAGCTAAAAGGTTTTGTTTGCTACTGAGTTATTATTTTTATAGGAAGATACACATTTTTTTATTACGGTTGCATCATGTCTCATGTCTTATAAAGAAATAAAACCTCTAAGTAAAGCATGTAGGCTCACACTTCATCTCAGGAAAAAACCACAGAGCAGTGGGGAGGTCTTCCTCATTTGTTGAAACCACAGTGTTTCTGGAAGTCTTCTTTTGCACCTGGAGACTTCTCTTTGAGCAGCTGCAGGAAGGGTGGACGGGTGCTGTCCTGGGCTCGAGGCCATCTCGGGCCTCTGTCTGAGGCACCTTTGCTTCGTGGCCAGGTGTGTGGGATCATTTCTCAACACCTCCTCCGGGGCAGCGGGGAGGAGTAGTTTTCTGCAGGGGAGGAACTTAGTCATGGAAAGGTATAAGATGTGCAGGTCTCAAGGTCAACCCTTAAATCAATTACAGGCTGTTGCCCAGGAGCCTCTGTCTCCTCCACACTCAGGTAAGGGACCCTTCCAGGTGTGGAGTGAGTGGGAGAACTTTGG
The DNA here is from genome assembly GCA_006410935.1 of Redunca redunca. NCBI lineage: Eukaryota > Metazoa > Chordata > Mammalia > Artiodactyla > Bovidae > Redunca > Redunca redunca. Next base: position 186,536 of record SJYQ01006907.1, read on the forward strand.
GCTGGCAGTGTGCTGGATATTGATGGATGGACAGACAGACAGAGGACCTAGGTTTTAGTTCTTGCTCAGCCATAAACTCAGACCCCCAAATTCTTTGTTATAGTTCCTCCCTGGCTAACTCTGCTGGTGACTTGGTGGCCCAGCTTTGCCTGCAAAGGGCTTTGGACCCAAATAGATGAGAGGGCCAGCCCAGATCCTAGATTTCTCACTAGGATACTTGACCCTGAAGACTTAGAGAAGAAGACATGTTTGAGTGAGTGGTTATCTTTTGCCTTTTCTGCTGAATTGTTTTCATGTGTCTGTAGTCATGTCTTCAAACTGATTGATGATAAAGTGCACTTTTATGGATCTGTTGATTAGCCAGGGTACCCAGAGATAATTGAAGGGCGACTGGTTGGCACCAGGACACCTCTGTTCTAGTTTCAACTCTTGTCGACTAGCTCTGTGTTCTCTGGCCAAAGACTTTCCCTCTAGGGGCCTCAGTTTTCATATCTGTGAAAAGAGAAGCTTGAAGTAAAATTAGTGGTTTCTAAACTGTCTAAATTGACCCAGATTTTCTCCAGAGTGCTCTGTGGTGTGGGGTTGAGTCTCTTGAAAATAGGGTTCTGTTGTTAGAAAAAAATTGAAAATCAGCAGGTCAAAGGTTTCTACAGCTCTGTATGGACCTATGAGATTTATGCAGGAAGTGCTACTTACACATTTATGAAAAGTATACATATTACAAAAAGTATAACATAAAATTAGCTTTGGAACTGTCTTCATTTAGAGTGGCTCCAAAGTGGAGTGGTTTAGAATCCCTAGAGAGACTGCTTCCTGGGTTTGAATCTCAGCTCTGCCATTTCCTGTGACCTTAGGCATGTTTTTTAGTGTCTCAATTTCCTCACCTGTGAAAAGATGACAGTAACTTTTGGTTATGACAGTGTCGGTGTGGATTCACTCTGATGGGGGATGTTGATGATGGGGAAGGCTGTGCACGTGTGATCTCAGGGAGCATAAGGGAAATTCTTGGGTCTTTTTCTCAATTTTGCTATGAAACTAAAGCTGTTTTAAGAATATGAGTTATTATATTAATTATAATTAATATATGTAGAATTGATATAAAGTTTATTAATTTAAAAAGAAGATAATGCTGATAGTCATGGTTTCATTGAGTTGTTATGGGGCAAGATCATGATAACTGTAGAATTTAAGAACAGTGCCTGCCATCTATTAAGTACTTTGTAAGAGTTAAATAAGTGAGTGCTCATCCACTAGAAAACTTGTTTTGTAACATGGAGAGTATTTCTGCAATTCGTTGAACAGTTTTAGTCTTTTCTGTATCCAATGTCTTTTCACTTTGGCTTCATAGGTTGTTGGTAAGCTAACTGTTTGTATAGAGTGGATGTTGTAGGTCAAGAGAACAACTTGAGCCAGTTTGGGAAATGTAGAAGTTCTAGAAGTGGAAAAGTCTAGTGTAGGTAAGAAGTGTGGGAAGCTGGGAAAATTGAGTGTGCTTCTGTCCAAGAAGAGGGTTGCTTGTGCTGGAGCCCAATGCAGGGTCATGGGATTCCTTGCTGTAGAAATTATACCTTCCAGCTACTGGTAGTGCTGATCAAGGTGGTAGTAGTGATGATGGTGCTGGTGCTGATGGTGGTGGTGGTGATGGTAGTGGTGGTAGAGATGTTGTTGGTGGTGATGGTAGTGGTGATGGTGGAGGTGGTGGTGATGGTAATGGTGTGGAGGTATTGGTGGTAGTGCTGGTGCTGGTGGTGTGGTGATGGAGGTGTTGTTAGTGATGGTGGTAGTGGTGGTGATGATGTGGTGGAGGTGTTTTTGGTGATGGTAATGGTGTGAAGGTGTTGGTGGTGGTGATGGTGGTGATAGTAGTGAGGATTATCATAGTAGTGGTGCTGATGGTTGTAGTGATGGTGGTGGAGATGGTGTTGGTGGCCATTGCTATGGTAATGGTGGAGGTGGTGGTGACGGTAGTGGTGATGGAGGTGGTGTTGTTGGTGCTGGTGGTGATAGTAGTGATGATGATGGTAGTGGTGGTGCTGGTGGTGGTGATGGTGGTGGAGATGGGGTTGGTGGCTGTTGCTATGGTAATGGTGGAGGTCGTGGTGATGGTAGTGGTGATGGAGGTGTTGGTGCTGGTGGTGATAGTAGTGATGATGATGGTAGTGGTGGTACTGATGGTGGTGGTGGTGGAGGTGTTGGTGGTGATAATGGTGTGGTGACGGAGGTGTTGGTGATGGTGGTGGTGGTGATGGAGGTGTTGTTAGTGATGGTGGTAGTGGTGGTGGTGATGTGGTGGAGGTGTTGGTGGTGGTGATGGTAATGGTGTGGAGGTGTTGTTGTTGTTGTTGGTGGTGGTGGTGATGGAGGTGTTGTTAGTGATGGTGGTGTTGGTGGTGGTGATGGTAATGGTGTGGAGATGTTGTTGTTGTTGGTGGTGGTGGTGATGGAGGTGTTGTTAGTGACTGTGGTAGTGGTGGTGATGATGGTAGTGGTGTGGAGGTGTTGGTGGTGGTGGTGCTGGTGATGGTGATGGTGGTGATAGTAGTGATGATTAGCATAGTAATGGTGCTGATGGTGGTGGAGATGGTGTTGGTGGCGGTTGCTATGGTAATGGTGGAGGTGGTAGTGATGGAGGTGTTGTTGGTGCTGGTGGTGGTGATGGTGGTGATAGTAGGATGATGATGGTAGTGGTGGTGCTGGTGGTGCTGATGGTGGTGGAGATGTTGGTGGTGGTTGCTATGGTAGTGGTGGTAATGAAGATGGTGGTGGTGGTGGTGGTGGTGGTGGTGGTAGTGGTGATGGAGGTGTTGTTGGTGGAGGTGTTGTTGGTGGTGGTGATGATGGTGGTGGTGGTGGTGATGATGGTAGTGGTGGTGCTGGTGGTGGTGATGGTGGTGGAGATGGTGTTGGTGGCAGTTGCTATGGTAGTGGTGGTGGTGGTGGTGGTAGTGAAGGTGATGACGGTGGAGGTGGTGGTGATGGTAGTGGGACAGGACAGAAGACTCAGTTTCTCTTTGTCTTAAGTAACCGTGGTGCTGTCCCCATGCAGAGCTTAAAAGCATCTGGAGATTCCATGCCAACTGCTAAGGAAAGGCTCAGTTGACTCTTGGGATGGAAGGCAAAAGCACTGCTTAGCTGCAGAGAGAGAAGAGAAGAAAGTAGAGGATAGTCAATAAACTGTCTTTATTCTTCTTCTTCATGGCTGACCCTGTGAAGGGCTTGGAGCCTCTTCCACAGGCACATACTTGCCTTGTAATTCCATTCCCATCTGCAGAGCAAAACCAAAGCTGTCAAGTAGCTAAGGGATCAAAGTATACTTCCTTTGGACATTCAGAGTTTTTGTTCATGTTTTTGCAGTGGATTAGATGTAGGCTTTGCTTACAAATTTTGACAGTATTCATTTCATTTACCAAACTGTTCTATCCCTGTTACTGTGGTAACAAGCACATTTATCTGGCTTCCATTATGTAACTATTTTGTGAAACCCACATTTCATTGTGGTGAAATTGTGTGTTGTAGGGACTCAGGAAATAGTTTTGATTAATATGTGTAGCACATTCTATTTACAGGATCCTATTGGCATAGTAAGTAGACAAGAAAATTGAAGTATGAAGAAAAGATTGAAATGTTCCCTTTTTATGTTTAGTTCTTTTGTTCTGTCATAACTCAGAAACTTCTTTGAGATTATAACTTTGTATATAGCAGTGATTGGGAGGGAGGGTGAATTGCACCTCCACCCACCTCCCCAAACCAGGGATATTTGTCAATATCTAGAGATATTTGGTGCTTCTCTGGTGGTTCAGTGATAAAGAATCTGCCTGCCAATGCAGGAGATCCAGGTTCCATCTCTGGGTTGGGAAGATCCCCCGAAAAGCAAATGGCAACCCACTCCAGCATTCTCACCTAGAAAGTTCCATGGACAGAGGAGCCTGTTAAGCTAGAGTCTATGTGGTCACAAAAGAGTTAGATGCAACTGAGCAGCTAAACAACAGTAAGAGACATTTTGATTGTCAAGATTATTATCTTATTCTTGTTCAGTCGCTCAGTTGTGTCTGACTCTCTGACCCGATGGACTGCAGCACACTATCCACCCTTCTCATCCTCTGTCGTCCCCTTTTTCTCTTGCCTTCAAATCTCTCCCAGCATCAGGGTCTTTCTTAATGAGTCAGCTCTTCCCATCAGGTAGTCAAAGTATTGGAGCTTCAGTTTCAGCATCCGTCCTTCCAATGAATATTCAGGACGGATTTCCTTTAGGATTGACTGGTTTGATCTTGCTGCTGTCCAAGGGACTCTCAAGAGTCTTCTCCAACATCACAATTCAAAAGCATCAATTCTTTGGCGTTCAGCCTTCCTTATGGTCCATCTACACATGACTGCTGGAAAAACCATAGCTTTGACTATTCAGATCTTGTCAGCAAAGTAATGTCTTTTCTTAATCTTACTTTTATTATCTTGAGCTCCTGGCATCTCTGGGTAGAGGTGAGCGATACTGCTAAACACCCTCCAGTGCTCAGACAGCACCTCCAAAACCCCACCCCCCATCCAAATGCCAGTAATACTGAGATTAAAAAACTCTGGTATGCAATGTTTATTCTATGATAACTTTGATAGTACCCATGTTTCTCATTCTAGAATATCTTCTTTTCCATTTTCCAAATTTCATGACAATGAACACCGATTCTTTAAAGACCTGTTTGGAATCTTTGTACCACAAAAAAGTTTCTTCCATTTGGCTAATTTCTTTATATCTTGTCTGTCTGTCCTCTAGATATGAGGACACTCATATCTAACACTATCTAACACTTAAACAATTCTGGTTTAAGTGTTAACACTATACATGTTTTCTTTACGCTTTTTCAAATGATTTTTTTTTTTATCAGTTCTTAGTAGCCAAGTTATGTATATATTTATTCTTCCCACATTTGGTTTTAAACTCCTTAATATGGTGTAAAGTTCTTTGAATTGTTTGCAAAATGTAGTTTACTGCTATATAGTCTCTACATATCCAACACATATTTAATGTTTAAATTTGGTGCCTTAAGCATCTGTATAAATCAAAATATTATTTTTAAAAATTGTATTCATTTATTTTGGGCTGCACTGGGTCTTCATTCCTGCACAGGCTTTTCCCTAGTCACAGCAAACGGGGGCCACTCTTTGTTGCGGTGCGTGGGCTCCCCGTTTTGGCGGCTTCTCTTGTGGAGTGGGAACTCTAGGGTGCAAGGGCTTAGTAGCTGCAGCCCACAGCTTTCAGAAGTTGTGGCTTGTGGGCTTAGTTGCTCCGTGGCGTGTGGGATCTTCTGGACCAGGGGTCGAACCATGCCCCCTACAATGGCAGGCAGACTCTTTACCACTGAGCCACCGGGGAAGCCCAACATATTACTTTTGATATCTATAATTCCTTTCTTTGAAAAGCAAAAAAAAAAAAAAATTGTTTCTCCTTTTACCCCCAAAGGAGAAGTACTTTAAAGTCTCACCTGATTTGAACATCAACTGAGTGTAATTTGGTTATTATCTGACTGTATATTTTTAGCTTCGTACTTTTAGAGGCTTCATTATTATATTTATTTTTTTAATAAATCTAGGGTAGAGTCTTTATGAGACTATTCTCGCTGAACCACCTTTTTAGAACCTGTGTTATGCTCTCCTTTTGATATTATAAATAGGTATCCATTTCTTTGCTAAACTTAATGATGAGGAAGCAATTGCCATCAGGAAGACGTATCTATATGGACAATTCCTGCTGTGATGACCTTTGAGACAGAGATGATTTGATAGTGTCATTTTAACTATGTTCTGTTAGTTTGGTTTCTAACAAATTCTTTTTCCCATTTCCATTTCTCTGACTAGTTCAACCAGGGGATATGTCTTAGCTCCTTGATAGGGAATTAGAAACTCAGTCTTAATTTTTTCCTGATAAGTAAAGATAGACCCGAGAAGTTCACCATTTTGGGTCATTTCTGCTGGCCTGTTGGTTCCTGTGGGCTTTCCTGGTGGCTTAGATGGTAAAGAATCTGACTGCAATGCAGGAGGCCCGGGTTCAGTCCCTGGGTTGGGAAGATTCCTTGCAGGAGGGCATGGCAACCCACTCCAGTATTCTTGCCTGGAGAATTCCATGGACAGAGGAGCCTGGCGGGCTATGGTCCATGGGGTCACAAAGAGTCAGACACGACTGAGCCTGCATGGGTTCCTGTCTCCTGCTGGCCTGTCATGTGAGCATGTAAGTTGCAAGCAGTGTGTGATTACGGGAGCTGCATTGGGGCCCCTCTTACAGACACTGTCTGTCCACATGTCCCCCAGTTGATCTGTTCAACAGTAAGGAGTGATGGGTGATATGGAAGAGAATCTAGAATATTCAGAGCCCCCCATGTAAAAGGCCATGCAAACTAATTCATGATTACTGATCCTTAGCTGGGCAGCAGGCACCCTGGTGACCTTGCACATATTAGCTCATTTGAGTGAGTGAAGTCGCTCAGTCGTGTCTGACTCTTTGCGATCCCATGGACTGGAGCCCACCAGGCTCCTCCATCCATGGAACTGTCTAGGCAAGAGTACTGGAATGGGTTTCCATGTCCTTCTCCAGGGGATGTTCCCGACCCAGGGACTGAACCCAGGTCTCCCACATTGCAGGCAGATGCTTCACCGTCTGAGCCACCAGGGAAGCCCTTGCAATTGCCCAGTGAGCTGAGCACGGATATCCTTATTTTGCCTTACAGAGCTGGCATAACTGCAGTTCTGTGTCTGGTTCAGGGCTGCCCAGCTTCAGCACCGTATTCTTCTCACTATGTCTCTCCAGTAGAACCTCATTGGCTTTATACATTATATATCATTCTACTTAATGAGAATGAAGGGAAGTGACCGGGTTTGGAAGGAATACTTCCCTGGGCCTTCAGACACTCACTTTTAAATATGACTTAAAATGTCCATGGGGTTGCAAGAGTTGGACCCAAGTTAGTGACTATACCACCACCACGATGGCTTAAAATTAAGAAAGGTGCTGTCATATAAATGAGAAGACTGACCTGCCTTGAGTTAGAAATATCATGGCCCCTGGATAATAGGGAAAGTTTTTGTGAGAGCACACAGATGGTTAGCAATGTCGGATTCCTGCAGAATCTTGGGTCTCTGGTGAGACCGTTTATCTGTGAAGCCATTTTTAAGTGTTACTTAAATTCTCTAAGGGGCCGAAATTCTGTAACAAGCAGGGCACTGAGAACACCTTGCTTTTTTTCCTGACATGTGCAAACAGAGCCTCCAAGGACGTTCCTGAGTTGGCTGCCTGGGCCTGTTGTTTCAGGGTGGGATAAAACAATGAACATCTTGATTAGCCTTCTGTAACCCTAGAAGTTGCACCAAAACACATGGCTCCTTATTACATCATGGAGAGAACATGCCCGGGAACTAGTTCCTTTCTTTTCACCCTTTCTCTGGGTGGCCGGATAATCCCTTCTGGAATCTTATACCTGTTGGAAAGAGGGAGATGGTGAAGCAAGCTCATCGCTTTTTGGTTTACAGTTGGGATGCCAGTATCCTCCTTACCTGAGATGGTCCACCTGGAAGGCTTTAGTGTTTGTTCAATCCTTCGTGGTTATTTTCATTCTGTGATCTCAAGAACCAGCTATGAGAGGTTAGTCTAATCATGAGTTCTTCCTAATAGGGGGAAATTATTTGTCTTGAAATTTTGTGCCAGTGGGACACTGAAATGATCCTTTATCAGAGGAAACTTCTAATCACTCATCATTGCAAATACACATTTCAAGATGATTAAATATGGAATCTAGTGATATAGTGTTAGAGATTTTGAGCTGTTACTAAATCTTATAAATGGTTTAGCTTTGGGTTAGAGATTTGTCACTCGTATTAGAAAGTTATGGGTGCCTAAGCTACAATTTTAGTCCTGTTTTTCTCATATGTGTTTGTATGTATGCTACTGCTACTGCTAAGTCACTTCAGTCGTGTTCGACTCTGTGCGGCCCCATAGACGGCAGCCCACCAGGCTCCCCCATCTCTGGGATTCTCCAGGCAAGAACACTGGAGTGGGTTGCTATTTCCTTCTCCAATGCATGAAAGTGAAAAGTGAAAGGGAAGTCGCTCAGTCGTGTCCGACTCTTAGCGACCCCATGGACTGCAGCCCACGAGGCTCTGCCATCCACGGGATTTTCCAGGCAAGAGTACTGGAGTGGGGTGCCATTGCCTAGGAACCCCACATTATGGGCTATCCTGCGTGCTCTCACAAAAATCTTTCCTGTCATCCAGGGGCCATATACACACACACACACACACATATGGCCCCTGGATGACAGGAAAGATTTTTGTGAGAGCACGCAGGATGGCCCATAATGTGGGGTTCCTGCAGAATCTTGGATCTTTGGTGAGACTGTTTCTCTGTGAAGCTGATTCTAAGTATTACTCAAATTCTGTGAAGGAACCAAAATGCGATAAGAAGCAGGGCATAGGAAACCTGCTTTGTATATATCAGTTCAGTTCAGTCGCTCAGTCATGTCCGACTCTTTGCGACCCCATGAATCGCAGCACGCCAGGCCTCCCTGTCCATCACCATCTCCTGGAGTTCACTCAGACTCACGTCCATCGTGTCCGTGATGCCATCCAGCCATCTCATCCTGGGTCGTCCCCTTCTCCTCCTGCCCCCAATCCCTCCCAGCATCAGAGTCTTTTCCAATGAATCAACTCTTCGCATGAGGTGGCCAAAGTACTGGAGTTTCAGCTTCAGCATCATTCCTTCCAAAGAAATCCCAGGATTTATCTCCTTCAGAATGGACTGGTTGGATCTCCTTGCANGCCATTTCCTTCTCCAGTGTATGAAAGTGAAAAGTGAAAGTGAATTCGCTCAGTCGTGTCCGACTCTTGGCGACCCCATGGACTGCAGCCCACCAGGCTCCTCCGTCCATGGGATTTTCCAGGCAAGAGCACTGGAGTGGGGTGCCATATATACACACATATATAAACAGTCTATACACAAACTATATATACACAAACACTATTTGTGCTTGGAGAATCCCATGGAAAGAGGAGCCTGATGGGCTACAGTCCATGGGGGTCACAAAGAATCAGATACGACTGAGCAACTAACACTTTCACTTTCATATATATATATATATATATATATGTATGTATATGTTGTTATTGTTCAGTAATTCAGTCATGTCTGACTCTTTTTGACCCCATGAACTACAACACGCCAGGATTTCCTGTCTTTCACCATCTCCCAGAGCTAGCTCAAATTCATGTTCATAGAGTCACTGATGCCATCCAACCATCTCATCCTTCTTTGTTCCCTTCTCCTCCTGCCTTCAGTCTTTCCTCGCATCAGGGTCTTTTCCAGTGAGTCAGCTCTTCACATCAGGTGGCCAAAGTATTAGAGTTTCAGCTTCAGCATCAGTCCTTCCAATAAATATTCAGGACTGATTTCCTTTAGGATTAACTGGTTTGATCTCCTTGCAATCCAAGGGACTCTCAAAAGTCTTGTCCAATACCACAGTTCAAAAGCATCAATTATTTGGCACTCAGCCTTCTTTACGGTCCAACTCTGACATCCATACATGACTAATGGAAAAACCATAGCTTTGACAGTGTGGACCCTTGTTGACAAAGTAATGATTCTGCTTTTTAATATGCTGTCTAGGTTGGTCATAGCTTTTCTTCCAAGGAGCAAGTGTCCGTTAATTTCATGGTTGCAGTCACCATCCTCAGTGATTTTGGAGCTCAAGAAAATAAAGTCTGTCACTGTTTCCATTGTTTCCCTATGTATTTGCCATGAAGTGATGAAATCAGATACCTTGATATTCGTTTTTTGAATGTTGAGTTTTAAGGCAGCTTTTTCACTCATTTTGGACAGATCTGATTTCCTTTAAGATTGATTGTTTTGATCTCCTGCAGTCCAAGGGACTCTTAAGAATCTTCTCCTATATCACAGTTCAAAAGTATCAATTCTTTGGTGCTCAGCTTTCTTGGTATTTATGACTTTGATTAGAAGAAAAAAAATCATTGATGTTCCTGCTTAGTTTAACCTCATGACAGGCAGCTAAATGAAAACATGTATCACCATGGTTAAGGGAAATATGACCACCCTGGGTTTCATGGTTGAGGAAATTAACATAAAGGCCACATATATGTCTTCTAAGGAGGATTCACAGTAAGACACAGAACCTGCCTTAGAACTGGAATGTAAATGCCTTGTACCACTTTTACTGTGTTTACAATAGCAGAGAGGAGAGCTGTATGTGTAAAGTTTCTGTTACTCTTTTCTCTCATCCTTTTCTTCTGTTTTATTAAGTTGTTTGTTTCAAAAGCTTAAACCTCTGAGCACTGATAGGGAACACTCAGTGAAAAAGATTGACCCATTTTTCAACAGAGTATGATATGGCTTGAAATGAGGTGTTCCTGCTTTCATTACAATGTGACAGCAGATGTGTGTTAATCATTGCATGCTAGTCAGTGTGAGATGATGCATGTAAAGAATTCAATATTATAATCTTCACAGCAGCCCACGGGGAAAGTACAGTTAATATCCACATTTCATAATGACGCAGCTGAGCTTTACAGAGGTTGTGTAACTTGCCCAGAGTCACTCAGCCAGCATGGGGCAGGAACTCTGGAAGCCTGATCCAGAAGTTGGGCTTATCAGCCATGCCTGCACCTCTTCTTTTATCTCATAAACCCTGGCTGGGTCTCCGTAGTGTTTAGTATCTAAGTTCTCTATTGTGATAAAAAGAAGAGGTCTACTAATAAGACAATCTCTGCCTGTGGCCTTTTGCGGTATCCATGAAGAATTATATCCCTTTGCAAGTGGAAGGATAAAGGGTATATACAGTGGCTTTTGAGTGCAAGGTTGAAGGAAGATCTCATTCTCGTGGGGGAAGAGAGTGCGTGAATCACCACACTTTTGCAGATACATCTGTGGTCAGTCTTCACAGGATAGGAGCAGTTGTAGATGGAAAGTTGTGGTTGGAAGAGTGTTCTAAGCATAAGGAGGGAAAGGGATGTGTAGGAATGAACATGCTAGTGTCTCAAGAATGCTCAGTCACATGTGGTGCCTGGTGGAAGGTGAGGCCGGAGTTTGGAGTAAGATAGTGTTGTGTCTTGCCAGCCATGCTCAGGGACTGTCCACAGGATCACATGAAGAGGGTCGAGACAGGCGTGTTTAAGCCATGTTGAGAATGTTGTTGTTGTTCAGTGGCTAAGTTGTGTCCAACTCTTTGTGATCCCACGGACTGCAGCACCCCAGACTTCCCTGTCCTTCACCATTTCCTGGAGTTTGCTCAGATTCATGTCCATTGAGTCAGTGATGCTCTCTAACCATCTCATCTGGATCTGCCTTCTTCTGTTTTTGCCTTCAATATTTCCCAGCATCAGGGTCTTTTTCTAAGGAGCCAGTTCTTCACATCACGTGGCCAGACTGTTGGAGGTTCAGCTTCAGCATCAGTCCTTCCAATGAATATTTAGGACTGGCTTCTTTTTGGATTGACTGGTTTGATCTCCCTACAGTCTGGCAGACTCTCAAGACTCTTCTTCAGCACCACAATTTGAAAGCATCAGTTCCTCAGTGCTCAGCCTTCTTTATTGATGGAAGAAAAAGAGAAAACCAGTCACGATTCAACAAGAAGAGTGGCTGGGGCAGGGAGAGAAGGGCATTCAATATGGACCCTCAATACATGCTTGATGTTGTTTTGGGAACATTAAAAGCATGAGCTTATCTGTTTCCCACACAAACCATGACAATTCAATGGCCCTAGTGTTTTAGATGAGAAAAGAAAGTTGGCCAAGGTTAGGAAACTTCCAGAGTTCTCATGCTAGAAGTTAGAATGAATTCAAACTCACAGCTGTCTGATTCCAGAAGTTGTTGGAAAGACCTGTGGAATAATTCAATTTGCATGGTGGAATTGGAGATAAAGTTGTAGTATCTCTTCTGAAACTGAAGGTGAGGTTGAAACATGCCACTTCTAAAAATTCCAGAGAAGTGTTGACAGATGAGATAAGATATCAAAGTCCTTTGTTGCTGTGTGATTGTATGTTTACATGGAACTAATTAGTCCTTGGCTGTGAGCAAAGTCACTTTATTTATTAACTGTAAGATTGAGGGTATTTTGTGGCTCCTTCTTCATGAGTCTTGAGGTTCATTGAAAAGATTGGACCAAAAGAAATGGATTGAGACATCTGAGTCCCTGTGTGTGTGTGTGTGTGTGTGTGTGTATGTGTGTATGTTAGTTGCTCAGTCATGCTGGACTCTTTGCCACTCCGTGGACTGAAGCCCACCAGGCTCCTCTGTCCATGGTATTCTCCAGGCAAGAATACTGGAGTGGATTGTCATTGCCTTCCCCAGGGGATCTTCCCAACCTAGGGATTGAACCCAAGTCTCTCACATTGCAGGCAGATTGTTTGCCATGTGAGCCACCAGGGATGCCCACGTTTTAAGCATGTGGGTTACCGCAAATAAAAATAACGATTTTTCTTGCTGTAGACTGTGCGGAGGACTGTCTGGCAGTCCATATGTGGGGCCCGCTTGGACTGGAGCAGGCCTGCCTTTAATTTATCAGGGCTGCTGAAGGCGGTGCTGGCCTGCTCAGAGGCAGAGTTCTACAGGGAATGGTTATAGGAAAAGAAGCAGCTGTGTGTTAGCGCTGAGTTGTGCTTAGCTAACAACCCTGGGCTCCTCGTCCTTGAAATTTCTTTGAAAAACTCTTCTGCAGGGTGGATCCTGTCCTGAAAATCCCCCCATGGGTTAAGAATCTTGCTCGGTGGTCCAGGAATTGATTTGTTAAGATACGCCGGCTAGAGATTTATAGAGGACTGTGATTAGGGGAAAACAAAACTCGTTTATGGTCTGCAACGCTAATGTGGTCATCACAGCACTCATTACCTCCTGCTGTGGGGACAGTGGAGCAGGCAGGTCAGTCTGATGTTTAAAGGCTAAGAAGCAGACCAGGGACTGCTGATTCGAGCCATCGTGCAGCTGTTGGGTGACGGAGGCTACACCAAACTGTGGTCCTTGGGGGAATTCTCAGACCCCAGAGGAGCATGTTTCAGAATCAAGGGTGGATACGGCAGAAAATATTCTTTTTGGCTGACATGGAGCACTAGATTCTTAGTCTTCTAAGCATTATGTGTAATGTAATTTAAGTGGCATGTCCAAGTGCATGCCACCTTTATGCCCATTAGGTCTTCCATTTACTCTCCTCTCTGGAGAAAGAGCAATCCTGGAAAAACCCACCTTAGCTCTCTGGCTGAACTGCTTTCACTTTGGAAACACAATGGGAAAGGAATAGGAAGTTCTATTAAAATATGTTTGGGTGAAGGAAGCATGGGCGTGGGCTCTGGGGATTGCCCAAGGGTGTGCACAACACACTGGGGATGTCAGCTTGGAGCCAGGCCTACACTAATACTGTTAGTAAGTAATAGAATATAAGTAATATAAATGAGGAGGTAATTTCTGATGATGGATAATATGAATTATAAAGTAATTTATTACTATAAATAATGAAAGATATTTAAGTTTATTGCAGAGTTAGTTGTTTTGTGACTACATAAGTGGCAGCAAGCTATCTGAATAATCAGTGCATTTCAAACTAAAAATGTGCTTTGGGTTCAGACTGTTGAGCAACAATATCAAGTTCAGATTAGGTTTTGTATAGCTCTTTTACTTTTTTATTTACCATAACTCATCTACCAAAGCTTCGCATTTATGTCAGCATAAGGGGAACCTGGTGGATGAAAATCTTCATATATAAAGAACTCTCTTCTTACTTTTGGGGTCCCCACCATCACTGCCAGGGTGTCCCAGGTGACTCTGTGGTAAAGCATCTCCCCGCCAATGCAGGAGATGCGAGTTCCATCCCTGGGTCGGGAAGATCCCCTGGAATGGGGAATGGTAATCCACTCCAGTATTCTTGTCTGGAAAATTCCATGGACAGAAGAACCTGGTGGGCTACAGTCCATGGGGTCGCAAAGAGTTCAACATGACTGAGCTCCCAGCATGTGGGGCATTCCATGTTTTCCTTTTCCAGTCAACTACGTGATAGAGTTTCACATCGTTTCCTCGTTCGGGACTGTTGCGTATAGTTCTGTTATCACCATTCTTGTACAAGTTTTGGTGTAGATTATGATTTAATTTTTCTTAGGCACATACCTAGCAGTGGAAATGTTGACTCGTTGGCATTCATTTTTACAGGCTGCTGTTGTTCATTGTTCAGTCTCCGAGTTGGGTCTGACTCTTTTGCGACCCCATGGACTGCAGCAAGCAGGCTACCCTGTTCTTTACCATCTCCCAGCGTTTGCTCAAACTCATGTCCATTGAGTCAGGGATGCCATTCTGCCATCTCATCCTCTTCTTGTTTTGCCTTCAGTCTTTCCCAGCATCAAGGTCTTCTCTGATGAGTCAGCTCTTTGCATTAGGTGGCCAAAGTATTGGAGCTTCAGCTTCAGCGCCATTCCTTCCAATGAATATTCAGGGTTGATTTCCTTTAGGATGGACTGGTTTGCTCTCCCTGCTGTCCAAGAGACTTCTCAAGAGTCTTCTCCAGCGCCGTAATTGAAAAGCATCAATTCTTAGATGCTTTGTCTTCTTTATGTTCCAGCTTTCACCTCCATACATGACTGCTGGAAAAATAGTTTAGTACCATATCATATTTGAAATGTAACATACACTTCACACATTTTTAAATGTGGGGCTTTCTGTACTGGGGTCCGTTATTACTGTGGCTGCAAAATGATCAGCCTACCTAAAGTCAGACCATTGGTGACACAGGATTGTATGGTGTATTTTCAATCAAAAACCATGTGATTCAGGTTCTGGCACCAGTCTTTTCTAGATTGCTGATAACCTGCAGCCAGAAGACTGAGTTCTCTGAGTCATAGTATCTTGACTGGACAAAACTCAGGTTTATGATCTGCAAGCTCTCACAGTTTTCTCCAACGATTTTCTTGTCATTGCATGCAGAAAGTGGTAACATTTTGTGGGTAGTTTGGTAGCTTTTCAGTCTCCAAGTTGTGTCCCACTCTTAAAGTGGCGACTTTTCACCTGGAATCGCTGGCAATTCGCTGAAGCAATTGGTCTCTGGCACACCTGTATTGCAGCTCTTTAGTATCTTAAGTCTGGAGAAGGCAATGACACCCAACTCCAGTACTCTTGCCTGGAAAATCCCATGAATGGAGGAGCCTGGTAGGCTGCCGTCTATGGGGTCGCACAGAGTCGGACATGACTGAAGCGACTTAGCAGCTGCAGCAGAATCTTAAGTCAAACTGGGCTGTTTGGCTGTGCCTCTCAGCTGCTAGGAAATTGTTTTCTTAATGTGTCTGCACTCTTGCCTTTTCCTATCACATCTTCTGTTCTAATCTCTGAGAATCACCATTAACCAGGAGAGAAAAATATTGGACAATAAGCTTTTGAAGGGTTATGGTCTTACTGTATTTTATTTTCAGTATGGCATGTGGGAGAGACTCACGAGATGAATGAAGACTCCAGCGATGTGGTCTTACACTCTAGCTCTGAATTCCATTTAGGAAGTTATGGATGAGCACCGCGGATACCCTTCCCGTGATCTCTCGTTTGATGCCACACTATTGTCCTAGCTTTCCTAGGCTTCGGAACATCATCCTGTTTTTCTTGCTTTGTTTTTTCTATGCTGGCTTCTGCTCGGATGGTAAAGAATCCACCAGCAATGCAGGAGAGAGGCCTGGGTTTGATCCCTGAGTGGGGAAGATCCCCTGCAGAAGGGAACAGCTACCCACTCCAGTATTCTTGCCTGGAGAATTCCACGGACAGAGGAACCTGATAAGCTACAATCCATGGGGTTGCAAAGGGTCCAACAAGACTGAGTGACTAACACACACATACACACAGACACGCACACGCACACACACACACACATACACACAGACACGCACACGCACACACACACACACATACACAGACACGCACACGCACACACACATACACACAGACACGCACACGCACACACATGCAAAGAAATGGGCTTCTCTGGTAGCTCGGATGGTAAAGAATCTGCCTGCAATGCCGGAGACCTGGGTTTGATCCCTGGGTTGGGAAGATACGGTGCAGAAGGGAAAGGCTACCTGCTCCAGTATTCTTGCCTGAAGAGTCCCATGGACAGAAGAGCCTTGCAGGCTACAGTCCACGGAGTTGCAAAGAGTCAGACACGACTGAGTGACTAACACTTTCACTTTCAAGCTGGCTTCAGCTGATCTTGGGTCAATATGCTGCTTAGGTGGTTTTTGTTCAGTTGCTAAGTTGTGTCTGACTCTTTGTGACCCCATGGACTGCAGCATGCCAGTCTTCTCTGTCCATGGGATTTCCCAGGCAAGAATACTGGAGTGGGTTGCCACTTCCCATTCCAGGGGATCTTCCCAACCCAAGGATTAAACCCGTGTCTCCCGCATCTTCTGAATTAGCAGGCGGATTCTTTACTGCTGAGTCACCAGAGACCTGCTGCTTAGGTAACATATCTAAATTAAATTCTACTCTCCTACTGTGAGCAAAATCCTCGGCCATGTGGAATTTCCTTCAGAGAGTGGGTATGCCGTCTTATTGTGCTGTATTTTTCTGTGAAGTTAATTGCCCTGACCCACTCTTCTCATTGAAGGGGACCACTCAGATGCAGTAGGTGCTTCTGAGTTTAGAAATGCTTTTTAGATGGCAACCTAGCTCTGAAGAGGTTCAAGAATCTGGCCTTTTAAAAATAATTAAAGGTTGTCTTCGAAACCATCTCCCATGTTCTTGCTAGCATCTTCAAGTTTGACATGTGTTACAGATATGCAGAAACTGGACTGATGAGAGTTGCTTCTGTCCTCTGCTGAATGGACTGAGTCAGAGAGGGAATTGACATCTCCAGTTCATCTTTTTTTATATATTTTTTTTAAACTTTTCATTTTGTTTTGGGGTAGAGCCGATTAACAATGTTGTGGTAGTTTCAGGTGAACAGCGAAGGGACTCAAGCATATATAAATGTGTGTCCATTCTCCCTCAAACTCCCCTCCCATCCAGCCTGCCGCATTAACATCCCCCATTCACCTTGATTCTTCTCTGCAGTATTTTCTCAAAGAATATGGAAACACTTCTTCTGATGATAATAACCTTATATGCCCATCTACAGGAAACTTGCAAAAACAACCCCCAAAAGTATTAAAAAATTATGCCAAACTACATATCTCAGATGATTCTGATGATTGGTGTATTTCCCTCCAGATGTTGTTTGTAACCATTCAGATCCACGAGGCTGTGTCTAACAATAATTGAGCACTTGCCGTGGGGCTAGCATTGTTCTCAGAATTTCATATTGATTAAAGCATTAAGTCCTCAAATGTTATCCCCATTTGAAGATGGAAATAGACTCCATACAACCAGCAAGAGACATAACTGGAATTTGCATCCAATTTACTGGCCGACTCAGAGCCCAGGCTCCCAGCGTTTGTATGTTTGCATGTCAGTATGAGACCGTCTGTGTGTGTGCACGCACGTGGCTTGCATTTCTGGGTGTGCTGTGTGTGGATACTTGTTCATATGCCAGGAACAGAGTTTAGCTTCCTGCCCATACACTTAATATTGTATCTTGAGTATTTCTCATGTCCTTAAAATTTCTCTTAAAAACAATAGCCTCTCTTTCTGATGTTCTGTATTATATTTATATAGAACCATTTCCGTTTCTCTAAACTGAAGTTTCCATATTATGGTTGTAATTAATGTATTATAATCAGACCAGAAGGAGTATACCTCGATGTGAATATGTGGTGACTTATCTGATCAGTTTCTTCAGGGAAGGTCTTTCAGATGAAAGCACCAAGACAAAGTGTGTGAATACTTATAAGTCCCTTAAAATTTTTCTGGGGGAATTCCTCTGTGTTCCAGTGATTAGGACTTGACCCTTTCACTGCTGAGGGCTTGGGTTGAATCCCTGGTGGGGGACCTATTAATAAGAACCTATAACCCACACAGCATGGCCAAAAAATAAATAAAATATGTCTTTTAAAAAATTTTCTCTGTGTGTATTTGTGCTGGTATATCAAAGAAAATATATATATTTTTTAAAGTGGTCATAGCTACTGCCAAGTTCCTCATTATTTGTTTTTCAAAAAGACAATTATTAAACAATACTGGATAGTACAAGGTGGAAACAAACTTTTCTTTCAGGCTTCTTAAATAGGTAACTTTCTTCTGTGTGTGCTTGCTAAGTCACTTCAGTTGTGTCCAACTCTTTGTGACCCTGTGGATTGTAGCCTACCAGGCTCTTCTGTCCATGGGCTTCTCCAGGCAAGAATACGGGAGTGGGTTGCCATGCCCTCCTCCAGGGGATCTTCCTGACCTAGGGATCGAACCCACATCTCTTATGTCTCTTGCATCGGCAGGGAGGTTCTTGACCATTAATGCCACCTGGGAAGCCCAAGCTTTCTTCCACAACTTGCCTCATCCCCTCCAATGTCATCTTCTTGGCCAGTGAGCTGCTGTTTGCAGTCCTGCAGCTGTAATCAGAGAGAACGGTTCGAATTTTCCTGAATAGCGAGACTAATCATAACATTTTGCTGTGCTTACATATGGTGTTACAGAAAGCACATCACTTTCATGTAGGCACTCAGCCAGAAACACAGTCTACTGCTTATCGACAAAACAAACATGTGCACTAACTTTCCTGAGTGATTTCACAGTGGGTGCTATTTACCAAGCCAAAGGGGCAACTTGGAGGACAAAACGCGGGAATTCCATGTCAGGTTTGGAAAACATTTGTCAAGCCTGTGTGCCTGATCGTTTCTTTTCTGTCTAAACAGAGGGCTTTGTATATTAGGCTTTATTGTCTAGGCTGATAGGACCAATCCCATTTGCTTAGGTTAGAGTGAAGGTTTCCTTTTCCCCCCGTGTAAAATGAGTATAGTAAGGAAAGGCCTTGGAGGTCCCAGTTGCAGAAATGTCTATCACTGATTCACAGTTCACACCTGCATATACTGTATTTTCATCATAAGTGTTCTTCACCTGATTTTAAATGAAAATAGTAGGGGTTTCCTGTTGTGTTTGGAAAATTCATATGGGAAGTTGGCATCTGCTCTGTCAATATTTTTACCTTCTCATCATCCCCTCTTTAAACTCGCCTTGCTTTCTGTCCTGCCCTCAGCCCCTGTTCCCCCATCATTTTGTATCCCTTTATACCCAGTGGGTCAGCCTGAACTGACTCTACAGATGGAACTTAGCCCCAGTCTCATTAGCTAATCCAGAAAACTAATCTCACCCTGTTCACTTATCTTAAACCTAAATATTAGTATTTTTTGCTTACTCTAAGTTACAAACTAAGTCAATGCTTGTTGAAAATTCAAACAATACAGAAGAGTAGTCTCATCTCTTTAGAGTCCGTATATATGCATCCATATACGATATTTGCTTTGCTCTTTCGGACATACTTCACTCTGTATAATAGGCTCAGGTCCATCCATCTCATTCGAACTGACTTGCAGGACAACAGTGGAGATACAGAGATGGAGAACAGACTTGTGAACACATGGGGGAAAGAGAGGGTGGGACGAACTGAGAGAGCAACTTGGAAACATACCCATTACCATATCTAATAGATGACCAGTGGGGATTTGCTGTATGACACAGAGAACTCAAACCTGGTACTCTGTGATAACCTGAAGGGGTGGAATGGGGTAGGAGGAGGGAGGGGATATAGGTATACCCATGGCTAATTCATGTTGATGCGTGTCAGAAACCAGCACAATCTTGTAAAGCAATTATCCTCTGATTAAAAAGAAATAAATTACAAAATATAGACAAATATAAATTACCCCCCACTTCCTAGGAGTAATCAAACTTTTCTTTCACCCACAAACATACAAGCATAAAAAATCATCTGGCTTATTTCAGTCAAGAATGGAATCCTACTCCTTTTTCTCTCCGTATAGACAAGTAAATGTCTACACTGTTTTTTCAGCATCATTATTGGATTTTTGTGTCTGTGTGTAGAGTTTTGCTACATTGGTTTTACAGGCTGTGTACCATTTAATAGTATGGATGTGCCATGATTTATTTGATTTCATTATAAAAGTAACTTTGGTCTTTTCACTTCTAGCAGATAAATGTGTTTGCTACCCCCATTCTCAGAAAATTCTACCCTGAGATTTTTCTTCTATTTCTCTGCCAAAATGTGATCATTCTAGCTCGTTTATACAATTCCCAGGCTTCCAAAACGCATCTGTTCCTCAGCCTCCTCCTATATGAGCTGGATATTCTTTCCACTGTTTGTAAGTGATTGGTTGTTCCTTGCCTTCAACAAATATTAGGTCATGTCTAAGTGCAAAAAAATAAATGTGGCGGGCTTTGCGGGGCTATGTGGGCTTCCCTGATTGCTCGGTTGGTTAAGAATCCACCTGCAGTGCAGGAGACCCTGGTTCAATTCCTGGGTTGGGAAGATCCCCTGGAGAAGGGGTAGGCTAACCACTCCAGTCTTCTTGGGCTTCCCCGGTGGCCCAGCTGGTTACGAATCTACCTGCAGGAGACTTGGGTTCGATGCCTGAGTTGGGGAGATCCCATGGAGAAGGGAAAGGCCACCCACTTCAGTATTCTGACCTGGAGAATTCCATGGACTTGACCAGCCCATGGGGTCTCTAAAGAGTCAGACATAACTGAGCGACTTTCACTTGGAGGGGCTACAGTGTTGTGTGTGGCACAAGGTCTCGTGGGTGGCCCTGCCACACAGCAGAAGAAGCCAGATTATAAGCTGAGCTGAGATGGTGGTCATGCAGACAGTTGCTTCCCAAGGAGGCCTGGTGGAGGGCCCTTGCTTCTCGCTGGGGAAATGGTAATGGACATAGGGGAACTCATGAGTGATATGGACCTCAGAAGAGGCATGGGGTTCTAACAGAGACATAGAAAAGAGTGTGTGGTCCAGGCAGAGGGTGGAAGTGGAAAAGCAGGGAAGTGGATGGGGCTCAAGAGGATTAGTGGGTCTAATTGATTCAAGTGGCTTGATCATGGGGAGGTGATGAAGTAGGGAAACTCCTCCATTGTTCTTTCAACATTTCCTAACTTTCACATTAGCACCACGGTGAAGTTTCTGTTTACATTGCCTTCCTTGTTTTTTAAATACATTTTTTATGTCTTATTCACATTTTTAAGCCGTCTGACAACATATTTCTACAATTCTTATTATCTTTTTGTAATTGTATCATTGATTTACAGTATTGTGTTTAAATATTATTTTAACAAATTCAAATTATCCTTTAATTTTGTGTATTTTCAATAGATATCAATTTGCATGCGTGCCTGCTAAGTTGCTTTAGTTGTGTCCGACTTTTTGCAACCCTACAGATTGTAGCCCGCCAGGCTCCTCTGTCCATGGGACTCTCTGGACAAGAATACTGGAGTGGGCAGCCAGTTTCTTTTCCAGGGGATCTTCCTGACTCAGGGATCAGACCTGCATTGGCAAGGTGGTTCTTTACCACGAGTGCCACCTGGAATCCCAAATATTGATTTACTGTATTATATATTATTCTTGACTTTTTCTCTCGCCATGATGTTTCTGATATTTGTTTACATTGCATGCAGCTGGTACCCATCCATTTTTCCCGCGATATAACATACCATAAGCTTTCCCATTCTCTCAGTGGACACCTCTGTTAGTTCTCGTATTTTGCTAATATGAAAAATGTGGCTGTGACTGTTCTTTTACATGCTTCCTGGGGAGATGTGGAATTTTCCTAAGGCCGAGGCCGCCCACTATCACAGCTCTTTTTAAACCATGAACTGATTTTATCATCCCTTTGTAGGAAGACACTAATTTGGTAGCTGGAGGTTTTTTTTTTCCCCTGAAAATTTTAAGAAGCATTTTAAAAATAACCCTTGTTTGTTTATTAAAATTTTTGGTGCTTCCTAATTGCTAGGGAGTTATTTGTGTTCTTTCAAATTAACTCATGTGATCTTAAGCCTTGGCTTTTTCCTCCATTTGACAGGTAATGGACCCTGAGGCATAAGGCTATTGTTAGAGCTAAGTGAACCCAGGCAGCCTAGGTCCAGAGTCTGTGTGCCTAAGCATCTCTGAATTGCTACCTCTCCCAAGCCAGCAATGGTGTACAGGTGGGTCACTGGGACTTGTAGCCTGAGGGGGACCATAGGTACTTCTTTCTTTTCTCATGGCACGGGCAAGCAAGCGGGCATCCTGCAATTCTGCTGCAGCGTCGCAGTTGAAGAGTGTTTGTTGTGTTGTGTGTGTGTGCTCAGTGGCTCAGTTGTGTCTGACTCTTTGTGACCCCATGGACTGTAGATCACCAGGTTCCTCTGTCCATGGAGTTTCCCAGGCAAGAATACTGGAGTGGGTTGCCGTTTCCATCTCCAGGAGATCTGCCTGAACCAGGGATTGAACCAATGTCTCCTGAGCCTCCTGTGTTGGCAGGCAAAGTCTTTAGTCTTTACCAAAGCGCCACCTGGGAATGGCTTGCCAAATTGATGCAATCTGTCACTGCTTTTCCTGGACTCGAATTTAGGAATTCTTCTCATTGTGTTTCTATTAACACATCCGCAGTCACCTCTTTTTTAATATTTAGAAAATGTAGAATTTAAAACACTTGGGGATTACTTTAAACCACGGAGACCTTTACTGTAATGTCCTCAATGACCTTTCCATATTTTAGGCTAACGAAGTGCAGAATAAAACACCATATGTTCACAGCGCGTCTGCATGTCCCAGCATCGCATTACGCGCTATTTGTTCCATGCTTTTGCGCCATCTAATTCATGGGCTTTGCTGACTTCTTCTCCTGAAATCTCACCTAATAGACTGATTGCTTGTGAGGAAACTTGTAGTTTTTCATGGAAATGCTTCTGAAACTTATGGTAAGCACCACTCAGAAGCATTGGCAGAAGGCATTCAAGCTTTTACAGTGATTTTTTTTCCCCATCACTTAGCTGAAGGCTGTCTTGGTTTCTTTCCTTTCCAGGACCTTGTCAGTCAGTCGATAATATTTAATATCATACTTTCTTCTGGACCCTGGGAACATCCGCTGAGCATGACGGAGGCTCAGTCCTCCAGCTCCGATATTCTTGTGGATTAAGCAGACCATAAGCACATACATCAGTGGAGTGATTTCATGTAATTTTAAGTGGCTTAAGAAGGGAACAGAGCAGAATCTGCTAGACAGTGAGAGGCCGTGTCAGCCTGCCCGGCTGGGACTCATTTCTGAGGAGGTGACGTTGGGAGAAGCCTGAGGCATGAGAAGGCTTTGAAACAACCTGGAGAAATGACCTCTGGACCTAAGGAGTGGCAAGTGGCATCTGAAAGCTGATGAGCTCAGTGGGCAAAAATACCACAGAGATGAGTGTGTGCCTGTGTGTACCTGGGTGTGTGTGGTCCCAGAATGGTGCCTAGGAGTGCTGGGGAAAGGGCAGAAGTGGGTGGGGTCCATCCTTTAAAAACATGTAGATATTTTATTATAATTGATTCCTTTGTCCAGCTTTATTGAGATACAATTGATAAATAGAAATTGAATATATTTACAGCATACAATGGGGCTTCCCAGGTGGTGCTAGTGGTAAAGAACCCACTTTCCAGGGCAGGAGGCAAGAGGTACCGGTTTGATCCTGGAGGAGGGCATGACAACCCACTCCAGTATTCTTACTGGAAAAATGCCATGGACAGAAGAACCTGGTGGGCTATAGCCCATGGGGTCGATAAGAGTTGGACGTGACTTAAGCAGCTTAGCACAGCACATAACACAGTGCCCAACGGGATTTTTGGTTTTGTTTTCTTAAAGAGCAAATAGGATGGAAATTTTATTGGACGATTATCTAAATAATTTTATGAAACTTTGTAACTTTGGTAACAACACCTAAAAGCCTAAAAAAGGTAATATGCAATTTTACTTACGGAATAGGATCAAAAATCACAAGTGACGTAAGATCTTAGTAAAGCAAGTGGATCAGTTATCTTAAAGTGACCTAAGTGGGAAGGAAATCCAAAAAAGAGGGAATATATATATATATATACGTACACGCAGAGCTGACTCACTTTGCTGTACACTGGAAACTAACAAAACAATGTAAAGCAACTCTACTCCAATAAAAATTTTAACAAATGACAATCTGCCATGATTTCATTATATGTGGGCTTGTAACGCAAAGGCCCTCCAATACTAGGAATTCGTATAAACATCCCATATCATTAGGCCAGTGCGATGCGATGTTTTGATGTATATACACACACTGAGAAATGATTGTCAGGGTCAAGCTACTGAACACATCCGCCCCTTCACCGGTTACCTGTGTGTGCCCATGTGATGAGGATGTTTACGATCTAGTCTGTTAGCACATGTCAAGCACACGTGTGCATTGTTGACGATGGTCACCACGCTGTCCATTAAATGTCTAGAACATGTTCATCCCATGTAACTGAACCTTTGTCCTCCTTCCGGTTTCTCCCACTCCCCAACTGCTGGCAGCCAGCTCTACTCTCTGCTTCTATGAGTTTGACATTTTCAGTCTCTTTATAAAGATTACTCTGGTTGCAGTGTAGATAATAGACTTCTTTGGAGGGGAGTCAAGAGAGAAAAGCTGCAAGACTCTGATGAGAGAGGGTCTTCTGGGTGCAGGTGGGAAGGAAACAGCTTCATGTGGGATTGCAGCCTTTGAGGGGAGAGGGGGCCAGGCGTGTGACCCATTGTTTTTATTGTTCAGTCACTAAGTCGTGTCCCACTCTTTTGCGGCCCCATGGACTCCTTGCAGCATGCAAGGCTCCCCTGTCCTTCACTATCTTCTGGCTTGCTCAAATTAATGTTTATTGAGTTAGTGATGCTATCTAACCATCTTATCCTCTGCTCCTCTTCTCCTTTTGCCTTCAGTCTTTCACAGCATCAAGGTCTTTTCCAATGAGTAAGCTGTTTGCACCAGGTGGCCAAAGTCTGGAGCTTCAGCATCAGTGTGAAGTGTGAGCCATAGGATAGGGTTTGTTGATGGGTCAGAGTATCACATAGGGAAATTAGAGACACCAAAATGAGTCTGGTTATGATGGAGAGGACTCAGGGAGGAAGCAGATTTGGGGGAGAGTGGCAGCTAGGGGTGTGTTAGGTCCTTGTTTGATTGGAGGTAATTCTTTGCACTCAAGTAGGAGTGAAGAGAAGATGGAAGTTTCAGTTTCAGGGTCAAGGTGGAGCTGAGACGTCCGTTGATATACCCCACCCGATAGTTGCTCTTCCACGTCTTGGGCTCCCAGGAGGATGTGTAGATGGTGGGAAGAGAATGACAGGAGATGCTAAAGCCATCTCATAGTTGTGCTCAGGCTGGTGCATGTTCATCACTGGCTGGATTAAATTCTGGTCCAGGAGATCTCTGACTTCAGGGTCACTAAATGATGGTGCCAGTTAGTTAGCAAAATTTCTATCTGCAAGGAAACACATATTCAAGCCCAATACGAAGTCAGTTGGTAGAAACAGAGCACCTGCTTATTTTTTCAGCCAGATGATACATGTGTCTAGCAGGGCTCCAATCTCTAGTCAATAAATGATTATTGTATACACAGGGGCAGGATCTTCAGTTTAGCAAGATGACCATGGATTTGGAACCAGGGATGCACCTGTTAAAATTGTTAGCTCTTCTGTTTATCTGCGGGAGCTCCTTGAGTCTTGTCTCTATATCTGTAGAATACAAAAGAAGGCTAATGCTTATTTTATAGGCTTGTTTCAGGAAAACAAGAATTGTATTCATGCTGTACGTAACCACATAGCCTTCTTTGCAGTTTCTTATATTTTATCACTCTGATAGCGGAATCTTTGATTTTGATATATGTCTCAGTATTTTTTTCTTGTGATGAGAACTTTTACAGTTTGCCCTCTTCTGTGCTCAGTCCTGTCTGACTCTTTTCAAACCCGTGGACTATAGCCTGCCGGGCTCCTCTGACCATGGGATATTTCAGGCAAGAATACTGGAGTGGGTTGCCATTTCCTCCTCCAGGGGAATCTTCCCAAACTAGGGATCAAACATGAATCTCCTGCATCTCTTGCATTAGTAGGCAGATACTTTTCCACAGTGCCACCTGGAAAGCCTCATTCGCTCTTTTAGCAAATTGCAAAGATGCAATGCAATTATTAACTATAGTAGTTACTTACTTTAGTAAGGATTTCTTATTCTTGTTTTTGAATAACTGCCCCCCAAATAGTAATTAGTACTCATGAGGTTTGTCTTTTTTGTTCTTAGACCAGAGTGTGACAAATTTGAACTCCAATGAATAAGCTTTGACATGTTGGTCCATTGGACTTAATATGCATGCATGCTAAGTCATGTCTGACTCTTTGTGACCCCATGGACTGTAGTCCACCAGGCTCCTCTGTCCGTGGAATTTTCCAGGCAAGAATACTGTAGTGGGTTGCCTTGCCCTTCTGCAGGGGTTCTTCCCGACCCAGAGATCAAACCCAGGTCTCCTGCATTGCAGGCAGATTCTTTACTATCTAAGCCACTGAGGAAATCCCATTGGACCTAATAGGTATCATTAGATGTCACACACAAGGCCATTCCCAACTGAAATCTGAAAACACCAATCAGTGGCCTTTTCACTAAACACCTTAGTTTTCCCAAATTGTTAGTAGTCTATTATATGTAAATTTATCTGTTACAATCTCTTGCGTGTGAGCTCAGTTATGTCTGACTCTTAATGACCCCATGGACTGTAGCCCACCAGGCTTCTCTGTTGATGGAATTTCCCAGGCAAGAATACTGGAGTGGGTTGCCATTCCCTCTTTCAGGGGATCTTCCTAACCGAGGGATTGAACCCTTGTCTCCTGGAAGTCTCCTGCATTGCAGGCAGATTCTTGACTGCTGAGCCACTGGGGAAGCCCCAGATTTATCTGATGCTACTTTAAGTTATTTGTATTTTCACCCTACAACAATGAATTTGATGAATTTACTTCTGCTGTGAGTTGTAATTTCTTCCTTTTTCATCCTATGATT
This sequence comes from Redunca redunca, assembly GCA_006410935.1. NCBI lineage: Eukaryota > Metazoa > Chordata > Mammalia > Artiodactyla > Bovidae > Redunca > Redunca redunca. The sequence goes on from SJYQ01006907.1 coordinate 213,477, forward strand.
TTTTTCCAAGAGGTTGCAGCGAATTATGGTGTGCTAGAATAACTTATCCAAACCCCGCAGGGTTCACAAACTTCAGTTATATCTTCCATGTGCGTCCATGTCTCCAGGCCNAGATCTGGATTATGTACAGAAGTCTCATAGAGTGTTATAGACTTGGAAGTCACCCACTTTTAGGAGCTATATCAAGTCATTGAGTTTGAAGAGATGGGCCACTGAGAGTGTGTAGACAGAGGGAGAGGCTGAGTTGCACCTTCATTTAAAGGGAAGAGTGGGAAATGAGGGTTCTGAGTACAGTAGAGTGCTGGGAGATTGGCATGGTTAAGGAGGCCAGGGAGGAGAGGGTTTGGGGAGATGTTTAAGCAGAGGTCATGAGCACAGTTGCCATGGTGACAGATGCCCATGGCATAAGCTCATCACACTTGGCAATCACAGGTGCTCAGTGATGCTGGCCAGAGGAGAGATGTTGGAGAACATTCTTCCTGCCACTGCTGGGTGCTTTTGCATGTCACCATCGACATCACACCTTCTGGTTGACGAGAGACAAAGTGGCACTCTGCCTCCTGCCTATCTTACCTAAAAATGAACAGGACCTATGAATAGTAATTGTCACACTATGAGAGTCATTTATAATGTGATTATTTTGTTCTGCCCATATGAGTTTCCTGCCTTGAGGGAACTTCTCTGGATAAATCCCTTAGTAATTGTAGATATATTAATAGTTACGTTGTCTTATGGGACCATTATTTAAGTTTTTTTTTTTCTTTTTTAGAAAGAGTTCCTGTTGGTTTAGCTGGCACAGAAGTACATTGAATGAACTTTCACTTAGTTTTAAAACCTGCTGACAGATAAAATTAATATTGCCTTTGTGTAAATAATAATTTTATCTAATGGACTTCATTTATTTTTATGATCCCTCCAGGCGATCTGGAACTAAACAAGGAGAAAAAGGCAAAAGTCTAATAACAATTCCCTTTGAAGAGAGATATAAAATAAGCTCACTGGAGCCGAACCATTATGGAAATGTATAAAATAGTGTAATGTCTGCTTTTTCCCATTTTATACCGTGAGGTCATTTTATATAGCCATAAAATTCCATCTCATCTCAGTTCAGATATGATGAAAATCTGTGAGTAAGAAAGTCAGTTTCTTGTTCAGTTACCTGAAGGTAGCATGCAGAAGGGGTTCCGTATTTGAGGGCGGTCAGGGTTTTCATTAAAACATTCCTAAAAATGTTGCACTAATTCATTTGTGTACAACCTCTTTTGGCTGAAATTTGGCAGTCATGGTACATGGGTTAAAACGATATAAAGAGGATTCAACTTTTATAAAAAGGTACCTAAAAATTGAAGATGCAATATGCCTGGTGAACATCCTGATTTCCTTTATAGACTCAGTACCGTAACAAGAAAACTTTAATTTTGCTATATTTCCCAAAGAATACAATGTTTGGTTATTGTTTTTGGAAAAGAATAGAGGAATCTATTTTCTTGGACACTTTGCATTAACTTAAGTTTATTGTTCTTCACTTAATTGCATTTCCTAGAAATGCTCAGTACCTAGAATGTCTGATGTTATGAGGAAAGAGCCCAGATTCATTCAACAGGTTCTTTCCAGCCATGTGAATACACCACATGAGCTTGGATGGCCCCTGACCTGTATTCCCCTTTCTTCAACTTGAACCCTTTAGAAGTCATAGCTTCTTCCTCCGTTCAGAGGGATTCCTCCTTTTCCTGTGGCTCGTAAGATTTGCTCTTACTTCTAGGATAACTGAGTATTTATCAAAAGGTGGATTTTGGATTGCTTGACTATGCACACCTGTGAGCTGGAGGTGCCCAGACTGTGCCTTCTTCACTTTGTGCCTGTGTCAGAGGGCTCTCTCTTGCCCACAGGTGGCATCCTTCAATGACTGGCTGGATTAGTGACGACCCCTGTTTCCAGACCATGGGTTCGTCTGTTTTGCTTTAGTCTCGAGAGAGAACTGTGTTTCTGGGTGTGATTTGAGTCATTTGAACTTGTGGCCCTAAGTGTGCGCAGAAGGTAGGTGTGCCAGGCAAAGGCCAGTGGGCTTTGCTCCTGTTTCAGTGTGGCCTGCCACTGTTTGCTCCTTCTTACCGTAACCTGTAAGATCCGTTCAGTCCATCTGAGCTTTTGCTTTCTCTGCTGCAAAGTGACAAGATGACTTCAAGTTTCCTTTCCATCTCTCAAATTCACCAGTTTTTGAGATGCTTCCCGTATCCCGTGTGCCAAGGGACCGAATAAACTGCCTGACAAGGGTGCTTGCTCTGTGGCGAGGGGTGGGTGAGCTCTCCATGGACATCAGTTATGTGGTTTCTGACTCATTCAGACGGCCAGTTCAGCTCATTGGAATGTCTAACTTGGGGCTGTCACTACGTGCTCAACCCGTAGCTTGTTTATGATAAAAAAAGAGAGAGTCCAAATTTAGAAAGCTGGAAGGTTATGGCTTTCCATAGACCCCTTGATGAGGAGGTAGAGACTGTTCATGATTCATCACGGTTTACCGCCAGGGATCTGCCTCCTTGGCCGGAGTAGGCGGCTGCTGTGTGTACAGAAGGTGGAGGCCAGCCTTGACCTTGGGTAGTGGGAAGCCTCAGGACACACGTGGGGCTGAGGCATCAGCGGAAGCGCAGATGCATGTGCAAGGCTTACCCGAAGGACCACGGCTGGGCTGGAGGGGCTGAAGGGAAGCCTTGGTGCTGGCAGCAGTGAGGGTGGAATTGGGAGGAGGGGGATTGTTGGTGAAAGGGCAAGGGGTTGTCTTGGGAAAGCAGCGGGAAGATATTGCGAGGGTTTCGGTGGGGCTGGGCTGCTTACCTGGCAGCTGCTGATGGTGCACCAGGCTCCAGGATGCCACGTTTGGCTGTGCCAGGGTGCGCGGGCGTGAGGCTCCATGGTCTGTTCCAAAGGTAGGCTGGTTTCTTCCGTGGTTCTGCTGCTTTTGCTTTGGGCTGGGGCTTTAGTCCCTGGGGGAGCGGCTCACCTGATCCCATGGAGGAGGGCCACGAGATGCTTGGAAAGACGAGGGTGAACACAGACCTTTCCGAAGAGCTGTCCGTCTCTGTCTTCCAAACGCTGTCATGTTTCCGCTGGTACCAAAGACCGTCGCTTTTTACAATTAAGATGCACAGGCAAAGTGTCCTCCCGGGGGTTGAGGGTCGGTGTGCTCCTGCGAGGGTGGAGCTCAGTCTCCTGGTCCTCTCCGAGAAGCTCATTGGTCAGCTCTCTCACCTGGCTTCATCCCCTTGGAGAGGTGGTCCTGAAGCCATCAGCTAGGAGCCAGGCTGGCAGGGTTTCCGCACACTCTCAACACCAGTGAACTTGGCTACTTCTAGCCCAAGACTCAGAAGAAAACCAGCCACTGCTGAAAAGAGGTCCATGAAGCTTATTTTGGATCTGTTTTTATTAATAACTAGTGAGACTTTTGTTCCCGAAGCAAAACTTCTTGTGTAGCTTTCATTCTTTTGATTTTTCTTCTGACAGCAGTAATTTTTTTTTTTTTTTTTCACTAAAAGCAACAGTTATTTTCTGTTCCCTAAAGCCTATTCATTTGCAGTGTGGGTGTGAACGAGAAATGTTATTTATTGCACAAACACACATATACAGAGTTTTGCTTCTTTAGATCGAGCTTATAGAGGACTCCTCCCTCCCACATCAGGAAACTGAAAAGAAGGCTTGAGGCATTTTGAAGAAGCTGCAACAAAAATGATTTGATTGCACAGTCCAAAGAGGCTCTCTGTAATAAATCTTCTTATTGACAGAATCACTTGCTTAGTATCAACTCACCAAACATACTTTTAATTTTCCAGAGAAAATTGGATGTAATTCAAACAACTTTTCCTGAAATTGATCCTTTGAAAATTCTTTTCCTCATGTATTTCCCCAATGGAGCTAAATAGTTATATTTAATGTGACTTTCATTTTTCTTGGAATTTTCCTGAAATGATTCAATACAAATTCACTTGGATAATTTTAAAAGCATATTTTAAAGTAATCTTTCAAGTGACGATAGCTTCTTTTATTTCTAAAGAGGGAGAGGTGTTTTGACACATTCAAATCAGAGATTATCAACCAGGACAATTTGATAAAGTCTGGAGGCAATTTTCAATGGCACAGATAGTGGGGCGCTACTGGTTACTGGGTGGGAGTGGGTAGAGAGAGGCCAGGGATGGTGCTAAATGCACGGAACAGCTCCCAGAACAAAGAACTGCCTGGATCTAAATGTCAGTATGTCTGAGATTGAGCACTGACCTTGCTGACATAAAGATGCTTCTCCCCACTCCATGGTATTCCACTAAGAAGCGAGAGTCCAGGATGGAAGGACCTGATGTTTATATCTGAGCCCACTTAGAGTAAAAGGCTATTCAAGGAGTTAGTTTTAATGGTAGGATGCTCAAAAAACCCTGATCTAAATGACGACTCTGCATGTCCCTCCCTGGTACCTTACCAGGATGACTGTTTATAGCCTTTACTTTAGGGAAAAAAAGGTAACATGTTATAGTCTGAAAATTATAAACTTCTAAAAATCACCTGTTTTCATTAAATGTGCTTCCCTTAGCTTAACACGGGAAACCTGTGATTTCATCTCCTCCCCGTCAAACCACGGGTCTCTCCCATTTTAGCTGCTCTTTCACTTGACACGGCATTTCCTTCCCTAATCATCGCTTCCAAAATCCCAGGGAGGGGACGGATCGGGCATCTGTGTTATTTTTCTTCACCTTTCCTTCAGGAGCAGAGATGTCAGGACTGAGCCAGGAATGCATGGCTATCGTAAACATAAGACAGTCCCGATTGGCATTTGTCTGTATGGCTTGTTCCACATACCAGAAGTGGGTTCTGGGTTGCCTTGGATCTGACACGTTGAAAAGTGATCTGCAAGAGAAAGAATTTGCTTTTAGCCTTAAGGTGACGTGAGCTCAGTCTCAGAGGTCGAGGTGGCCGTGTTCCCATCCATCTCCGTGATGGATGCTGTTCAGAGATACCGGTCTGGGCGCCTGTGGGTGCTGGGCGTGGGGGTCAGTGCTTGCTGTCCTGCCTGTCGCAGAGCCAGCTAGCGCTTGTTGAGCCTTCAGTGTTGATTTCGTTAGCTTTCCTGTATGTTTTTCCATCATCACCGTTTTTTTGATGTGGGGCACTGATAACCAAGCTGCGACCTTTCCTGAGAGGGTCGGTGGCGGTGCTCTGCATCTCCTCGCTCTGAACAGAACAGAAGCACACCCGAGCACCTCTGACAGGTGCTATTCTTTTTAAAAATTTAATTTTCTGTTTTATATTGGAGTAGAGTTGGGCTTCCCTGGTGGCTTGTGGGTAAAGAATCTGCCTGCCAATGCAGGTGATGTGGGTTCGATCCCTGGTTGGTAAGATGCCTTGGAGAAGGAAATGGCAACCCACGCCAGTATGCTTGCCTGGAGAATTCCATGGACAGAGGAGCCTGGTGGGCTAGTCCATGAGGCTGCAAAAGAGTCTGACACAGTTTAGAGACTAAACAACAACAAGGATCGATTTAAAATGTTGTGTTAGTTTCACGTGCATAACAAAGTAATTTATTTCTAGATATACATACATTCATTCTTTTTCAGATTCTTTTCCCATGTAAGTTACTACAGAATATTCAGTAGAGTTTGCTGTGGTCTACAGTAAGTAGGTCCTTTTTGATCATCTGTTTTATATATAGTAGTGTCTTTGTGTTAATCCCGAGCTCCTATTAAGATAGGTCATTTGGTGAAGCGTCATAAGCCTCAGGTCACAGGGACCCCAGTATTCCCTGTGGGCCCCTGTGTTCACCTCTAAGCTGGCATTCTAGAGCAGTCTCCAGTTTTGCAGACTGTGACCCCACTTCCAAGGTTGAAATTAATCATATTTTTGATTTTATAATCCACTATAACCATGCTTTTAATTTTATAATCCCTTTGATCCTTTTCATAACCACCCTCTCTACTGGAACCATAATCCTTTGGCACTTCTGTTTTTCTGGGTCTTATTCTACCTCTCTTTCTTAAATCTACATTCTCATCTCTGCATCCCACTCCTCAGTGACTGGGACTCCATTGTCCACAACAGTGTACTGTCTCTGGGCAGGGGCCGTGGCTCCCCTGGATGGAGGTGCCCCTGGACCCCAGTTTTTCTCTGCATTCCTTCCTCCACCTTTCTTGCTCACAGTCTCTCCCTTCCACAGACACCATTCTCCTGTCTCGTCACGATTTGCAGCCCCTTCATCTGTTTCTCTGTCTAATTTGCACATTTCTAACCCCAGGAACATTGAGTCAATGGGAATCAGAAAGTGGAGACTGTGGAAGATGACGTACCCTACACTTCATGCTTTCTCCATCTTTATATCTCATATATTGAGATATCATCTCTCTCTCATCGCTATCTTGATATCTTACTATATATTCATGAACACGCCCCCTTTTTAAAGATGAAGCCCATTTCTTCCTTTCATAACCACCCTCTCTTTGCTCCCCTGGTGGCTTAGCTGGTAAAGAATCCGCCTGCAATGTGGGAGACCTGGGTTCAATCCCTGGGTTTGGAATATCCCCTGGAGAAGGGACAGGCTACCCACTCCAGTATTCTTGGGCTTCTCCTGTGGCTCAACTGGTAAAGAATTCACCCGCAGTGCAGGAGACCTGAGTTCGATCCCTGGGTTGGGAAGATCCGCTGGAGAAGGTAATGGCTACTCACTCCAGTATTCTGACCTGGAGAATCCCATGGACTGTACATTCCCTTACCATATATTCATGAACACACCTTGTTTTTAAAGATGAAACCCCTTTCTTCTTTTTCACAAACGCCTCCTCTTCTGGAACCTTAGTCCTTTGTCACCTGTTTTTCTGGGTCTTTACTACCTCTCCCTCTAAAATCTGCGTTTTCTTCTCCACTCCCCACTCCTCAGAAAAGGAGACACATTTAATAATCAGTTTTTTCTGTATCCTAAAATTTTCAGAACTTTGATCTCTTAGTGCTTAACTGACTTCATCGAATTTTCTGGGGTTACCTAACATTCAAGTTACTACACATATTCTGTCCCTCTTTTGCTTCATCCATTTCCTTCTTGGTTCCTTGCGTCATGGATTCTGTCTCCTGTTTTTCTGAAACTGACTCCAAAATTGACCACTGACTGTTCTTTGACTAAATAAAGCCAGAGGTCTTCGCTCTGCCTCATCAGGGTACAGCTGATGCGGTCTCTTTTTAAAGTGTGTTATACCTGTCCTCCCTGAAGCTTAATTTGGCCCCCGTGGTGCTATATTTGTAAGATGCTCTGTGTTTCTTCTCTTATTTTTATGTGCTTACTTTTCTTTAACAACTTCTAAATAAATACGTCTCTGTAGCCAATTTTTCCCCTCTCATGTTTCATGAGTCTGAACCACACCCATGATTTTGACCATTCTAAATATTATATGCTGTCTCTGAATTCTTTTCTTTCCCTTTTCTGAGCATCCGCCATGGATTTTCCACAGTCTGCTGCACTTCCTTAAATGTTCTCTCAGCATCTTAAAACCAACATGCACCAAACCAAATGATCATATCCTCCTCTAAAACTTCTTCTGTTGTTTTTCATATTTGGAAAATAAAAATGGCCTCACTATCCTCAAAGGGACTTACATCCTTTGAGTCCATCTGTGCTTTTTGCTTTCTGTTCCTCCACATTTAACAGATCGGAACAATAGCCGTTTATGAGGAAGTTGGGCCGGGCTCCACTAACTGATGCCTGTGCTCTTGGGATACTCACTGAAGTTACTCAGTGGGTTTCAGCTTTATTCACGTGTCAGGTGTCTTTGGGCCTGGCCGGGAACCTGGACTATATGGGAGATGTCGCTAGGAGGACCTGTATATGGTCTCTCTGGCTTGGCGGATTCAGGGGCATTAAACTTCTGACCCCGTGTCCCAGTGCCCCAGAGGATGTGATCAAAGAGACAGGAAGTGGAAACTGCCGGTCTCTAAGGGTGAGAGCTGGGAAGCTGGGGTGTCACTTCTATTACATTCAGCCAAGCAGAGCAGTCAGAGAGCCAACCCAGATTCAGGGCTGCAGGGAAGGGACGCAGATCCAGCTTTCAGTGGGAGGCAGGTTGAAGAATCTATGACATCTTTCATTTTCTGGACTTCCCCTTGCCCATCACATGGTGTGTTTGCTGGATTTGCCTTAATTTCTGTTGACACTGAAGCCCCTGAAATCACAGCTCCGCTTATCCCTCTTCTGGACAATTGCCATAGCTTCAGTTCAACTTCTCCACATTTATGCTCTTCTTTACCCAATTTCCTGTGTGCACTCTGGTGAGAGTGATCTTGTTAACATTTCTTCTAATGTTAATATGCTGTGGTAGGTAGCTTATTGTTATGAAAATAGAGACCTCAGAACTTAGTATCATTCACCTTCCAAATCTTAACCCAACCTGCCCTCTAAGCTGCTTCTCCCTTCTCCCGTTTACATCCTTCCCGGGTCCAGGTCAAGTATAGTAAACTGTTCCCAGCCCGTGTAGCCTGATCCTTCCTCTTACCCCATCCAGTGTGTCTTTTCATCCTCTTCTCGATTACTGCCAGAAATCTCTGTCTGTTGAAATCCTCTTTATCCTCTACGATTAAACTCAAATATGAAGTTCTCCTTGGGCCCATCCTTGATTCCCCTAAATAGCAGCGTGCTCTCTCCCCTAACTCCCACAGCATTCCAGCTTCTTTTTATGGTTTTCCAACAGCTTGGATTATCGTTATTTTTATAAGCCTATCTTATTTTAAAGCTTATTAATCTTTTAAATTATTCATGCTCTTTAAAGTCTCTCAGCTCCCAGCACAGTGATTTCATTTCACCCAGTAGGTGCTCCGCTTAGGTTTTATTTGATTCACACTTGATCGCTAGCCAGAAAATTTGCAGCCAGGTCATCTGTAAGCTTCAAAGGATAAACTCACCCACTGTGGATGATTTTTAAGAGCTGGGGGCATGATGTTAATCAGGTTATTAGGAAAGGGCAATGCTCATGGCCTTATTTAATAGGGGCTTTGTATTTTGAAAAGGGAAGGGGAGGAATTCAGAGGACTTTCACATATAGATCTGTGTCTTCACAGGGAGGTAAGAATGATGTTCCGAGGGAAAAACCAGACGATGATCACAGGTCTTAAAGTACGTTGTTCAGGGGTGATGATGACGACTCGATAGGGCTTAAGCGTGAACATTCCCCCTTTTCTAATGGATGGGCTATCTCATAAAGTCATTGGGAGGAACAGAGGTCTGGATTCAGATAGATAGATAGATATGCCAAGTCGCTTCGGTCGTGTCCAACTCTGACTCCATGGACTGTAGCCCACCAGGCACCTCTGTCCATGGGATTCTCCAGGCAAAAATACTGGAGTGGGTTGCTATTTCCTTCTCCAGGGGATCTTCCCGACCCAGGGATGGAAGCCGTGTCTCTTATGTCTCCTGCATTGACAGGTGGGTTCTTTACCACTAGCACCACCTGGGAAGCCTGTATGTATGTGTGTGTGTGTATATATATACACACACACACATACATATATATATACATATATATACACATACATATATATACACATTTCTGAAATATCTTACAGAAAAAGGGATGTTTTTCTAAGTACTCCAAGTCTCTCTCTTCTTTTAACTAGAGTGCTGAGGCTTTACCAAAAGACCAACTATTGAAAACCTGAGCCCATGTTCATGAACTTGTTCTCTTCTGTGTGTTTTAGGCACTTTCCACACATGACGGGACCACGAGCTTCTGGTTAGACAAGTGCCCAGAGTTGACGGTCTCCTGCCCATCATGAAGGGACCCTGCGTCATCGCGTGGCTGTTCTCAAGCCTGGGGTGGTGGAGACTCGCCCAGCCAGAGACAGACGCGTCTCTGTGCCAGAGAGCAGAGCACCCAGTCATTTCCTACAAAGGTGAGAGTCAGGCACGCTCGCATTGCAAAGGCACCGTTAGCGCAAGTTTCATGCTCGGGATAGCAGTGGGTATCACTCTGTTATTCTGTGACTTTTGTTTAAAATCAGAGCGAAAATACAAATCCCCCATTTCGTATTTTGAAACTGAAGAATTCAAGCTCAGAATGATCGCAGATAGAAAACCCATTGTTGAGGCCACGTTTACTTGACAGGTGATGTCAGCCGCATAGGCGTGTGAACCAGGGGAGAAAAACGTGACCCTCGGAAATAACAATACATCAAGCAAAACAAAAAATTCTTCTCTTCAGCATTTCTCTACAAAGCCCGAGTCCTACCACACAGTGTATGCCTTTGTCTTTATCTGGCATTGCATGGCAGATGGAATTTTTTGCTGTCTCAAATATCTCCACAGATCTGTAGGATCAATTGATTAGTATGTGTACACGTTCTTTTATTATTTAATTCATCAAAAGTTTTTAGGGTTCTTTACCCCTCAACACTTATAGGCATTCAAGATGAAAATTAAACTAGCCCTTGTCTCTGTCTTCAAGGAAATCACACTTATATCATGAAGCCAAGTATAATCAGACATTGTATTTTAATAATTCATCTGCTAGTTTTTTATTTTGCTGTTTTGTAACTTTTGCATCATAAAACTTTTGAAATATATACAAAATTAGAATCTGTTCTAAAGTCTAAGGAACACTCAACCCCTGGATCTATTCATTCTTGGCCCGTCTTTTTTCTTTTAAATCCCCACCCACGCTCCACCCACATTCACCAAATTATTTTGAAGCAAATTCAAGAAATCAAACAGTTTTGTCATAACAGTTCAGTTCTTGAATATCAAAGATGAGGAATTCATACTACCATTATCACACCAAAACAATCAAAAGCCCAAACATCAACCAATGCCATAAAATTAGCAACCATCATGTGAGTACCGTGAGCCCCCTGATGGTCGCAGGAATGCTTGCCCCTTGTTTAGCTAACAGTTGTGTTGAGTCGGGGGTGGAATGAAGTTCATACACTGAGGTTGGCTGGTGTATCTCCGGGTCTCCTCGGCTCCCCCTGTGCTGTGTTGAGTTGGGGATGGAATGAAGTTTATACGCTGCGGTTGGCTGGTGTATCTCCCGAGTCTCCTCGGCTCTCCCAGTGCTGTGTTGCTTTTGTTGCTCCACGGCAAGTTCGTTTTTAAAGAAACCTAGGTTCACTGTCCTGTAGCGTTTCCACAGTGCTTCCCATTGGTGTCACTGAGATGTCTTCTGTCCCTAACGTTTCCATAAACTAGGAGTGATAATGGGAGGCCACGCAGATTCAGGTATGCTTCTTTCTGTCTCCACTGTGTCATGGATGGTGCCCTGACCTTCACTGGGCTATGAAATAATCAGTCACTGACGATCATTCATTCATTCATCTAAATCTACTGATTCATTCATGGGTGCAAAACTAGGAGTCTTACATTTTCCTACTCTTTCTTCACTTAATGGCTAAATTATTTCTATATAAAGTAACTTTCCCTCCTTAACTATTTCAATTTCCTAAGGGTGCATCTGACATAGGAAAGGCAGAGTGGGTGCTTATTTTTCTTTCCTGTGCCATTTTTTAAACACTCCAGTTAGTTGGTTCTCTAACATTATCCAGAGGGGACGAATAAAATGTTATGTTTGCTTTTTTTAAGAGTTATTTTTAATATATGATTTCAATATTTGATATATTTCAGTTAATTGCAGCTTTTATTCTTGTACATGGGATAGTGATCACATTTCAAGCTTAGGGGAGGGGACGCTCTTGAGGTTGCCTCCTGAGTTTTTCTGAGACAACTCAAGTGGCCTTTGGTAGCTTTGTTATTCTCTGGGATAACAAGGTGCCCCTCACTCCTCTTATCCATTTCCTTCCATTGACCTGAGAAGCAGCCGTTTTTATCTGATTGGAGCACAGGAGTGGCCAAAGTGAGGTCGTGTCAGTGTTCAGAGCTAAGGAAAGCCTTCTCCACAGCACACTATGATTGTTCTGGATGCTTCCAGTTCATCTCGAGGACCCTAGGGATCTCTTCCGGACCTCTTCCATCCTATGTCTCTGTCTTTCTCTGCTGTGCACAGACTCCTGTCTCTGCAGGTCAGTGTAATTATTCCTTTGCCTTTGTCTGTAATACACACTCAGTTGTTTCAGAATAATGGTTTTGTGCAACTCTAGTCCTTGTTGACTCGGAGAAGGCAATGGCGACCCACTCCAGTACTCTTGCCTGGAAAATCCCATGGATGGAGGAGCCTGGTAGGCTGCAGTCCATGGGGTCGCTAAGAGTCGGGCATGACTGGGTGACTTCACTTTCACTTTTCACTTTCGTGCATTGGAGAAGGAAATGGCAACCCACTCCAGTGTTCTTGCCTGGAGAATCCCAGGGACAGCGGAGCCTGGTGGGCTGCCGTCTATGGGGTCACATGGAGTTGGATACGAGTGAAGCAACAGTAGCAACAGTCCTTGTTGACTACAGAAAACCATTTCGTGTGATTTTTCTTTCAGTCATCAGGGTATGAACTATAGTAGATAATTGAAGCAAAATTACTGCTTTGAAATTGAAGGAATTTCAGTTTGTATGGTTGGGCCATCAGCTCAAAACATAGTTAATTTCACTTTTGGTTTTTGAGATTTTTCAAAATGGACATAATTCTGTAATATTTTAAAGCCCAATTAATAAAACAAGGGTGTTCGGAGAAACTCACTTCACTCTGTTTTCTTTACCTTGTTCCTCCTTTCTCCATTTAGCTCACCTTTTACTTATAGTTTATGATTTTTGTTTCTTTTTTTAATATAAACAAAATTCCACACACATACATGTACAAATATATTCATACCCTCTTTTCTTAAAAAGTAGCATGTATACAAAATTCTCTCTATCGAGCATTTTTTCACATCAGGATATGCCCTGGTGTCCATGCCTCAATAATATGGATTTATGTCACTTCTCATAGTCACATGGCTCTCATCTATGGAATGAGCTCCAGTCTCTTCAACAACTCCTTACTGGGGGAAGTGATCATGTATAGTGTTACAATGTACATTACCTCCTGGAACAACCTTTGGGTATTTTTTACAAGTGTGCTATTGACAGAGATTCCTGGAATTGGGATTGCTGGGTCAAAGGGTGAATGCACCTGTGGTTTTGCTAGATCTTGCCTGATTCCCTTTCATGAGGGTTGTGCCATTTTGCATTCTCTTTGCTCTTGGTATGAGTTTTTGTTTCCTACCAGCCTTTCCAGCAGAGCACACTGTTAGGCTTTGGGATTTGGGACAACCCCGTAGTTCATCAGAGGCTTCCCAGGTGTCTCAGTGGTAAAGAACCCGCTTACCGACGCAAGAGACATGGCTTGAGTCCCTGGGTTGGGAAGATCCCCTGGAGGAGATCCCCTGGCAATCCGCTCCGGTATTGTGCCTGGAAAATTCCACGAACAGAGAAGCCTAGCAGAGACTACAGTCCATGGGGTCACAAAGTCAGATGTGACTGAGCTCCTGAGGACGCATGCATGCAGAGTGCACCAGTGGCATCTCAGCATATTTTCAAACTGCATTTTTAAAAGGACGTGTGGACACAGCTGGGGAGAGAGAGGGTGGGAGGAATTGAGGAGACAACATTGACATATATATTCTTCACGCATGCTAAGTCGCTTCAGTCATGTCAGACTCTATGTGCCCCTATAGGCTATAGCCCTGCTCCCTCAGGCTCTTATGTCCAAAGGATACCAAGAGTAGGTTGCTATGCCCTCCTACAGGGCACCTTCCTGACCCAGGGATTGAACCTGCCATCTCCTGCATTGGGAGGCAGGTTCTTTACCACTAGCGCCACCTGGGAAGCCCTATATACTCTATCATGTGTAAACTAGGTAAATAGTGGTAAGCTGCAGTATAACAGGGAGCCCAGCCTGGTATCTTGTGATGACCTAGAGGGGTGGGATGGAAGGGGTGAGGGAAGCTCAAAAGGGAGGGATATGTCTATGTATATGTAGATATCTACATATACACATGTAGATATATACATGTACACATACATATGTATATATAATTATGACGCATTCACATTATTGTATGGCAGAAACCATCATACTGTAAAGCAATTATCCTCCAATTAATCAATCAATTAAAAAAAATTTGGGGTGGATATTCAACTAACATTTAGTAGGAGCTTATTATGTACCAGAGTCTGTGCTAAATATCAAGGAGACAGAGGTAAAAAACACAGTTCCTATTAAGGGTTTAGAATGTCTTAAGGAATACAGACCAAAAGGGCCGTTGTGTTATGTTCTATTAAGGGTCCTCACAGAGGTGTCTTTGCCGGGTGCGTGGGAGCCTAGGGAAAAGGTGTCTGAACCAGCAGCCAGGGCTGCAGAGGAGTGCTTGAACACAGGAGTGGCTGAGGACGCTTTCTAGGATGCTGCAGGACCAGAGCTGAGTCCCAGATGACTGTGATAAGGTGTTTATGAGTCTCACAGAGGGATCCCAGCAGGTTTTGGCAAGTGACAAGACCAGTGAGCCATGAAATCTCAGTTCAGATCATGGAGAGAAGGTGGAGGGAGATGAGACTTAGAGGGAAGATTTAATAATGTAGGACCTCAGAAGGCATCTCTAGAAGGCCCCCTCTGTCCACACAGGGTCAGCATGGAAAGTGGAGAACAGGCAGTGGAAAGAGACAACCCTGGGGCTGCTGCTGTGATCAAAGGGAGCTGTGAAGAGGGCAGGAGGGCCTGAGCTGCAGGATGGGTAGCAGAATGTGAAGAACTGGGTGGATTCTGGAAATCTGCAGAAGAGGTTGTTGATGTTTTCAAGGAGGGACCAGGAGGCACTGAGGGCAAGCCCCAAGTTCTTGGCTGTTGATTCCAGGCGGAGTAAAGAAGGGAAGTCTGAAACGGTGAGATGAGGTTGAGAAATCTGAGTTCCTAGCTGCCATCAGATGGAATTAACTAGCTGAGAGCTAGAGTCATGGGTACCAGGGAAGGAGAGCTTTTTCAAGAGCGACGTGGCCGTCAGAGTATCTGGGCCAGAAGGTAGGGTGACAGGCTCATCCTGATTTCCCCCAGGCTCTTTTGGGGTGGAGCACTGAAAGCTCCTAGAGACATAGATTTGACCCGTGGGTCGGGAAGGTCCTCTGGAGGAGGGCACAGCCACCCACTCTTGACTGGAGAATGCCATGGACAGAGGGGCCTGGTGGGCTGTGGTCCATAGGGTTACACAGAGCGGAACATGACTGAAATGACTGAGCACGTCCACTGAAAACTCTACTGTATTTTCGGAAGACTGGAACAGATGGTTACCCTCCTAGAAACCGTCAGCAATGGTGTATTTATTCCCGGTGTTGCTGTAACCAGATACTATAAACTAGATGATTTAAAACAACAACATGGTCTCTTATAGTTCTGGAGGCTGGAAGTCCAAAAACGAGATGTCAGTAGAGCTGTGCTCTCTTTGAAGGCTCCAGGGAAGACTCTTTCTTTTCCACGTCCTAGCTTCTGGTGGTTGTCAGCAGTCTCCTGAGCTCCTCGGCTTGTGGACCCATTGGTGCAGTCTCTGAGTCTGTAGTCACATGGCATTTTCTCTGTGTGGATGTTTTTGTCTTCTCTTCTTTTTATAAGAATAGGAGCCTTATTGAATGTAGGGCCCACCCTAACCCAGCATGACTAAATCTGAATTAATTACATCAAGATCGTACGTCCAAAGTCCAAATAAGATCATAATCATCATAGGTTCATGTGGTTACGACTTCAGCATATCTTTTGGGTGGACATATTCAGTTCAATTCAGTTGCTCAGGTATGTCCAACTCTTTCTGACCCCATGGACTACAGCACACGAGGCTTCCCTGTCCATCACCAATTCCCAGAGCTTGCTCAAACTCATATCCATCAAGTCGGTGATGCCATCCAACCACCTCATCCTCTGCCGTCCCCTTCTCCTGCCTTCAATATTTTCCCCATCAGGGTCTTTATAAATGAGTCAGTTCTTCATATCAGATGGCCAAAGTATTGGAATTTCAGCTTCAGCATTAGCATCAGCATCAGTCCTTCCAATGAATATTCAGGAATGATTTCCTTTAGGATTGACTGGTTTGATCTCCTTGCAGTCCAAGGGACTCGCAACAGTCTTCTCTAACACCACAGTTCAAAAGCATCAGTTCTTTGGTGCTCAGCTTTCTTTATAGTCCAACTCTCACATTCCATACATGACTACTGGGAAAATCATAGCTTTGACTAGACAGACCTTTGTTGGCAAAATAATGTCTCTGCTTTTTAATATGCTGTCTAAGTTCGTCATGGCTTTTCTTCCAAGGAGCAAGCATCTTTTAATTTCATAGTTGCAGTCACCATCTGCAGTGATTTTGGAGCAAAAATAAATAAATAAGTAAAGTCTGTCACTTTTTCCATTGTTTCCCCATCTATTTGCCATGAAATGATGGGACCAAATGCCATGATCTTAGTTTTCTGAATGCTGAGCTTTAAGCCAACTTTTTCACATTCCTCTTTCACTTTCATCAAGAGGCTCTTTAGTTCCTCTTCACTTTCTGCCATAAGGGTGGTGTCATGCGTGGTCACCTACAGGATTTGTTCAACCTTTAGCAAACCACATTCATCAGTGCAGCTTCAGAGCAGTGATGGGGATGAAGCTAGATGGTAATGAATGGAGGGAGGTGTGTGAGTTGAAGGAATAGATATAAAAATAGAGAATTATTGTTTCAAGTAGGTAGGGACAGGAGGATAGGGAATAGCTTTTAAGAGAGCATTACTTAATCCTCTTTAAATGGTGATGGGGAAGAGAGAAAAGACAGGGGGAAGGAATTGACTAGGCAGAGCCCCCAGGGCTGTAGGAGGGGACAGGATACGGGGCACAGGTGAGGGATTAGCTCCCAGGAAGCAGACCCCACCCCCAGGGAGCCCAGGGGAGGGAAGCCAGGGGACCCAGGATGCAGGGCAGTCAGCAGGAGGGGGTTGCCCAGGACTCCATTTTCGCTGAGGAGGAGCAGGCAGGCCGTGGGCCAAGAGGATGGGGCTTTAGGAAGGAAGTGCCGTTCTTAAGAAAGGATAAGACTGTTGACCAAGAACAGACACAGAAGATTCCCCATGAATGTTCAGTCCTCAGTCGGTCCTTGAAATGGCTCCTTTTATAGCTGAGCAGGTGGCCACAGCTACGCCCCCTACACACTTATCTGTGCTCTCTACAAACAGTCTGAGAGAGCATAAGGAAGCATGGGTGAGAGAGCAATAAAGGCAGGACTGGGTCACCTTGATGCTTAAGATCTTCATATTTGGGGTATATTTCAAATTTCATGATTTAGTTTTATACGTTGGGGTCACTCTGCATGAGAGTCTACTCAAGAAGAGATTACAGGAACATTTCATTACAGCTAAGCACGTTTCATCGACGTCTTGATTCGATTTGCCTAGTTGGGCAGAAGATGCTGGCAGGATCTTGGTAAAATATTTGCCACTCCAGGCTCCTCTTCTCTTGTGGAGTTCATTGCTCAGGAAGCCCTAACAGCTTGCTGTGTCTGCACGGTTGCTCCCTTGACTGCATGGTCTAAAATATTTATCCCTGATCATGCAGTGGCTGCTAAAACACCCTGATACACGACAGACGCTTCACACTTATGTTCTTGTTGATTGCTTAGATATCTGTTCCAATAAAGAGGGGGAAAATAGTGACCCTTCAAGACAACATGTTTCTCAGCACGCTTACTGAGTCTCATAACCATCTTCCAAATGAGTTTTAAATGTTTAATGTCCACTTAAGGGGATAGTGCCACATTCTGCTTTTGTTTGTTTATTGATTAAAGTTTACCCAGTAGGCTGGCTGTTTAGAGAGCCTGAGCCAGTTATAGGAATTAGAGCAATTTCACAGGATGCATAGAGAAGACCTCCGTGGAGTGAGCCATGTTGGACTCATGCTTACTTGGACTTGCAACTGTAATGTTATGACTAATTTGGAGGCCTGTCTTCAGTGTCTTAGCTGACAGTGCTTAGTATTTTTTTAAAATTTTATTTGAAGTGTAGTTGATTTACAAAATTGTTAATTTTGGCTATACAGCAGAGTGTTTCAGTTATGCGTATATATACATTCCTGTTCATATTCTTTTCCATTATGGTTTATTACAGGCTATTGAATATAATTCCCTGTGCGCTACAGTACCTTGTTGTTCATCCGTTTTATATGTAATAGTTGACATCTGCTAGCCCCAAACTCCCAGCCCATCCGATCCCACTCCTCCCCTCCCCCTTGGGAAGTGAGTCTGCTTCTGTTTCATCGATAGAGGTTCATTTGTGTTGTATTTTAGATTCTACGTATAAGTGGTATCATATGGCATTTGTCTTTCTCTTTCTGACTTACTTTGCTTAGTTTGATCGTCTCCAGGTCCATCCATGTTTTTGCCATGTATGATGGCTCCATACCTGTCTATCTCTTGGCCTCATGAACATCCTAGGACCATATACATGTTCCACGAGACATGCCTGTCTAATGCCCCAGACAGGCATGCAGTTTCATGACCCTGGCTGGATTTTATCTCTTCTTTTAGGATCTTGGATGCTCATTACTACACAAGGGGCCGTTGCAGGTAATTTCCAGCATCCCTGTCAGATTTCAGAGTCTTTAAGAGTGTAAACCTTGATTAAAATGGCTTCCAGTATTTCTCTCTGTTCTCCTAATCATATACTTGCCATTTGACCTTTATGAGTTATAATTGTGCATAATTGCATGACAGGGGCCCATTTTCTCCAAGGAAGGATTGGGAAAATTTATTTTAATTAAAATACATTGCATAAAATTCATTTTAATATTTTCATGTGAATCTAATTAAAGTATAGCAAGATACCACTTACCACTGAAAATTGTCTTGAACTCAGTGCTTTTGTTTGTGAAAACAAAAATTTACATAAATCAATTGTGATTCTCTTTGGTTTCATAGCAGGTTATGGGTTACCCTCCTTTGAGTTTACTTGTGGTGGGTGGGAATGTTTCCTATAGATCCTCTATTATAAAAAGTCCTTTGACCTGTCAATAATTTAACTTCTGTTATCACGCAAATGACTGAATATTTCTCTTAGTGTAGTCTCAAAGTCACATGGAGAAAATATTTGAACCTATTTGCAAGTGAAGCAACTAAGGTATGCACACACTGTTTTATACATTGCTGCTGTTCAGTCGCTAAGTCCTGTCTAACTCTTTGCAACTCCGTGGACTCAGTACACCCTCAGGCACCCCTGTCCATTGTCTCCCGGAGTTTGCTCAAATTCATGTCCACTGAGTTGGTGATGTCATTCAACCATCTCATCTTCTGCTGTTCCCTTCTCCTCCTGTTATCAGTCTTTCCCAGCATCAGGGTCTTTTCTAATATGTTGACTCTTCTCATCAGGTGGCCAAAGTATGGGAGCTCCAGCTTCAGCATCATCCTTCCAATGACTGTTCAGGGTTTTGCACATTTAAGAACTGCGTTTGCTAATACATCTTTTACTCTAAAGTGTGTTGTTAGTTTGCTCTCTGAAAAAATGGAATATTAAAAAAATGTCACTTTTCAACTCTATAACTTAGGTATGTAATGATCATTCATGAGTGCATAGAGGTGTTAGAGAATGCAGTCATTATAAAACCATTATGCATTATTCTTTGGGTGAAATTGTTCCAATACCTACCTTGTACTTTCATACTATTATTGATCTTTGATTGATGAAAACTTTTGAGGGTCTCTGTTATATGTTTTTTTATAAACAGTGATTAAGTTCTGATGAAAATAATTTTGAGTTTTGAGAATGATCAATAACTTTTGTATTACTTTTGTGTTCTAGGGCCACTAATGAAATAATGTGTAAGACATCTATATTTTATCTTGAGATAACCAATTTTTGATTGATTTTGCTCAGTGAGGAAATAGTTTCTATTACTTTAAGATTGTAAAGGTAAAACTTTATAAGTTAAGTAGTTCAGTGGGATTGCATTAAATTTGGGGATAAGATTTTGTGAAGTTATTGTCAGAACTCTAATTTATAATAGTCATTTCGTTTAGCCTCAAAGAGTATGTTATTTTATTTTATTTTATTTTTGTTCAAGCATATTATAGGCTTTCTAAGCCTTTAAGTGGGCAATTTATCCATTTCTCACAGTGAAGGTAGATAAAAATCTTATCCTTATTTTACCTATGAAAAACAGTTGGAGATTAAATGTAGAGTGGACAAACTTTTAATTAAGCAATATTTTTCTTGGATTTGTAACTCCCCGTCATCCTCTAATATCAAGGCAAAGGAAGCGTCCATGGTCGCATTTGAGGAGACCAAGGTTCTGCCTGCTTCTGCAGACAACAGCGCTGAAAGTTTCTGTTATTCATACAGTAAAGGCTACACCGAGGTTTTCAAATCTTATTTAGTGTGTTTACTAATCTAATCAGCACCTTAACCTTTTATTTCCCTGAAGCTTTGTAAAGAGGAGTTTTCTTTTCTTTTCTTTTTTAAAATTGCAGTATAGTTGCTTTACGATGTCGTGTTTATCTCTGTTGTTCAATGAAGTGCGTCAGCCCTAAGTACACACATAGCGCCCCCCACCCCGCAACCCTCGGACCTCCTCTCCCCCGCGTCTCGCTCCTCTAGGTCACCGCAGAGCCCCAGGCCGTGCTCCTTGTGCTGCACAGCAGGTTCCCACTAGCTAGCCATTTTACACACAGCAGCACACATAGGTCAATCCCAACCTCCCTTCATCCCAGCCCCGCCCCATGTCCAGACGTCCATTCCCTACATCTGTGTCTCTATTCCTACCAGCGGAGTTATTTTTTAATGTCTCTTTTACGTTTCCACTTCCATGCTGGGAGTCAGGGATGGACTGCAGAAAGCCTAAGCACATGCGTCACATGGTTCATAATCAAGAGCAGGCGACAGTGCATGTAACACACCCAAAGGGACAGATCCCTCCAGTCTGCAAGACGGCAACGTTGTCATAATACGCTCTGACCACTCCCACGTTGAAAGCCCCTCTGGGCTGTGTGTTAGGCAGACTGCTGCTGCTGCTGCTGCTAAGTCACTTCAGTCGTGTCCGACTCTGTGCGACCCCAGAGACGGCAGCCCACCAGGCTCCCCCGTCCCTGGGATTCTCCAGGCAAGAACACTGGAGTGGGTTGCCATTCCCTTCACCCTATTAACTAAAATCAGTGAAACGAGACCTTGATGCCCGGAATGCCTGGGCTGGCAGAGGGTTCCTGGCAGCTCTCAGGATGTGATTAATGACTGTCATCCTCATTGGTATTTTTGTGCCCCAGACCCCCTCACCTCATCACACAGAGTGCTTTAGCTTCTGCTTGTTTGAAGATAAAAGCAGAGGTTTGGTTTATTAATTATGCAATCAGTCTTTACTGAGTGCATATGATGTGCTAGACATGGTGGTTTACTCAGAGTTTACATTCTGTTAGGGGAGACAGACAATAATACGATGATACAATATAGACCTGCTGGTTCATATGGTAAAGAATCTGTAATTCGGGAGACCCAAGTTTGATCTCTGGGTCCCCTGGGAAGATCCCCTGAAGGAGGGAATAGCAACCCACTCCAGTATTCTTGCCTGGAGAATCCCATGGACAGAGAAGCCTGGCAGGCTACAGTCCATGGGGTTGCAAAGAGTCGGACAGGACTGAATGACTAACACACACACACACACACACACACACACACACACACACACACACAATATAAACTGGTCTATATAGTACTATGGGCTGAGTAAAAACATAAAGCAGGGAATGGGTTAAGTAGATCTTACAATTTACACTAGCGTAACCAGGTGTGCCTGGCATTTACCTGTTGGCTCCAGCCCCATACCTGTCCCTTAAATTTAACCTTGTACAATGATGAGGGAGTCAGTGAAATTCCTCCGGCTCCCTAAATTCCTGTTAGGATGTGTGATGGCGATGAACCAGCTGTTGCTGGAGAAGCTGCTGCAGGAAGATGGAGAATCACGTTTATGCCTCCACAGGGTGGCTGAGGACTGGGGTGATTCTGAGTCCTCAGCCAGGGAGCAGGCGGTCACAGCTTGAGTCGCAGCTGCCGGAGAAGGGCACAGCAGCAGAAACAGGTGTGTGAGTCCAGCCCGGCTTGCTAGCAGCTGCTCACCTCTGTGTCATGCATTCTTCCTCTTGGCCCTCCCAGGCTGCATCCTTCATTCTTGTACCTTATCTTCCAATGTCTGTACAACCACCTCTCTATATTACGTGTTGTCTGAACTACCTAGGGTGGTTTCTGTCTTCCTATTGACTGTGGCTCATATAGAATAACCTGTTGAATCAAGACTTAAAGGAAGTAGGGAGCAAGTGACATGGATAATGGAGGAGGCTGTTCCAGCAGAGGGAAGAAGAAAGGCCCTGGGGTGGGAGGGTACTTGGCAGGTGTGACTAAGAGCAAGGATGCCAGTGTGACTAGAATGGAAGGAGGGATGGAGATGAGATTAGAAGGATAATAGGGGGAAAAGGTCCTGTAGGGCCTTTAAGAGTTTGACCTTTATTTTGAGTGAAGTGAGGAGTCAGGCTTCCCAGGTGGCGCTAGTGGTAAAGAACCCACCTGCCAATGCCGGAGACGTAAGAGACTCTGGTTAGATCTCTGGGTCAGGAAGATCTCCCGGAGGAGGGCACGGCAACCTACTCCAGTATTCTTGCCTGGAGAATCCCATGGACAGAGGAGCCTGGTGGGCTGCAGTCCATGGGGTCACCAAGGGTCGGACACGACAGAAGTGACTTAGCACACAAGCAGGCAAGAGGAGCCACTGGAAGGTTTTGAGCAGAGGAATGGTGTAGTAAGGACCTACTATGACTTAAAGTGTCGCCCTGGCAGCTGTGCTGAGGACAGACTGCATTGCAAGTGGGTACGTGGGGCAGGGCAGGGGGAGCATTTTGGGAGCTGGAGGGTGATTGAGGCTGGGGATGGTGGTAGCTTGGATGACGTGTTGGCAGCAGTTCACATTCTGGTTATAGTGTGTTTGGATGTCATGTCCAAAGTGTTTCCTTTTAAGTTGTATATATGAGAGGAAGAGAAAGACAAGCGTGACTCTCGAGTTTTTGGCTTGGGCAGTTGGGCAAGGTTGAAGTGGTATTTACTAACATGGGAAAGATTAAAAGAGTCAACCTTGGAAGGAGTTTCAGAGGCTCAATTTTGGACACTTGAAGTGTGAGATGTTTCTTTAGCATCCAAGTGAAAATGTCAAGTAGTCAGTTGCATATACAAGTTTGGAGTTCTGAGGAGCAATTTTTGAAGATTCCACAAAGCATAGCAGTTTGGGAACTAGCAGTGAGGAAAGGACAACAAATCTGAATATTTAGTCTTAATGAATTTTATCTGGATTTTAATGTTTCTCACTGTATAATGCAAAAGTATGTTGAGAAGTTATAATTTGGGAGTTAAAGGGAAAATTGCAAATCATTGCATGGGTAGTTCCATCAGATTCAAACATTTTCTGAATTAAAATAATAGACTAAAATAAAGCATGATTCATTCAAATTTAGGACTCACCTGAATGCTTTTATTTCTTACTTCCAAAGAGTCAGCCCTACTTTAAAAAAGCATATTTACAAGAGAAAATATTCAGCATGGAAACCATACACTTTCCATTTCATAGTGGGGCAAAACATCTTAGCTGATAAATCCATGGATTAATTAATCAATTAATCCAAGGAATAAATACCTAACAACATTTTGGGGACTATAAATGCAAACCAATGAAAAATATATGAATGTTCGAATTCTTTCATGATAGAGTTTTTAACCATACTATCTAATATTAATTTTGAAAATTGTATATGAATTAGCAGAGAGCTTCTGTGTTATATGCTTCTTGTTTGATCAAGATTTGGTAAACATGATTTTTAAGCTGAAAAATGATATAGGGGACTTTACTATCTGGTCGTGATGAGAAAAAGGGATTTGATTTACCTTCATGATTTAAACAAGAAAACCAGACAGAATGTTAGCAGGTACAGTTTTCAGACAGTGGACAACAGGCAGAGGATGGAATAGGATTATGATTTCGTAGGGAAAGTGAATAAACGAGATGGGTCCTATGATTGCCTCAGCTCGCTGAAAGTAGTTTACAAGACTTAGCACAGTGATGGAGGATCCAAGCATAGATCAGCATAAAGTAAGTCTCAACATATTAAAAAGGATTAAAGTCATGGCTGTGTAATCAGTGAGCACATCAGAGTCAAACTAAAAATCAGTAGCAGAATGGTATATAGAAAATTATGTTGGAATTTAAGCAATATATTTCTAAATGGCTCGTAGATCACATAGAAAATCAAAGGGGAATTCTGAAATATTTTCATCTGAATGACAATAAAAGCCCAACTTATCCAAATTTATGGTATATGATTAAAGCAGAGCCTGGTGGGGGGGATTTAGATCACTATTTGCTTATATTAGGGATAGATAAAGTCTGAAAAATAAAATTAAACTTATAGTAAACAGAAGAAAGAAGAAAATGGAGATGAGTATAAATCATTATGTGACAATAAAAAATAATGAAGATCAATGAGATTAAAACTTAGTTCTTTAACAACACCAATAATGTCAATAAGCCTCTAACTAGATTGATAGGAACAAGAGAGAGAGATATTCATCAATATTAGGAATGAATGAGGAGACATCAATACTGAACCTGCAGTTTAAAAAGACAGTGATAGAAAACAATGAATTTGACAGCTTAGATGAAATGGATAAATTCTTTGAAGATAAGCAGTCTATTCAAGTTCACTTAAGAAAAGTCAGATAAACTAAATTCTGTTTCCATTTGTTGGGGTCCTTTAATGGACCAGGACCTGGTGGTCCGGAACCAATGATAAGAAAATGAAACAGAGAAAGAGAGAGAGAGAGAGAGAGAGAGAGAAAGAAAGAGGGAAAGAAAGACAAACTGACCCAAGGTCTGATGGAGCAAGGGTGCTTTATTAGCAGAAATGCAGGCTTATATACCTTTAGAAAGATGATTACTCAGCTATTACACAGGATGAAATTTTATCAATAGCCACAATATGAATAGTCTGATACATACAAGGTCACGGACGCTGAAAAGAGTCACTGAAGGGAGTTACAGAAAGGAATCCAAGCAGATACCATTTCTCATGATCTCAGTCCTGAGAGCCGCGTGCAGCTCTACTCATTCCCAGAATAGGAACTGATAAGGAACAGAGAATCCTTGAGAAATGGCATACAAAGGAAGAAAAATGCAACATATTGGATTCCTTAAAGTTAAATGTCCTCTGACATGGAATGGAATGGAGGGCACGGGAATGAATTTACTGCAAATATTTCATGAGAAATATTTTATGTCACAACTGAGGAGGTGGTGATAGAGTTTACCCATTTGTTAAAGGTCACTGAATTTAAAATGCTAAATGTTACCGTGCCTAAATTATATCTTGTTGTTCAGTTGTTAAGTCGTGTCTGACTCTTTGCAAGCCCATGTCTACACTAAGCCAGGCTCCCTGTCCTTCACTGTCTCCAAGAGTTTGCTCAAATTCATGTCCATTGAGTCAGTGATGCTATCTAACCATTTCATTCTCTTCTGCCCCCTTATTCTCTTGCCCTCAATCTTTCCCAGCATCAGTGTCTTTTCCAGTGAGTTGGCTCTTTGCATCAGGCAGCCAAAGTATGGGAGCTTCAGCTTCAGCATCAGTCCTTCCAATAAATATTCAGGGTTGATTTTCTTTAGGATTGACTGGTTTGTCTCTTTGTTTTATTTTACTTTTTAATTGTTTAAATTTTTATTATTTTTAATTAATTTATTTATTTTAATTGGAGGATAATTACTTTATAATATTGTGATGGTTTTTGCTGCACAGCAACATGAGTCAGCCATGGGTGCACATATATCCCCTGAACACCCCACCTCCCTCCCTCCCCACCCCATCCCTCTGGGCTGTCCCAGAGCACCGGCTTTGAGCATCGAACTTGCACTGGTCATCTGTTTTGCATATGGTAACATACATGCTATTCTCTCAAATCATCCCACCCTCCTCTTCTCCCACAGAGTCCAAAGGTCTGTTCTTTACATCTGTGTCTCTTGATGCCTTGCATATAGGATGGTCGTTACCATCTTTCTAAATTCCATATATATATATGTTAATATACAGTATTGGTGTTTCTCTTTCTGACTTACTTTACTCTCTATAGGCTTCCCTCATAACTAAATTGGTAAAGAACCTGCCTGCAATGCAGGAGACCTGGGTTTGATCCCTGAGTTGAAAGGATCCTCTGGAGAAGGAAGTGGCAACCCATTCCAGTATTCTTGCCTGGAGAATCCCATGAACAGAGGAGCCTGGCAGGCTACAGTCCATGGGGTTGCAAGAGGCAGACACAACTTAGTGACTAAAACACCAACACTCTATTTAATAGGCTCCAGTTTCATCCACCTCATTAGAACTGACTCCAATGCATTCCTTTTTTTTTTTTTATATTTCACAAACTTTATTCAAATTATTGAAATAGTCACAGAGCAATAAAATATGCAATTCTGAAGTGATGTCAGTATCATGGAGAAGGAAATGGCAACCCACTACAGTATTCTTTTTTTTTTTTTTACATGTTTCAATGCCATTCTCCCATCTCATCCCACCCTCTCCCTCTCTCTCTCCCCCAGAGTCCAAAAGTTCACTCTATAGATCTGAGTCTCTTTTGTTGTCTCGCATACAGGGTCATCATCCCCATCTTTCTAAATTCCATATATATGCGTTAGTATA